>JAJMHP010000034.1:0-168482 GCA_030583235.1 Metschnikowia lunata | reverse complement strand
GACCGAGAGGAGTTCTTGACTCACCTCTATAATGAGTGTGAGATAGTTCGCTTCTGGTGGCACAAAATTGGCTTTACTACACACATGCAATTACTGGAGATGCTTGCACCAGTCGACACAAGTTATGAGAACCTACGCAGACTTAATTGGTTCGTGAAAGTCGTTAAGAAGGTCTATTCAGTTCGGTGCAGGGACTCAGTGCATGGTAATGTTCTTGAGCCCCTTCTGAATAGACTATTGTCTCGGGCACTACGTCGGACACTTCCGATGGGCCGATGACATGGGGTATTCAGAAAAAATATCAAGAAGCTGATCTCTTTTTGGGTAGAGGTTCTTCAACAGTGTAACAACTGGAGGGGAATTTCGTGCTTGGGCTTGTCTTGAGCGCCTAAAGTGAGGTTGCGATCTATTGCAGGTTTTTTCTACAGTTATTTGGTTTTTTGCGTTACTGTGCGGGGTGAGAGCTCGTCGCAATGACATTCTGCAATTTGATGCTTCTTTCAAAAAAAAAAAAAAAAAAGAGTATAGAAAAGACATCCGTTTGTCCGAAGACAAATCCAAAGTCAAAGGTCCTTTATTATGAGACAGTTTTCAGTCTTATAGCCTTTCCTTGCAAGACTAAACCGACTTTTCTCCTTAGATATTTATATCGAAGTGATAAAAAAAGGTTGTTTTTTTTTTTTTTTTTTTTTTTGATTGATCGAACGACAACATATTTCTTTTCCTCCTCCATGCAAAAGAATACCTCAGATTTCAAAAAAAAAAATTTGTTCGAACAAGACGGTAGGATCAAATTAGCCATTCAGTCTATTAGGACTGGTCTGATCACATCAGTTCGAAGAGCAGCAAGTGTTTTTAATGTGCCTCGCACCACTCTTCAAGATCGCGTGAAGTGTGTTGAAACACTCCTCGAAATGCACCCCAAATGGATGTATTATTACTAGAGATGAGGAAGAGGTAGTTGTCCAATGGATAAAGGATAAAACTGCCGCTGGCCCTTCTCCCAGATTCTCAGATGTTCGAGCAAAGGCCAATTTGATTGTCGCGACCCGCACAGGCATACGTGGGCGGCCGTTGGGCAAGGATTGGCTCAGATGTTTCCTTTCACGCCATCCTGAAATCTATGCTAAAACGTCAAGACCCTATGGTATAAAGAGAGCAAAGTGTGAAGACCTAAAAATCATTTGTGGGTGGTTTGATGTACTTAGGAAGACAATAATGGAGAACGGCATAGACGCGGATGACGTTTATAACTTTGATGAGACCGGATTCTCATTAGGGGCAACCTCTCAACAAATGGTCATTACAGGCTCGGAAGTTCGTGTTGCCCAGAATCTTTTGACCACTGGAAATACAGATTTCGTCACATCTATCGAGTGTGTGAGCTCCAAAGGATGGGCAATAGCTCCCACCATTATTTTCAGAGGAAAGAAGCCGCAAAAAAACTGGGCACAACATCTAGATGTAGCCTGTTTTGGCCTTTGAAGAAGGCGTACTATGATCTCATTGATAGGACAATGCGCGCGGGTACCTGGTATCTGATCGACAAAAGAGATTTCCTTCAAATGTTCCGGGAGGCTCGACATGTCGCTCTTAACTCCAAAAATATAAAAAGCGGCTCCGGGGGCTCTGGTTTAGTTCCATTTGAACCCGATCGGGTTCTTTCGAAGTTGGAAATTTGTCTCGAAGCATCAACACCAGTCTCAGTCTCGAGCCCTGTGCGAGTTTGGGAGCCGCTAACACCGACGAATCCCCTCCAAGTTGGATCAGAAGCGGATAATATCAAAGCACATATGTTAAAGGTTACGGATAAAATTTCCTCGCCGCCTAAAATGCATATTGAGCAAATGAGGAGAGGGTTTACAAAAGCCTTATATCAGATCGAAATCCTCAGAGACGAAAAGAGGCAATTATTACGCGAATTGAACAGGAAAACAAAAAAGGACAGCCTTAGTAGAAAGTATATGTCGTGTGAAGGCGGCATATCGACTGAGGCGTTTTGTCCAGTCTTCCCTGAAACGTTAGAAGCTTATGAAGCCCGAAATACGCTTTCTCACTACGCTACATGTGATCCTTTTGTACACATACAAAGCCAAACAGACTTTGTGGAAATTAAAGAATCCCGCAGCATACAAAAAGGAAATTTCCTCAATCAAAAAACTAAATTTTAAATAGGAAAATTGTATTTTTGTAGGAGAACAGTGTGAATTTGTATTTTGAATAGCTATAGGTGGCCGGTCGCACCCGCACCCACGTTACATTGTATTGAAGGATGCCAGAGACACCGGAAAGTCCTGACTAAACCTATATAACTTTCTAAATAGTGAAGCTGCAACGCACTTCTATGAGCACGTCGTTTCTGGTCGTACCGGCTTCATCCGAGCTACCCGCGGCGTCTAATCGCCGGACACTCATATAATAGCTCGGTACCCATTCAAGCTGCATGATGCCGAATTTCGACCAACTGAAGCCAAAGGTTTGATTTCGGCCTAATTTAATATTTCTTGATGCAAACTGTTTAATGTGAAAGCTCTTGTAAAGCCGTCTGACCAATCGAAAAAAGAAAACAAAACAAAACAAAACAAAACAAAAGAAAAGAAAAGAAAAGAAAAGAAAAGAAAAGAAAAGAAAAGAAAAGAAAAGAAAAGAAAAGAAAGCAAGACTTAAGATCTTTTTGAATACGCGAGAAGCCAAAAAACATGTTCGAAGATGCTTCATAATTTAATCAATATCACGGTAGCAAGTGCCACTTTTCAAAACAATAGGAAAAGTTTGTTGTTAGCTATCATGGCCAAATATGTCCGACAAAAAATGAAACGACGTACGATATCACAAATAGCCCAGATGCGAAATTAGTCTGCTGCTTTCTTCTATTTCTCTTATTTTCAACTTTTTCCACCGCTTTCCTTTCACATCAATTACGTAATTATAGAGCCTTATGTGAAGCTCTCTTCCGGTTACTCTAAAGGGAGCGCAATAGACAGTTACGTTCTTTCTCCTGGTGAGCTAACCACCTGTGAGGTATTCACTGTTTTTTTCCAAGAGCTGGGGAGTCTACTAAACAAAACATTTGTATTAGTCTTTTGCTGTGCCCAGTTCCTTCAACTTAGGAAAGACACAGATGAATAAATGAAAATATTGAAGATTGTTAACAAATGAAGTTTGATTGTTACTTGTGAAGTTATGCCTTGCTAGTTGGCGTGCCTTCCCTGAGTAACCACCCAGGCATAGCTCATACAAGTAAAGGATACTCGAGCCAATTCTCGAATGAAGTCAATAATCTAGCAGCAGGGCTCTTCAAACCGAGTGCAGCAAACTCTGCTCAGTTTGTTGATTTAAGAATACCAAAGAGACTATGATATGAACTGAGGTAAAAGCAAAACAGAAAAGGTTAAATAAACTGAGTTATTTCATTACTACTCAAGCTATATTCACGTAAACATGTTTCAAATTAGTCAACATTTCAAGTTATCGAGTGAGACGAGCCTGTTTGGAAAGGTGTGTGAGTTTCTCTATGATACAGAAACTGATGTATTAAGGCAAACGCCTTTGAAACAGTCCGGATTCGAAGATGATTTTGGTTAAAGATGCATTTTCTTGTTAAATTCGGTCAGACCTTCAATATACTAGAACTGGGGAAGCACTGACCTTTTTTAACTCAAATCTCTCTTCTCAAGCAATAATGAAATACCCACTGAGAAAATAGAAGGGTAGAATAGTGAACGTTTTGTGAATTGGAGAAGAAACAAAAAGAGAAGAGAAAAAGAATAGAGTAGAAAATAAAAAGATCACACACACACACACACACACACACTAAATGAGACAGAAACAGATCCTAAAGACATTCAAAAACAGGTCATAGAAACAGACAGTTATCAAAAGGACAGAAGTATAAGGGCCGTTCGTAAAGGATGAATATCTTTCATATCCACTGGATACAATACCAAATACAAAGAAACAAATAATACAAATATATCTACCAATCCACTCTCTCCTTCTCCTCTCTTCAAATCGGTATCGTGTCATTCTAGTGTGTTTCTCTGACTCTCGTATCCTCTTTACTTACGCCTTCACTTCATCATGAGTGTTCCCCATCTTCACAGCATTCTCCTCATCCATAATCTCAACCACTTCCTCAGGCTCGTCGGGCGTGGTTTCCGTGATTCTAAACAAAATCAAAGGAGCAGCGATCAAAAGAGATCCTTGAACCAATCCCCAAGAGGCCCCAAACATTGGCATGTACTCGGTTCCCACCGCATCAAGACGCCATGCAACCGCCGCAAAAGCACTCTGCAACGACTTATAAAACGACGCGTATAACGCAACTTTCTTTGGGCTGTTGGAAAACGTCCCCAACACCCAGAAAATAAAAGACTGGAAAACTGCGTCGTGCGCCCCGTAGAACATGTATAAAAACATGGGCCCGATGTATGACGAGTGCTTAAAGTCAATCATCTCCACATCGGCAATGTTTTCCCTTGTCACGCCCATTTGGAACTTTAATCCGCCACCCCAGATCGCCAACGAAGTGATAAACAACACGGCAAATCCAATCCGAGCACGTGTAGGTCTTGAAAACCGCTTCAGATCCATCATGAACCCCAAAATAATCGCCCCCACCATCTGCGAAAACCAGTAGAGCAACGAATTCAATGATCTGGTACGAACGTTGAAACGCGCTGCATTGAATTCATTGAATTGGTACGTGTAAAAGAAGTTGGACGCACAAAACATGGGAAACATGAAGTAAATCTTGGGCTCCTTCACCAACACCTTGAGCATGCCGCGTATCTCGTCCTGGAGCCTTGGGTGTTTCTTAGCAATGACCCGGCTTCCGTCAGGCTTGTATACCTTATCCATAGGAAGCAAGAAACACGCCAAAAGAATGCCGCATCCCATCAAGATAAGAAACGCCACAAATGTTCCGGCGTTCACGTTGGACTCGCCGCTCAGCAAGTTCTGAACCAACGGAATGATCGATCCGATCACCGCTCCAAAGTTGAAAATGACCCAGAAGATCATAATCGCATGGGCCTTGCTGTTTTCCAACGCATACGACATGATAATCAGGCCTTGTGCCGCCCATGTCAACGACGCACACATCCCCAAGTACGCGCCGGCAAAAATACAAAATCCAGCGTTTTCCTTGTAGTGATACACCAAAAGAGAAAGCGTGTACATCACGTATCCGGTGCCTCCAATAATAAGACACAATCTCACGCCTATAGTGTTGCAAACCACTCCGCCAATGGCGCCGATTGTGGCAAATGTCGAATATAACGCCACGTTGGCATTATCCGCCACGGTATGGTCGCTAATTCCCGAGTTTCCAATCCCTGTGATGGCATTGAAACAACCTGGCGTCAAAAATATCACAAATGACATCAAAACAATCTGTACGGTCGAATGAGAAAACGGCGGCAACCACGAGACATAACGGCGATCGTACCAGTTGCCTGAGGCCTCGATTTCGGCCCATGTACGTCTGATTGTTTCTTCATCTTGTTCTTTATCCATCAGCAGCGACTCAACACTGGTGTTGACACTGACTTTTTCCGTCTTCATGGCTTTTGTTGATATTCGTTGGAGAAATGTTTCAACTAGGTAAAAACAAGGCAAGAACGTGGCGTGGAAGCGTTTTTCAACTCTCTAGAACCAATGGTTCGTAGCTTTTTACGAATGCAGTGGAAGCGTGGGGTATGCTTGGCTTGCCCAAATAGGAAAGAACAGGCGGCGAAGATTGATCTAGAGTTTGCGACAGATAGTAGCAAGAAAACTCAGCCAATACCAGCGTGAAAAAGATGAGGCAAAATTTGTCCTTCCATCAACCACACGGGAATTTGCTTGTCTATAAATAAGAAAAGACAAAACTGGGGTAATACATCAAATTTCCAAGCTATTGCATGTGTTTGGGTTCCAGTGCAGCGTGCATTTGGGTGAAGTTGTGAGCCGGCCATGGGCCAAGGCCAAGTGATGGGAACGACACCGTTTGCAGCGCAGCTCCAAACCATGTTGCATTTCGTGCACATAGGCTCTGCGTGCATGCGTATATGCACCGTGCGAGATCCTTCTGCTTTGGGCAATAGGCCGAATCAAATTGCGCCCTAGGCCCGCGACCCAGCGGGGGAGCCGAACATGAGACAATAGGAGAAGATATGCCAGACGCGGTAGAAGACGAGAAAGATAAAGCATTTTGGGAAGAGAAGAAAGGGACAAGAGGAGATTCTTCGTGGCCATCCATGATCATCCATGGTCATCCATGGCCCTACATGGTCATCCATGGCCTGTCATTCCCCCGCCCTTTTCTGACGTTGCCTGATTTTGCAATTCCGCCTCTTCTGTTGTCTTGGCGTCGCGGTCTCCCTACATGGCCAGACGCACGGCGTCCGACCCCGCCTTCCTATTCGGGACAGTGATGCGTCAAGGTCATGGCCCGCCACCTCATCCAACCAGTCTTGTCTTCAACACACGCGTTCTTCACAAGCAAATCACCCTCTTAGGGCACGCCTAAAGAAGATCACAAACAATACCCTAAAAAGGCTTGGAAGCATACGTGTGGGGTACGTTTGGCTACTTGCAGTCTCGAGGCCGTTTGCTAAGCCCACCGCGGTTTCAGTTGCCTAAACGCGCACTTTATAGCAAAATTGCAACATGGACCACGTTGCAATCATCTTATCTCCATGTCTCAGTCTTCTGCTATTTTCTCTGCTATTATCAGATCAAGTGCTAGCATTAGCAACCCACGGAATTTGCTCGCACAATTCCGGAATTTCTTGATCCTTGGCGCACTTTGTTCACCTGCGAATGCAAGACCCGCCGCATACTGCGAATCTTATTGTTGATATTCTTCATCTAAGCGAAACAATTGAATCCCGTTATTTAGCGGGGCTCTTAGTACAGTCAAACCTCTTTAAGCTGGAGTGAATAATTTCTCGAAAATTTTGAAACTTTTTTTACACTTGTTTCATGCGGGTGTATTCGGACTCTGTGGACAATTCGTTTTCATCCAACGAGCAAAGCAACACTATAGAAGGGTCATGCTGACCCAATGATTCTTCTTCCTCTTCAGCAGCTTTAGACCCCTCTATAGTATAATTCCTGGTTCTCTTTTGATGCTCCTTTTTCCCAGATCAAATTAAATCAAAATCTCCTGTCCATTCACTCAAAAAAGTAAAAGCCTCGTTAAGCAGGATTTTTCGGAAACCCTCGAGGCGTTAACGAGAAACGGGAGTCGTCCTTATCGAGACATGCACTGTGTTGCACGTGAGGCCTGGAGGTGTGAGTTTTCGCGGGCTTGATTATTTTTTTGTTTTTGTTTTTATTATTAGTTGTTGGGCTATTTACAGCCAATTTCAACCGTTCGTTCAGATGATTAACAGGAACTATACTACCACGTTGGCCTAAAGTTTTCGTTAATAGTAGTATTGTTGGTTGGTAAATATCTTGAAAACAGCTGTAAACATTGCGACAGTTTGCTCGAAAGAGTTTTTTACCTCCTGCTTTCTTTCTGTCGCTTTGCTTGGGTTTTCAGATTCCTTGGGTTTTCAGACTCGCTTGGGTTTTCAGAATCGCTTGGCTTACATTTCCCTTGGTTTATATTTCGCCTTGTTTTTTATTTTCCTTGGCTTATGTTTCGCCTTCGACATCGCCACGTCTTATCTTGACAAGCTATTTGCCGTCATTTGCCGCTGCCTTTTGTTTATGTGTTCTTCCCGGTTATACCCTACTCCCACCAGTTCTCACAAAATTCGCTCATTTTTTTTTACCTTTGCTCGGCGCTGAACTGGCTCCATTTTCTTAAACAACTTCTTCTATAATTCTTTGGCTTTTAGTCAGGCGGAGAAGAGAGGTTAGCCGCCGCGCTGAGAGGACTGAAAAAATGTAACATGGCATTTCTATGGCCGCCCCTGCGTTTGTGGGGTACATGATTGGGGTACGCACATGACTACTTGGGAGCTTGGAAAAGCCTGCTTATTGAAGAAATCTTCAAAATCCTCGGAGCCGTTTATGAGCTTTAGACTCGGCTCAAGCAAGGGGAGTGCGTATCAGCCTTGAACCTCACGAAAGAAAAGAAGAAAAAGAAGAGAAAAGGCTAAGCTGAACACCGGAGTCTCCTAACCGGCACGTTCTACGGCGAATGTTGAATTCGTTCTTTGGAACCATCATCTAGTAGTTCAATTGCTTGGCTATTTTCGCAGATGTCAAAAACACCGACCTTGGGTTCTAACTAAGCTTGGCGCGGAGGAAGGCACCTCTAAAGTGTGGGGGCTAAGAAAACGGCCTCAATCAGGATTTGTTTGTTGTTGTTGATTTCATTGTCATTGTTGTTTGGGGTCTGCTCGGTAGAGCACGGTAAGGAACGGTAAACCGCGGCAATTCTCGGCAATTCTCGGCGATTCACGCCAATTCTCGCCAATTCTCGCCAATTCACGACAACCGCATGGGCTATTCCGAAATATCGGCGGCTTCGGCAGCATCAACAATGCTTTGCACAAGGTCATCCACCACAGCATCGGTGAGAATGGGCAGATTAAATACAACCCGGAAAAACTCTCCATGCTGGTCATCTGCTGGATTGGGCGAAAAGTCCATCAAGAATTTGCCTTGTCTATGGAGCTCACGCGATACATACCGCGTCACTGGCGTGTAATTTGTACCCTTATACTTCAGTGGAACGTAGTAGAAACACACTTGCAAGCACTGAGGCTGTTTCTGGACGAGTTTGAACCCAGGGGTTTTGGAGATTTTCTTGACAAAGTCCTCGACTATAGCATATGCGTGGTCGACTCGTTGTGTGAGTCCGGAAGTCCCATAATAAAGCCAGGTGAGGTAGAACTTAAACGCATCTGGCCGCCGGCCACAGCCCATAGTTCCATCGGCCAAGTCCATGTTTTCATCATCGCTTTCACGCCCATGGAATAAGTAAGGGGCGCTGAGCGAGTTGGCAGTTTGGAAGAGTTTCACGTTGGGCACTAAAAGAAACGAGCACGTGTTGGGAACACCCAACATTTTGTGGGGGTTGACTGTGATGGAGTTTGCAAGTTCGCAGCCGTTGAGACGGGAATTTTGAGTTTTTGAAAACACCACATTGCCGCCCCACGACCCATCAATGTGAAGCCAAACCTTGTGTTTACGGGCAATTGAGGCCACGGTTTGTAAATCGTCAAACAGGCCAAAAACGGTGGTGCCTGCGGTGGCGTTGATGAAAAGAGGGGTGAAACCGTCCGCCACAGCTTGGCAAATAGCCTCGTCCAAGGCCTCGGTATTGATGGAGCCGTCGGAATTGATGGCTATCTTAAAAACGGACTCCGACCCCAAACCAAGCAAAATAGCGGCCTTTTCCACGGAATAATGGCAGTGTTTCGACGCAAACACCGCAAACTTGTACCCAGTGTTGCCCTTGACTTTTGTGCTGGGAAACTGGAGCGACCGAGCCATATGCATGGCGGTGATATTGGACCACAGCCCTCCGGAAAACGTCAATCCGCCACATGTGTCGGTGTTATTCTTGAAAAACATCAGGGCATACTTTTTGCCAACATAATTCTCAATCACAGACACAACGGGCGACACAGTGTATACGTGAGAATTGGTGTTGAGAAGCGATAGTATGATGTCGCCAACGACACCGATGGGATTATTGGAGGCATACAATTTATCCAAAAAACCCGGGTTCCATGTGTTCACCGAATACTTGAGCACATTATCGATATTTGCAAACAAGCGCTGGTGGTCGTTTTGGAGACCGTTTTCCGAGATTCCGTCATCCCCGGTGAAAATTTCTTTCAATGCTTGCGGTTCATGGTACGTTCCTAAAGACCCTTGCTCGTACAGCTGAGACTTTGCATCAGCCGATGCGACGTAGCTCAATATACGTGGGTGCAAGAGTTTGAGAAGCAGGTCCAACTCCTCGACTCTATTTTTCTCCAAAGAGGAAACGACTGACATTTGAGACGAAAAGAAATAAAAAATGGAGAAAAAGAAGAAAAAGAGAAAAAGAGAAAAAGAGAAAAAGAAGAAAAGACTCAAGAGTTTTCCATTCTGTTTTGTTGCAGTGGCTGCGAAGCACCGGCCAATAGAGGCAGCGAATCTGTGCCGGCGTTGCGCGCAATGTGCATACGAACCCGGTCAACAAGCCCCTCATAAGTCAGATTCCGCTTTAGCCGCAGGCCGCGAGACGAAGGGAAGAAAAGTGAAGTCCCGCGCAACTAAGTGGAACTGAATTTTTACCAAAAAAATCATTCTTCGAAAGATGACCCAGTATTTTTGTCTGATTTAAGTAACAAAAAAAAAAGCTACAAGTTCCTCATAATAGGTGCTGGCTACTTTTGAATCTCTAAGGTAATGGGTTCGATCTAGGCCCTTTGACGGGTAGCGCCTACTGGGATCATTCTGGAAATCGTTTCGAAGTATATCCATGTTTTTCATACCATCACCACCGGGGGCGTTGGTCATGTATCAGATGACCTCAAGTCAACCGCTGCTATGACGAGCTATGTTGCAGCAGAACTGGTCTGGATCATTTGTGCCGCAGTAACTGTCGTTCTTTCCTACACCTCAATAATTGAGTGTACCATGAAAACTTAATTTATTTTTCGTCCTCTCTTGAGACCCGGATACTGTCAGTTTTACTCACGCAGCCTGATTGTTGCACCTAAAGTATTTCCGAAGCCGATAATCGTAATCGCGAGCAAGTGGTCTATCTTAAGGGGCAAGATTCCTTAGCCATGATCAAGCATCCACGCGTTCCGCCAGATCCACGCAATGCTAATCCTCAGTTCAGCCATCCCACGAATGGGGGTAATTGACAAACTAAAAAAACGTGCATCCGACCGTTAATCTTTTGTTCTGGCCCTCGACGCTCGTGATCGTTGGGGGAGATTAGTCTCGCGTGAAAGAGCGGTGAACGCCTAATGCTGGCAAGTATAATTTTCACGAAATCTTCTCCAAGTAGATTTCGGAAGAATTTTACTGGGTTCAAAGTTGTCAAAAGTCCAATAATCACTGCATGGTGATCTCATTTGCGTGATGATCTTTTCTACGAGCCCAGGGCCCCATAAACTTGTTTAGGCCTTCACTTGTTCCCGTAGATGAACGCTGATTCCCAAATCAGCCACTTTCGCATGGCAGGTGCTCCGATGCTCAGTTCCATACATTGATGCATCCAAGAAACGTGTTCCGTTTCATTTGGACGTGGTGCTCTCGTTTTGAGCGAGTTTTGGGCTTGTGATGGTTTAATATAGCGTGGTTTACTTTGCCCCAAGAAATGTTCAAAAGGCGATCTTGTCAGACGATA
Organism: Metschnikowia lunata; assembly: GCA_030583235.1. Classification (NCBI taxonomy): domain Eukaryota; kingdom Fungi; phylum Ascomycota; class Pichiomycetes; order Serinales; family Metschnikowiaceae; genus Metschnikowia; species Metschnikowia lunata. The sequence continues at coordinate 157,186 of JAJMHP010000034.1, read as the reverse complement.
TTGTCAGATGTTGTTGTCAGACGATGATATTGTCACACGATCTTGTCACGATATTGTCAGACGATATTGTCACACGATATTGTCACACGATCTTGTCAGACGATATTGTCACACGATCTTGTCACACGATATTGTCACACGATATTGTCACACGATCTTGTCAGACGATATTGTCACACGATCTTGTCAGACGATATTGTCACACGATATTGTCACACGATGATATTGTCACACGATATTGTCACACGATGATATTGTCACACGATATTGTCACACGATCTTGTCATCTAGCTCAAGTTGGAATATATCGAGACATGCTGAAATATTGCAAATCGCGCGGCTAACAGATTACTACGGTGTTTAAATCCTCGCTACCTTCGCTACTTAAACAAATACCGGAGAAAACTCGCGGGTATTAGTATTTATTTGTAGCGATGGTTGTTGTGGAAGTACAAATCGCTACTCTCGTCACTACTCACTACTAAGAGATCATTTTGTGCAGGGGGGCTTCAATGACGAAGACAGAGCAGAATTTCATTTCCAAGGTTACTAATGCTTGAAAACTAATCTTAACATACCTTGAAAGCTCCAGAATTCGAGATCTGGGGTTTTAGCCGCGCCCCAGTTGGGTCTTGGGCTTTCAAACATTATCCAGACACGTTGATTAGTAGGCCTTACATTCAAAGTGCGAAGATAAATCATTTGATCTCACCAAGACTGATTATTTTCAATACTAGCACTTCCTCAAGAAAAGTTTGACCAATTGAGATGCCTACCTGGAATTGCTGCGTAGTTGCATTCCGTACAAAAGTGTTCTATCATCCTCTCCTCGTGTTCGGCAACGGGTTTGAGATCCCACGTGTAGGGCCCGCACCCAATCACTACTTGGGCAAATTCAAGACAAAATCACCATCAACGGTTCTGCTATTATGACCACCCATCTAGAATAATTTGAAGATGAATACGGGACAAAGAATTTTGCGCTGAGTGGTTGAACTTGAGTATGTCTTCCTTAGATGTATCTGACGCGGCGCCTTCGCCAAGAGCGGTAACCGCAAAATTCTCACCGCATTCCACTTGACGTTAAGGGGTGTTCTCTTTCGGTCGTTTTCGATTGGTTTTAATGCCATGCACCAAAAGATTCATTTGAGATTCCTTTTGGCTCACGCAAACCTACCGCGAGAAATCAAAAGTAGCAACGAGTAGCGAAAAAGTAGCGTCGCTAGTATTTCGCTATAGCAATGGCATGGAATCCCAGGTATTAGTATCGTCGGTACTCTTTCACAACACTGACTAATCAGCGCGCTGTTTATTTCGTTAGTTCCGACTACCTGGGGTTTCCTTGATTATCACCAGAAGAGAAAATTGCCAATCTTACCTTAAGTGATAACCTTAAAACAGTAGTCAATGCTCTTCGATTTTGATTCTCATCCTCATCCTGAAGTTCCGTTCAGTGTACGAAACAGGTTTTAAGGCGGCTTTCGCCTTGTTCTCTCATTGACACCCAAAACCACACCCCAAGTATAATTTGGCAAGACGTTAGATATAATCAGCAAAAAGGGGCCCTAATGGAATAGGTTCAAGCTCGAAGAGAGACTCCTCATTTGATAGCAGCCCTTAACAACTTCAAGCATATCAATTTCTTCAACGTCAAATTGAATGCCACTTTAAGATATAGGTAACTTCTCAGTTCACGCCAAACCTCAGGATAATTCTGAATACTCTGTTCGGACTTAAGACAGCTTAGAACAACAAGCAAGGATTGCTCAGAGCAAAAGAATTGAATAATTGGCCGGATCTAAATTGGCCAATTTGTATCGCCCATGTGTTTTTCGATATCTCTCGCATTCTAAAGCATCAACCGAGAAGGATTCCCTGAGTTGCTCAAGCGCACCTTCGTTGTTAGTCTGTGTCGGTGCCAAAGCATGAAAGTCCACTTCTTCTTTCCGTGTCAATCTGCTTTAGAAACTTTAGAGATCTTTCAGTATCTCGCTTATTCGATCATCGGATTCGATCTTTTCAAGAAGAAAACACGATATACCTCAACACTTATGAGAGAAAGCAAACACAGCAAGATTCACAGAGATTCCAAAAGTCACAGAGATCTCAAAGTTCACAAAGATCTCAAAGTTCACAAAGAGCACAAAACGTCAATCACCAAAATTTCAGCCATAACCCCTTTTTTCATCAATCACACCCGAGCCCTTCTATATACATTAGCTTCCACCCGCAGTAAGATATCTACTTTGACTCAGGGTCGGCCATCTTCTCGCGAGCCAAGTTTTTGTTCAAAATCTCGAGTTTTCTTATCTCCTCACGCGGATCGAAGTCCCCGCTCGAAAGCTTGTCGTAAGTATCGTCGTACTTGCCCGTGGAAAGAGGAGCGTTCCCTCGCATTCGCTTACGCATATCAAAAAACCCGTTTTTGCACTTCATAAACGCCTTGAAATTCGCCACACACAACTCGGGCAATTCTTTTTTCAATTGCGGGTCCGTGAGACATTCTTTGGGCGTGTGCCGCTGGATAAGTACACATGGAGATCGCTGGAGACAGATTGCTAGTGCCTTTTTCTGGTCCTGACAACTATTCTGTTAGTATTATTGGGTGTGAGGGCGTCTGTGTGTTTTGTGGAGATACACACATGGGGCCGTATTTGTTTCTACGTACCTTGCGCCCATTTTTGTTGATTTTGGGTGAGAAAAAGTACGCTTTAATTGAAAGAGAAATTGATGGATTTGGCTTTTCGCTCTTGGCCTTTGCTAAGTGGAGTGAGTTGGAGGGAGTGAAGCAGGTGCACACGTGACTGGGTGCGAAATCGCACCACGGTTCCAGCTGCGAAAAGAGGCGGAAAAAAGATATCAGAGTGATGAAGCTTTAGAGATTACTCTTTTTACAGGCAATGATGGAGGGCTGTTGCCGGATATTGAAGTCAACAAGGTAAATATAACAATTCCAGGAAATTGGGGAGAATTTGGGAAGTGCAGCATTTGGATTTATGGACAGTTCAAACTGCGTTTGCAGCCACTTCACAGAAAAAAGATGCGCTTTGAGGAACCCAAACTCTGAGAGATCACCAAAATCGACAATTCTGATTGCCACTGGTTTTTGTTTTCAGGTTTCGGTGAGCCCTTTTTCATATTATTTGGAAACATTGGGTAAATCCCGTTATTCCGGACGCTTTTGGGTGTCAGATCCCGTTAAGAGGCTGGAGAATTGGTTGCGTCTGTTTCTGACCAGTCAATCGCAGCGGGTGGCTCAGTTGACCTCCCTTCGATAGACACTTCCCTCGTTCCTTTCAGTTGTGTGATTCGGAGTGTTTAAAAGTCGGTGGAACAAACTAATATTTTGTTTAAAACAATTGAGCTTGAGAGTTTTAAAAGCCTTTCTCCGATCACTGAGTCGTCAGTTCTGCTTTCTCGTGTTCTACAGGATATCTAATCTCCCAATCTTAGTGTTAGTGTAGGGTTCAGTTTGTGTTTTGAGATATTTAACGATGATGGGAAAATTAATCAGAAGAAAAAGGGCACCAAATAATATAACCAGGCAAAAGGGCACCAAATAATATAACTAAGCAAAAGGGCACCAAATAATCTAACCAGGCAAAAGGGCACCAAATAATATAACCAGGCAAAAGGGTACCAAATGAGATAACCAGGCAAAAGGGCACCAAATAATATAACCAAGCAAAAGGGCACCAAATAATATAACCAGGCAAAAGGGCACCAAATAATATAACCAAGCAAAAGGACAGCAAATAATATAACCAAGCAAAAGGACAGCAAATAATTTAACCAAGCAAAAGGGCACCAAATAATATAACCAGGCAAAAGGGTACCAAATAATATAACCAGGCAAAAGGGTACCAAATAATATAACCAAGCAAAAGGGTACCAAATAATATAACCAAGCAAAAGGGCACCAAATAATATAAACAACACAAAGAACTTTCAATTCGAGCCAGCCTAATGAAGTCAGCCTAATGTTCACGCCAGATACTTGTGAGCTCGTGCTACACACTATTTCAAAGAAGGAAAAGAAAACCGAAAAGCAACCACGGGCCCTAAAATCGTCCACCTGAGCTTTATTCTTCACTCATATTTTTGCAAACAAAGCATAGGTGAAACCTGTATATTTTCACAACGCATACCAGAAAAACTGGCCGTACACGAAGATTATAACTTTACCCTCGGGATATACTCAGTTCCGCTTTACTGAGACTCGACACTCGCAACCAGTGATGTTGTTAGTGATGAGCGTACATGGCGATGTATCTCTTTCGTACATCATCGCACATGGCGATGTGCGGTTTAACGAGAAAGACGGTTTTCAATCATCGCACATACAAAGACAATGACCTTCATAGTCGGATATGCATATACGATTTCGTACATCGAAAGCGTATATTTTTCTTAAGGTTTTAGTTGAAAGAATTTCGACCGCTTTGGGAACCATATCAACAGCTTCGAAGGGTCCCGCGTTGCTTTCGTCAGGTAGCCGCCCTAAATGTTGCTAAGCAATGACTCACATGTCCAAGGATTCCATTATTCACCGCGGTTTTACTTTTTTTTTGGGTGCCATAGTGGCACAAGTGTGGAACTGTTTCTTTTGTGAGAAACTATGGTTTCCAAATTAGCTCATTTCATTGAGTAACTTAACTGCTTGACAGACAGCCGTAAAAATGGAAATTAGGACTAGCTTTACTGGCGTCTCGGGTAATACTTATCCAATATCTATGTACTTTAATGCCACTACTTTCATTAGTTTAACACACCAGTGGATAAGAAATCCATTTTAGGAGGGATATTGGAGTAAAAATTGAGTCAGTCATTCAGCTTGTTCTTTTCACAAGTACGATCATCCCGCAGATTACATTACATCACTTTCCGATGATAGCAGAAGGAGAAAAACACATAACAGCTTCCCGAGCTGCCAAGTGAAATTTCCGAATATCAATTTGAGACTTTCTACCCGATGGTTGATGAGCTTCTGCACATTCAATAACCGATTTTGCCCGAGAAATGTAAATTGTCGACAGATTAGTTCGCCACTCTAAAAGAATTCACTCGCCGAATTTTCCCAAGCTTTTTATTGAGCCCTTGGCCTATTCAATCTAGACACTTGCTTTGTACGATATTAACTTTGGGGCCTGGGCTTCGAAAGAAAAGTCATGGTTCCAGAGTTAACCTTGTCACCGCAGTTTGAAAGTAGGACAAAATTACAAGCCATATCCTTGTTCTCATTTCCTAGATCATTACAAGTTGTTTTTTGAATATCTCTATTGCCTTCTGTTCATTTTTTTGACTTTAATTCTCTTCATGTTCCACCCCGTAGTGAGGTACTTCAAGCATTCGTACATTTGTCGTGCATTAGTCGTACATTCCAATGTGAGTCGTATTTAGACTGTACGATACAGCACTGGTGATGGGTATTCTCAGTAAAACCTTGCTAATTCGAAAGTATTGATATTGCTCATGACACTATCACTACGTAGTAGACATTCAAAGATCGAATTTTTCGAGGTAGTTAATCACTAACGCAAATGTTTGGATGATTTTTTAAAGTGTGCACTCATTATTCTTCATATGTATTCCCCGTGCCAGATCTGGGATATACATCACCAGAAATTCCGTTTCTCTTGACACTGAAAAGATGGAGATTTCCTAGCATTGGCAAAGTGACTGCCTTCGTAAACTTATGCCACGTTCCCCTTATCGTGATTTTCCTAAATAGCGATCTCAAGCTTGTTGAAAGACCATGTTGATCTCGGGTATGTCTGGTACAATGCAACACAATTTTTTGGTGGGACTGGGAGAATGTCGCAATGGCAGCAAGGTGTCAAAACTCCAGCTTTACTACCTTTGCTGGATCGCCAAAAGAGCCAGATCAACTGTCTCTGGCTGATGAAGTAAGTTTCTGGGGTCACTGTTAGGTTCGATGAACGTGTAATCAATCGTATTCATTGAGGATATACACTACAACTGGCCGTTTGAAAGACAAATTGGAAAAAGACCTACTAGTTATGTGCTTTTGCAATGGGGTGCTAGTCGGAAAACTCTCAATTGATACGCATGTGAAAGAACTAACTAGGCGGCTATCTGCACAGTATTCAGGCCGACCTTCCCTAAAGGTGGACCCATTTCAAGAGATGATTTATGAGGATCTGAATTGGGATATACGAGCCGGGGAGGGTCATTAATGGCCTTATCATTCTCGGAGAGAAGATTATCTGAGCTCGAAGAAATGTAGATAGTCTTTTGGGCTAACTATGCCGTTCCGAGGGTCCTGAAGACTATCAGAAAGGGAAAAAGAAGCCGATTTCAGTGTGGTGCGATTTAGATCATGCTTGGCCGCAAAATCGGCACGAGCCAGACTTTACCGGGTCTATGCTGGGGTCTTCTTCATACTGGCTCTTTGAAATTACACGTGGGTGAAGTGGGATTGGAGATCTCCTTTTAGTAGGTGGCACAGTTGTGATACTTATCAAATAATCAGGGATGTGCTAACCTCGCCCGTGTAGGTTGTGTGTTTGAAGCTTCTCTCTTATATCCTTATTTGAAGTGAGTTGATCATTACTCTTTAGATAAGAAATTAAGGAGTAAGGTAAGGATAACAGCAAAACTAGAAGCAATTAAGCAATTACGCAAGCTTACTTAGACTATTCTCTATGACTGAAACTACTTCACTGACTAAAAAATTGATTTCTCTCCGCTCGGCTGGTCTACCAACTCAGACTCATGTTAGTCGTGTTGATACCAAGTCCGATTCTGGCGAGACACGGTTACCTCGCTTTGGTCATTTCGTCATGCTGTTCTTTTCTGATGATTCCTCGAGGTCACCGTTAGCTGGAAGAAACTGGCCATTATAATGCGTTTTCTTTAATTCGTACACTTGGTGATGCTGCCCTAATTAGTGCGTACAGAGTTTTCAACACCTTGAAATGTTTAAAAAATTTTGATTTCGCAGCCACTAAATTGACGCACCCATCAGATTAATTTCGATAGAATCGAAAATACTCATCAATTGTTCCGCGTGATATCATCAATATTAAAGCCGTTATTAAAGCCATTGTTAAAGCCGTTATTAAATCCATTATTGAATCCCTTATCAAAGCCATTATTGAATCCATTATCAAAGCCATTATTAAATCCATATTAAATCCATTATTAAATCCATTATCAAAGCCATCTTTAAATCCATATTAAATCCATTATCCATATTAAATCCAGAGTGAAATCCAGAGTTAAATCCATTATTAAAACCCTTTTTAAAGTCATTATTAGTATCAGTATTTCCAGCTTTTTCGTAAAAAAAATATGCGCCCGCATCCCAATTTTCACTCAGTTGTTTTGCCAACAACAATAAAAACATTTTGAATGTATCACTATCACTATCGCGTAAATTAGCCAGTTTATTCAATAAGTACGTTGGACATATACTATTTCCTTTTTTCATCTTTTTCGTATCTATGTAGATGCGAGGTGTCCCATTTAGGTAAGTTGCCGTCAACTGTCCAATAATTAGAACCTGCGGTAGTAATGATTGGGCAACGAATCTACACATTGTGTTATGGAGTCATACCGGGGATTTGCGCTCAATACTAACACTGTAGTCAGCTGACGCATTGTCAGCTCCAACTATATAGTGACCGGCTTTCCCACCCTGAGTGTTGGAAAGCCAGGCTGGTTTTACTAAAAGATCTCACTTAATACATGGGCAAGTATAAGAAGCCTGATAGTAGACATAGAATTGATCCAAGAATGTCGCCAGCTCCATTCATTTGGGACCACTGAATCTTCTTTGGGGCCAGCTAAAGCTTTTGTTGAGAGTTACGACACACCATAAAATCGTATTTCCAAAGCGGCTGCGGACTTTGTTTAGCTTGTCTAGAAGTCCCTTCTGCTGTACTACTCCAGGAGCCTAATTAGCTATGTAAACACCAGAGCACTACTACCACCTCCCTTTTTTTTCTTTTAATCAGCTCCTTGAGCCGGTCAATCATGCTATCTTGAAGCCCAATCAAAGTCACGTTTATGAGATCTGCTTCTGTCCGTCAAGACATTCAAAGAGCCAGTTCTCGGTCAATCCCAAATTCGTCATCTTTATTCTATAACCGGCTCATGTGCTAAATACCCGATAGCTTTTAAGATCATTTCGAAGTATTGGATTAGTCAAAAATACGTCAAAACTTAAAAAGGATCCATCCGTTAAATCAAATAAGTCAAAAGTCACATTTGTAAGAACACTGCCACTGAGCCAGTCTCATTTTCCCCCACGCAACAAACAACAAGAAGCAAGGTATTCTGAAGAATAGTATCATCGAAAAAAGAAAGTGATAAAGTTCTAAGTAACGAAAGAATCAAATAATCAAATACTCAAATAATCAAGAAGAGCAAATGTTCAAATAATCAAACAATCAATTAATCAATTAATCAAATAATCAAGAAGAGCAAATGTTCAAATAATCAAATAATCAATTAATCAATTAATCAAATAATCAAGAAGAGCAAATGTTCAAATAATCAAATAATCAAATAATCAAGAAGAGCAAATAATCAAATAATCAAATAATCAAATAATCAAGAAGAACAAATCTCCAAGTCTCACTAGTATCTCTCCCCTCTCCCTTCTTTTCCACCTTTTTCCCGTTCTCTTTTCCCCAGATTCAAACTCTGGCCCGGCCCGCGCCATCTCACCGCGGCCCCAGAAAATAGGCCCTCACTGAATCCCCCAAAATTATCATCAGCTACATCTTCACCAAAAACCACAACACCACCGGAATTCACTCTATGCTCCCGGAGTCTGACGCTCTTTATCTATATAACCTCACGCTCCGGCAGTCCAGCGCGTCGCTCGTGTCGGTGGCGGGCCAATTTTCAGGCACGAAAAAGACCCAGGAACTAGTGGTTTCCACTACTACTGGAATAGATATCTACCGACCCAACAACGACAGCGGCAAACTCGTGAAATTGCATCACCAGAATGTTTTTGCAAACATACAATGCTTGCTGAAGGTGCGGATGACCGGAACGGAAAAAGACGTGTTGGTGGTAACGGCAGACTCGGGTAATGTCGTTTTTGCTGAACTTGACGCTAATAGTGGCCGGTTTGTGCCCATTTTGCTGGAGCCACACTCGAAACTGGGGCTCCGCAGTATCACCCCTGGCGCTTACTTGGCCGTGGACCCACAAAACCGAGCTGTGATGGTTGGGGCTTTGGAAAGAACCAAGTTGGTGTATAAACTAGAAACAGACTCTTCAAAGGGTGCCGTGACGCTTTCGGCGCCGCTTGAAACACTGCTGAAACACTGTGTGACGCTCTGTTTGTGTGCGCTCGACACCGGGTACGAAAACCCGGCGTGGGCGGCAATCGAGACGGACTATGGTCTCGCTAATACTAGTACTGATGACGTCACTGCATTTTCTGTCATGCTTAACTACTACGAACTCGACCAGGGCCTCAATCACGTGGTGTGCCGAAGAAGCAAGCCGGACTTGGCCTCATCGGCATCCGTTTTGGTGCCGTTACCGGTGCATGTGGGTGGAGTTTTAGTGTGTTGTGATTCGTATATCATCTACGAAAAAGAACTAGGGCTGGATTCAAGGCTGCTTGTGGCGTTGCCAGTGCGGAAAGGGTCGGCGGGTACAACAATCGTGTGCTACCTCGTGCACAGGTTGAAAAAACACGATTTTTTTGTGCTTCTCCAGAGCTCCTTGGGCGACTTGTTCAAAGTGACGGTCTCGGATCCATCGGAGCGGCATCCGACCATTAAAATCACATATTTCGACTCGATTCCGCCGTCCGCTAGCATTGAGGTGTTCAGGGCGGGCTTTTTGTTTGCAAACACCTTGAATAACAACAAGCTTTTTTACCAGTTTGAGCATTTAGGGACTGAAAATGACACCACTATAACGTCTGAGCTGTGGAGCAACAGTCGCCAGCAACAACTCGAAGTTTCTGCGTGCTCGCTAAACTTTTTTGACCCCGTGGGTCTCCAGAACTTGGCGCTCGTTGACATCATCGAATCTCTAGGTCCCTTGACTGATAGTGCTCTTGTGGAGACGTCCAAAAACACCCCTGAGCCCATTAAACAATTAGTCACGCTATCCTCACATCTGTATGTGAAATCGCTTGTCTACGGAATGCCTGTTCTGGAGCTTGTATCGTCGCCTCTTCCCATGAAACCAACAACAATCTACACCACGAAGATTTTGAAGGCGTCTAAAAACGACCAGTACTTGGTGTTATCGTCACAGCTCGACGAAAAAACCGTGGTTTTGTCGATAGGAGAGGTGGTGGAAGAAGTGACCGACTCAGAGTTTATCCCTGATCAATACACGCTTGGTGTGCAACAAATTGGAGCTAGTTCGGTGGCGCAAATCCACCGCAACGGCATCCGAAACATCCGGCACGTGGTGGACGAAAATACCGGCGAAATACGGAACAAAATCACTACGGATTGGTATCCGCCTGCAGGCATCACTATTCTACACACCACTTCTAACAATGAGCAGATTGCAGTTGGTCTTTCCAACAGGGAAGTGTGCTACTTTGAGATTGATCCAGCCGACGACCAGCTTTCGGAATACCAGCTGAGATTCGAGGTTTCTGGTGGCTCGATCACGTGCTTATCCATCACAGTCAATCCTATTGGTGAGCGAAAGAGCTTTTTTTTGATAATAGGGTCTTCAGATGAAACTATCCAAGTTTTGTCGTTACTGCCACACAACTGCCTTGAGGTGCTCATGCTACAAGCTTTATCGTCCAATGCCAGGTCTCTTCTCGTGCTTGCTTCCGATAAAAATACTTTGCACGCCCATATCGGAATGGAAAGCGGGGTATATGCTCGTGTTAGTATCGATGCTATCTCGGGAAAACTATCTGACACGCGTCTGAAGTATTTGGGAGCTAAGCCAGTGGATCTACGGGTGTTAAATCTCCCTGATACCCCAAACCCGGGGATTCTTGCCATGAGTTCCAGACCTTGGGTTGGATACTTCAAAATGGACAAGAGTTTCAAGCTTTTTCCTTTAATTGGCAGCAACATTACTAGCGGCACGTCGTTTTTTTCCGAAGATATTGGCACCGAGAGTATAGTGGGGATAAGCGGCCCAAATTTGAGCATTTTCACTCTTGGAAGCGATGATTCGGGTGGGTTTAATATCAATGACGAGTTTGTTGTCAGTCTGACAAAGCTTCGCTACACGCCCAAGAGACAAGTGCATGTCAATGGGGTGTTTTACGTGTTGGAATCGGACCATAATGTCGTTTCCCCTTATGCTGATAACAAGGAGGTTGACGAAGACTATTATGAGGCGTTTGGGTTCCAACAAAAAGAAAGACTGTGGGCGTCTTGTATCCAGGTTGTCGATGCTTCTTCCACCGAAGTCCTCCAAACATTTGAGTTTGAAAATAATGAGTGCGCCGTGGCCATTTGTTGCTTACAAATCGAACACGAAACAATCGTGGTGGTGTCCACTAGCAAAGATTTGGCGTTTACGCTGCGAGCACAATCTCAGGGCTTTTTGTATGCTTTCAGCATCTGTGCACAGAATCAAATGAAACTTCTTCATAAAACTACCTTGGAAGAAATCGCCACTGCCATAGAAACCATTGGTGGGAAGAAACTAGTCGCTGGAATGCAGAACCTGCTCAGGGTGTACGAGCTAGGAAAGAAACAGTTTCTTCGCAAGTCGTCGGCGAAGTTTGATATCTTGAAAAGAGTCAATAAAATCAAGCACATTGGAGGCGATCTAGTGGCAGTGGGCGATGGACAAAACTCCTTGGTATGCTTCCAGTACGACTCGGTCAAGAACCACTTCACGCCTTTTATCACTGATATGATGTCGAGACAAATCACCACTTTTGAGAAACTAGATTCCAGAACCGTTATTGGTGGGGACAAATTCGGAAATATCTTTGTCAACCGGATCCCACAGCCTGTTTTCGAGCAGCTTCAAGATAACGTTTTGATGAGGTTCCAAGACGAATATCTCAATGGGCCAGCAGCTCGGTTTACTAATTTATGTGAGTTCTATATCCAGGATGTGCCCACGTCTTTCCAAAGGGGTACTTTTGTCATTGGTGGAACTGAAAGTATTATTTATACTGGTATTCAGGGTACAGTGGGTCTTTTACTCCCATTGGCAACCAAACACGAGGTGGAGTTCATGTTGAAATTGGAAAATCTCATGAGAAAAGCCATGGATGAAGATTTTGAATACCTCAGCAAGGCTACAAGATCCGCAAACTTGGTGGGAAGAGAGCATGCCAAATTTCGTGGCTATTATAATCCGGTCAAGAATGTGGTTGATGGGGATTTTCTTGAGAAGTACTATGAGCTAGATCAAGCATCCAAAATCAAGATCGCTGGCCAGTTGGATAGGGCACCAAGAGAAATAGAGCGAAAGTTATATGACTTGCGGAACAGATCGGCCTTTTGATAAATGGTGACAACTAGATGAGGGGCTAATTTTTACATAAACACTAAGGATACAGGAAAATGCATTTTATTCATACGTGCTTCATTGTACTTTGTAAAGATCGAAGATTCTGCTGAAGTGAAAAGGAAGAGAATACTAAAAGAGCGGCACCCGTCTTCACTTCGATGGTGAATCATCATAAATGTCCTTTGTGTCTTTTTCGGTGGGACCCAGGGGACCCGTGGAACCCCGCTGGAGTGTTGGACTCTCCTGTCCATTGCTTTCGTCGCTATTTTTCCTACCAGGGGTTTGGCCGTTGGGTGTACTGAACTGCACAAAGTTCCAGAAAGCCGGCGATGACTGGTTCATGTTGGAATTCCCCCCTGACTTCCCACCAGCGCTCACTGACTTGGATCCTCTTTCAGGCGTGAATGCTTCTAGCGGCACAATTTTCTTTGGAGACGTGAAGTTGAGTCCAAGCTCTGAAGTGTTTGATGTTGAAGGCGCAGTTGAGTTTTGGATCATGGACTCGCTTGAGTTGGGCAAATTCAGAGTGTTCGAAAACGAAGAGCGACCACCATTTGGCTCCGCTGTGTTTGGATCCAACTTAGGGTGAGACGACGACATCTTGAAAAGATTGACTCCGGGCGTGGAATTCGAACCGTTGTGCAAAACTGTCCCATTCTGATTTGATTGTGTAGAATAGGAGCCTGTCACATGCTTCGGTGCCTGTAAATGGTTGGATTCCATTGATCTCATTGGAGAAGCGAGCTCTGGTCTGTTTTCGACCTTAGGTGGCTGCAATTGCTGTCGCTGTTGCTGTTGTTGCAAAGGGGGCGGATGGGATTGATGCTGAGGATCTGAATTTGGGTGATTAACTTGATTGGCTTGATTTGCCTGCCCATACATCATCTGACCTTGTGGAAAGTTCGAGTTAGAGAACAGCATCTGGTAATCACGCTGACGCTGTTGCTGTTGCTGTTGCATTCCATATCCTGGAGTCATGTGTTGCATCTGCTGGTACGGCATTTGCTGCATTTGGGGCATCTGGGATATTTGCTGCATTTGCTGCTGTCCTGGTTTCACCATCATACTTGGCCCTGATCCCATCTGATTGTGTGTTTTTAAAAGACCCTGGTCCATGGATCCCTTTACCCCACTTTGCGAATCTTGTTTGGGGTACATCTTGGGATCGGGAAGTCCCTGGTGTGTCGCAAGATGATTTTGGAGTGTGCGCGACACGGATGAACCACGTCTCGACTTCAGCAATGTTCCAGACTGAATTTTCTTCATGAATTCAGTTCTGTAAGATTCGCTGATCTGCCACTTCATTCCCTTTCCTGGCTCGTTGGGTCGTCTAGGCACTTTCTCAAATGCCTTGTTCAAGGATAAATTGTGTCTGATGGAGTTCTGCCACCCCGTTTTCAGGTACTTGTAGTAAGCATAACGCGAAGAAATCCAGTTATAGATCTCTGATAGCGACATCACTCCGTCAGGATTGGAAAGAATCGCTTGCGTGATCATGGTAGCATATGAGTACGGAGGCTTGATGTCCTTGGAGTTCTCCCGAGACAAATCTTGGTCCAAATTGTTCTGAAGAGACAAGGCCGAAACAGAAGGCGAATGAGCCAAAGCACCCTTTTCAAACATGTGAAAATCCGACATGCTCTGGTACCCGTTTGCGTGCATCGAGTACATTTGGGGCCGGCCCACTTCAGACGCCAGCTGGCTGTGCACGTGGCCGGTAGACCGTGGCCTTTTGTGTGTTTCTGGGTTGTAACGCAGCAAGCACGAAGTTAGCATTTTCGGAGCGATTTTGGGCGGTGTATCGGGCAAAATAAACATCATCTGGGTGCCGCCTATATCAAGAATTGCCCCCGAGTGGAGCGGCGTGGCATGCTGTGCACCCACGGGCATTTTGGTGCCGTCTATACGGGCTCCGTTGCGGCCCAAAACCTTCAACTCCCAGCACCGCAACTCGATATTGTATGTGATGGAAGCATGCTGTCTGGACACGACTTTTGCCGGGCCCAAGTCGATCTGCACCTGCTGCAGTTGCTGCAGAGGCGTTATCGCCTGTCCGGGAAGAATATCCGTGTTACGCCCGATTGAAACCGCTAGTGTTTTGACGTAATAAGTCCAGTCGCGGCCAGCAATTTTGGCGTACGCTTGTACTTCGGTGGCGACGTTTTTTTCGTTTGCAAACGACGCCGCCACGTTGGTTGGGTCCTCTGGTTTTTGCAACGTGGAAATGACGGCATTAACGAGATCTGCGGGGTCGTCAAAAGTCGGAAGATCCAAAGCTGGCCGTTTTTGCTCACTCATAATGGAGAGGAACAGAAACCAGAAGAAAACAGGGGATTTTTTGGGAAAAAAAAAGACAAGATGTATTTTATCGAGAGGTTTCTCCGTCGATTAAAGTGGATATATACGCCTGCAAAATCTCGTTTGTGTATCTGGTGGGGCCCCTAAAAATGGTAAACACGAACCGAGCACTTGGCGCTGAGGACCTGCAACAGTAAGTTTATAGGGCGTGCAAACACGGGTAATACCGGGAAAAAGTCGGGGATTTTTCGTCACGGGATGTTCTGAGGCCGCAAGAGCGCTTTCCGACCGAGCCTGACTGAGTTGCTAGCGTGGCTTTTGGGTTTATCCACTGCCTTGATATGCTTGGTGGAACCAGAGGTGAGTGAGAAGTTTTCCTTGTTGGACAAAACAGCGGACCTGCATATAGGCGGGCGGGCTCCGACGGCCGGTGACAATATTGGGTTTGCGGATTTTTGGATGTGCAGAGGAAATTTTGTAGATCTGAGTGTGAATGATTTTGGAGATCTAGTTATTTTTGGGAATTATGCTCGTGTGTGGTGCTTTTGATAGGGCCAAAGTTCATGTGGATTCCGGCGATTGCTGCAGGATGTTTATTTACATTGCGCTGTCGGGGGCCGGGGCGGCGGGCACGTGCATCGAATCACGTGACCGTATCATCAGTGGAATTGAGCTATCTTATCTGGCGTGGCCTAGTTTGAATAGAGGATCTGTTATTTTTTTTTTTTGGATGGGAATATCTTTGCTTGTCTTCGATTAATGTCTGAGTCAAAGAAAGAATCTTTCTGGTCCATTCTACAACATTCCTAGGATATACTGGTTTATGTTGAGCAGGATGCTGCGTCATTTTTGCAATTCCCGGAACTTGCCTGGCCGTGAATTCGGCTCCATATTAAAGCCGAAACTATGCAATTACGCTTCTTTTTGGAGACGTGTTATTGTGGCTATTAGGGGAGAATTTTGTAAATCTCTTTGATCTTCTTTTTTTTTTTTCTTCAAATCTTGTTTGTTTCGTCGTAGATCCCCCGTTCCAGAGCAATCCGGATTTAGGTAGGAATTCAACGGCGTGGCATGTGGAACGGCGTGGCATGTGGAACGGCGTGGCATGTGGAACGGCGTGGCATGTGGAAAAAAAGAGTAGTGCAGCTTGAGATAAATTCATTCATACGATGCTCATGCAAGTAGCTTCATTTGGGCGGATTTCCTTTTTTTTTGAAAGTGGGTTGGTCTCAGATCAAGCAAAAGAGTAGCCTGATTCAATTACTTAATTTTTCCTATGTTTGCTTCGTCCCCTTCTTTTCTTGAAGTGCTTGAAATAGTTTGATTGTAGGTAATGTGAGTCCGGAAAGCTCTGGCTGAATGCGAGTGAGGGTTCAGACACTTATGATTAGACCGGGTGATTCTTAAACAACTTCCAAATAATATTCAATTAAATGCTTTTATCGTGGTCTCGACTAATTTTTGCATATATACTGTGGCTTGATTTTTTTGAGTTCCCTCTTTCAGTATTTTTTCGGAGTCTTTTCATAGTTTCTGTTTCCAACTGGCGTGCTGAACTTTTTCAAAAGTGCGAATGCTTTGACCAAATTCGAGGGTGGATCTCAAAATCTGAACACAAGGTGAGTGTTTGTATGACTTCTTTGAGACTGGAAGAGAAGCAACTAAGAGACAAAGCAACTAAGAAACAAAGCAACTAAGAGACAAAAGCGAAACAAAGGAGAAGAAAAAGAATCCAGTTAATTCTTCAGAATAAGTCAAAGAGTTTGGTGGAAGTAGACTGGTAAGCTCAGACTACGAACGCCTCCTCTTTAATCAGATTATCATCCAAAGTAGAAAAAAATAAAGTACAAGAGGATTATAGAAAAGAAAAAGAGGTAGCTATGTGGACTTGTCGATGAGAAAGGTCGAGGTATTGCAGTACCACCTAATTTCGTTTTTCAATGCATCAGCAAGAATAGAAGACAAACACGACTTTGAGCCGTTACTGTGGTGATTATTTAAACTCTCAAGGAAGACCCACACGAGCTGAGACGATCGAGGTTTTAGAAGAAGAGAAGTCCTCGTATAAGAGAAAAGCAAAAGTAGAAAAGAAACGAAGATCTTATATCAGCATAAATTGCTCATGTACCTTTGAGCACGCTGACATTAGGCAGTTTGACGAAGAACGATATTCTATGACTCAATAGAAATATGGAACATGTTCACTGTAATAAATCGAAGGAGCCACACTAATACCTAGTTAAAGATCTCTATTTGCATCTTTACTTTTCTTTTTTTTTTTTGGCTCGCTTGACACCAATTGAGTTTTGGCGTCCGCAATTCTTATCTAAGAAATTATATCAATCCCAGCAACAGTACTCGACCAAGATAACTTAGAAGGTTTTGACTGACACCTAGCAGCTTCAATCAGCACGAAGTATCATTCGACAGGACGAGTGTGCTTCAATGAATTCCCCTAAGCAGACGAAACCACTCTTCATGATGCACAGATAGAATCAGTGAATGAGTTTACACCAGTATAAATGAGATTGTATGGAGAAAGCCGTTTTCAGATACAATTAGAACATTCTGACTTCGGCCTTAATTTGGCGATACAATACTTCGGGAAAAAAAAAAATCCCGACTGAATACCAAAAATAAACAAGCGCTTGAAAAATCACGGCATGGGTCTGAGCCATCAAACTCGTTTGCCAGTGAATTATCGTAACTTTGGAGCGTGCGGGAATATTACCGTTTCAAATACCTCAAGGCCATTTTTTGTTTTATTTTCTTTTTTTGTCCCTGGCTTATTGTTTGTCTTATGAAAAACCAGGTTTAGCCACCCGGGGCCCTTTCACCAGAGTCAAAGAAAGAAACTTATACTGATAGATCGTGAGTCTATTTGATACCACTTGGTTCATGATAGATTCAGTTGATAGATTCAGTTGATAAGTTTTCGAAAAGTTTTGGGTAACTTCTTGGTGACCCATTTCGTATTCACGATAAGATAATTAAGTTGAGCCTTTTGGCCATTGGGTCCATTAGACTGACTACCTGATTATCCCACTCCATTATCCAGTTCGACTAGCAATCAGGTGGCCTCAAATTGAAACTTACCTTCGATTCTCTTAGCCATCTTATTTCCTCCCTCGTTCCTTCTCATCCTAACTCTGCTTTCTCACACCACCGCCGTTTCATAATTGATCGGAATCACAAACGAGTCGATCTGTGTATCAAAACCACGCACGTCCGTTTCCTCCACACCCAATATATCAATGTCCGTATCCTCCTCCTCCATTCGCTTCTTGATCAAGTCAGTCTCATCAATAATATCAAACTCGTCCTCTTTTTCCTCATACTCCTCGTTTTCTTCGATTTCCACAAAGTCCGGTGCTAGCGCACTCCACTTCAGAGGAAATTGCACCAGCCACAAGTAGATGGTGCCCAGATCAAGTCCAGTCAGTCCAATCATGCATCGATTATAGTTCCATTTCACGTCAATTAACTCCTCGTGGCTACCCTCCAAGATCTTGATAAGCGACCCCATCGACGTCTCCCAGAGGTACAAATCCTGCGAGCTTTGGCCAAATGTGGACGCCACAAGAAAATCAGAGTTGTGATTGAACGTCACCGTGTTCCATTGAAGCTTGTTGACCACGTCCTGGTACTTGTACTCGACGTCAAATTCCCACAGCGCCGGGTCTTTGTTGTTGAGCATGTCCGGGAGGTTGATTTGCCGGATCACACGGTCCGAAGAGTTGACCGCTAGCTTACGTCCATTAAGAGACACCAGAAGCGACTTAATATTGGCATTTGTCACCTTCACCAGGTGCACGGTTTGCGCCGAGCTAGTTCTAATCACGTTGAGCCATCCCTTGCTTGTTCCCGCGAGAATGTACTCGCCTGAGATGCTGAAAACCGCCGCTAGCGTCAGATGTTTACCCAGCAGCAGAAAAGCCAGCAGCAGCGGGCGTTTTTCGTCGTTTTCGTCGTCGTTTTTGCGCTCCACGGGGTCTGTGGCCATGGCGGTGACCTTGAACGAGGTTTTAGCCGGGTCGACCGTGACTAAAACGGGGTCGTTTTCAAACAAAGACGCGGTGAAAACGAACGGATCGTATGGGTGGATACACGCCAGCCAGATGGGCCCATCGAAGGGGATTTTCTGCAAAATGGCAGCGTTTCCGTCCACGCAGCCATCGCTGTTGACCTGACTCAAGTCCCAGAGGATACAGTTCCAGTCTTGCGACAGCGAAAGAAGATAACGTCCGCACCTGGACCAACTTAGAGAAGTGATGGGCCGTACATGGCCGTCCTTATTCAAAACACACACTATGGCGTAGCTGGCAATATCGTATATCAAGATAGTACCGTCGCTCAAACCCAGGGCCAAGTAATCGCCCTTTCGGTTGAATTGTATGTGTACTGAGTGGCCATATTGTAGCGTATGCACGAGCGTGTCTGGGTACTCTTTGGCCACGGTAAACGGATCCTGAAGCGCGAGATTCATGCGAAAAAACGGGCCTGGGGGTAATTTTGGTGGTGAAGAGCGACTCAGGTAGAGTTTTTTCCCGGCTTTTCGTCCCTGGAGCGTGGTGGGGGTGGTCAAACAAGGTGATGTTCGTAATGGTGAGATCTTTTGGTTGAGACGCGTTACGCATGGCGCCGAGAGTTGAATGAGTGCGGAGTCCGGACTGAGTGATACAGTGTGGGGAGAAAGGAAGAAGGAGGAAAGGAAAGAAGAAGGAAAGAAAAAAGAAAAACGAAAAAAGAAAGAGGAGGAAGAACGATAAGAATAAAAAAAGAGGAAAAAAGAGAAATAATAATAAAGGCATATCAAAAAAGAGAAGAGTTGACACCGGCTAGATTGTTGTACTCTTACATTTGTCTGTACTGTATGCGTATTGTTATTTACCTAGAGCGTAGCAGAAAGAGTTACCTCAGGCAAGTGAGATAAACACTTAGATTGAACTCTTAGTTGGAGGATTCATTCCTTTATCATTGCGTATTCTTGTTTGCTTTTTTATTTTCTTTGATAGTCACTGATGTTCACTATTGTTGGATATTTTTATATTTATTGTACCTTCTTCCATTTTGTTGTCTTTTTGGGTTTCATTGATCCTAACTCTTTATTTCCATTGACTACTCTTTATTTCCCTTGACTGCTCTTTATTTCCCTTGACTGCTCTTTATTTCCATTGACTGCTCTTTATTTCCATTGACTGCTCTTTATTTCCCTTCACTACTCTTCATCTCTCCTCACTATTTGCACCTTTCTCCATTACTCTTTATTGCCCTTCATTACTTCGCATCTCCGTTCTGAAAGAAATCAAAACATTCAAGAGACTCTATAATTTCTAGCTTTCTTCATCTCAAAGATGACCCAATCTCAAACATGACTTGGCTGAAGGAAACCATTATCGACTGCAAACGAAGCACAAAATGAAGCACAACAAACTAAGGCATCAACCGAGTCTTGTCTTTAATTTCCATCATTTGAGAAGTTGTCGTGTTTTTGTCACCGAGTGGATTCTAGTAGGTAGTGATGAATGTATGAGGCTTTGTATGATAGTTGAACCCGGATACCACATCAAGTGGTTGAGAAGAATTCAGGATTGATTCAAAATGAAAAGACCACACAGGTATTCTTCCAATTGACCCTTCGTCTCTTGCCTCCCATTGGCCTCCTGAGCTGAATAAATCGCACGGATGTGCTTAAAGATCTTACCACATCTCCGATGATATTAATCCCCTCAATTTAAGCTGCTGATTTTCTTTTGTTGTTTCCTATCATCTATCAAGTGCGTGCTTGAGCAACTTATCAAGTGTTCGCTGATCATTGCCTTTTTGGTTATGTGTCCTGTAGAAATAGACTAAAGGAAAGAAAAAAAAAAAGCACCGTCCACATAGTGGAAGCCTTATACCAACCAACTGATGCCAATGCTTCAAAAGGACCGGTTAACCAGAAATATCTATTAGAACAGAAACATTAATACTCATAAATTCTGAAATTTGGCGCAACAACAGTAATATCTCATCTCGCCTATTCCACTCGCCTGAGCGGAAAACACACTGAAAAATGGCTGCAAAATGCTCTTCCCCCAAATGGTAGGGTTCCCCAGCCACGGCGCACCTAAAAATTAAATAGACAAAAAACAAAACCCGACCTGTTTCTTTTCCAACCCTTTTGTTTAAAATCTCGTTTCTGTCTCCTCTCTTTTCAAACTTCTGTTTCTTTCCAACACCTCCATAAACTTCGTTCCATTCTTTTACTTTCTCTTTTTCCCTTCTTTCCTCTCTTATTTCTTCATTACAACTCCTCTTCATTACTTTTCTGTCATCCCTCCCACTCGATTCTACCATTCTTTTCTCTCAATGACTCCCTCTTCGTCCCTAGCGCCAGATATCGCCCGCGGCCCTGAACAGCGATCAAAACAACGCCATACGATTGAGAGAACCATAAAGAAACCAGTCCATCAGTGCCACTTTCTTTCTTCAAAGAAACAGATGTTCCAATTTGTTCTTTTACAAAAACGACAAAAACATGAAGATAGATCTTTTCGAAATTCCGCTTGATGTGCCACAAGTGAAGATCAGCGTCTCGAGGACCAACGTCCAGCGAGCAGCGCGGCCCGATTTCTGGGCCCATTTCTCACCCTACCTTTCTCGCCCTACCTTTCTCGCCCCAGTCCAAATCACGGCGCTTTCTAGCGCGGCCCTATTCCTGGCACCGTCTTGTCTGACCCCACAAATACACCCCAGTATAAAATTATTCTCCACCAAATCACCACCATGGCGTCTCATCCACGAAAACCCAATAGCCCAAGCCGACCGAAACAGACTCAGAATATTTACAAACGCAAAAGTTTCGATGACCGGGCTCAATCGGCGGTGTCGCTGCTGCTAAAGGTGCTTCAGGCCCATCCCACTGATAAGGATAAGATAAATCAACTTCGGCGACAAGTGGATGCGCCACATTCCTCGCATAAAACTTTTTTCTGGTCTGAAACGACCCTGATCAGCAAGGTGCTTAATAGTGCCCGGTTTGTCGAGAAATTTGGCTTGCCGACGGCGCTTGAGCTCTCACCTAACCATATATTCGTGGGCACGACTTTGGGACGCGTGGCCGCGTTCAATTACCACCAAAAATTGGACTTTATACTTGATCTCGGGCCATCCGAGCTGGTAGAGTCTTCTAAGGTGCCTTTAGTGCCGCTGCCGGTGACTTGTGTGGCGATTTCTGCCAGTGGGCTGTTTGCATGTGCAGGACACGCCGACGGCAAGCTTATTGTGTGGGAGGTGCCTTCCAAACCGGCGAAAATGGCGTCGCCAGACATTGTGACCCCTTATGATCACATAAAAAGCGTTTCTTTGCGGGAAAGAGCCGCTTCAAGTGACATTCTGGGCCATCTACACGGAGTACCGGTCAACACAGTCACGTTTGTCGGCGACCTGCACCAGAACCTCGTGTCATCCGACGTTTCCGGGCTTGTACTCTTCCATCACGGGTTCCAGCGGCTTTTCCGCAAAAAATTCGCCCTGCAACGGCTTTTGGGCCATCATCTGGCTACTCTGGACGACATTTTGGACCGTTTTTGTGTGCACGATTGCCAGGTGCTTCCCATAGGCACGGCACCCCAGCTCACCGATCACATTGGCCTTTTGGCAGTGGTGACCACAAATCTTTTGGTGGTGATTTCGATCTGCTCCTTGAACAATGATACCGTGGCGTACCCAAAAACACATTTCAAGGCCACACGTCCACATAATGTCCACATAGACGGAGAAACAAGCCCGCTTGGATGCTTGGCATGGTACCCGAGCATAACATCAGGAAAACCTGGCAAACCCGGCAAAAAAACCGCCGCCAAAAACGCCAAATTGGCGTATTCGTGGAATAATATCCTCACCATTCTCGAGGTCGACTATTCACGGATCCCCGACAACGCCCTAGCCATTCTTGATGATCTAAAGGACAAGGATCGTGCAATACCCAATCTAGAGCTAATGCGCACAGCTCGGTGGGCTGCTCCGTTGATTCAGCAACGGATAATAACGTTGAAATGGCTCAATCTGGAAATAGTCACGGCACTTATAACCGACCCAGACACTGCCAAAACGAAGCTCTATTTCCTTTATTATAGGGATGAAGCGCCCGAGTATGCCTTGGAATTGGTTGGTACTGACGATCTCGACTCGCAGCAGGTTGCCAAAATGCAATTAAGTGAAGCGTTATCCGAATGCTCAGATAACTTAAACTTACGTTTGTTTAACTCGTCGATTCGAATCTTCCGCCATAAGCCCGTGGTATTGGCCGATTCCCATGCTGCATGTCTGAAAACGATTATAACTGGCACAATATCTAAATGGGCCGACCGTCTCATGGAGCTCGTAAAGAAGGAAGAATTTGCGTCTGCTTTGTTGTGCGCCTACGACTTCTATTCCTCGAACCATGAAGGCGATCTCCTTCTTAGCGCATTGCCCCATACGAAAAACGAACGGCATCGAGTCGTCGAGCCATTTCTACTCGATATCATGAGACTATCAATTGTTTCGGTTTTTGGAGAAAACTCTCCTTTCAACACCGAAGATTGTCTTTTGCTATACTTCCATTTGACTGAGGCTATCAGCAGAAATAGAGGCACCGGAGTCACCCAAAGTGATGTTCTTGAAATCATGGAAACCATTCATGATTTATTTGAAAATCTCTCGCTTTTTTTCAGCGTTCTAGAGAAGTTCATTCTAGCGGGTGGCATTAGGACTCTTCCTCCTACAGTGTTCGAGAGCCTCGTGGAAAACTATACACACGAAGGAAAGGGCCAAAATCTTACGGAACTCATTTGCATTTTGGACCCCGGGTCTTTGAATATCGACTTGACTTTAAGACTATGTGAAGCGTATAATTTGAGGGAGTGCACCACTTATATTTGGACGTTCATTCTCAAAGACTACTCCAGGTCACTCTACATGCTTATGGGCGACATGGACCTGGAAAAGTATACAAACGACGAAAAAAACCTCATCTTCACATTCATGTCGTATATTTTATGTGGAAGAAAGTTCCCGTTGGAAACATACATGAGCCTGGAAGAGGAGGACATTGCACGCAATGAAATCACCAGAATCCTTTTCAGTGTACACGAGATTAAGGATGAAATTGCCAGCGAATACCATGTGAATGTTGATTCCAGAAGCATGTTTCCATACCTTTTGAAACTTCTCACATTCAACGCCTTCGAGACGTTGGCCACTCTAAATGAGTTTTTCGAGAATCCGTGTCTTAACACCGACGCAAAGGGCGAACTCAACCGCCAGTATGTCATTGAGGCATTGATCGACATTTATACAGCCAACAAAGATGCATTTAATTTGGCTGATCACGTGTACTTGGCGATCTTTTTGGCCAGAAACTACCCCAAATACTTCCAGTTCATCCGGATTTCCGATTCTGTTTTGGAGGAGACTGTTGAAATGCTCTGCAGCAGTCCAATCGAATGCCACGATGATGCTGAGCTTGCTTTGGAAAGTCTTTTGCCTGTCTATGACACAAAGTCAGAAGACTTCTTTATGGAGCGAATGAAAACAGCCAAATTTTACAGAGTTGCATTTGAGTTGAGCCGGGCCAAACAGAAGTATTCGAGTGCGTTGGAGATCTGGTTGCAACAACAGAAAGACCCAAATGCCACCGATATCCACGACAATTTTCCTGTCTTTGCTGATATTGTTTCTCATACTTTCAACAACAGAAGCGTGAGCCACGTAGAACAAGCAAGACTTTTTCATATTATAGAGGAGAATTTTGAAGCTTTGGTCGCCAGTTATCCTGAAAATATGGTGTTGCTTGCAAATTCGCACAACACTAAAATGCATTTTTTGGTGTTAAAGTGCAACAACAAAGAGTTGGCATTTTTGTACTTGAAAATCTTCTTCAACCTGGCCCAGACACACTCTTTGGGTCACAGCAGGGCGGAATTTCTAGGCAGATATATTGAATTGGCTAGCGAGCTTGCAAAGGAAGAGGTTTGTGATTTGACTGACCGGTATTCACTGGACCTTAAAAATGCAGGAGAGGTGGTGGAAAAACTCCGAGAAAAGCTTGAAACGGAGGCCTGTTTCGATGCTCTTGCGATATTGTCGAGAAACTTAGGCAACTATGAAAAAGCCATGGACGAGATCGAGGAAGCGCTTCTCTCACTAACAAAAAACGGCGACTGGAGCAGACTCAGCCGAGTGATTTCCATTGGAATCTCGATTTGCGAAAAGGAAAAACGTTGCTGGGAAAGATTGGTCCGGGCCTTGGTATCTATAAAAGCGCCAGGAAACGAAAAAACACCATCTGTTCCCGAAGAGGTCAACCAGAGTATCTACAGATGTTTCCGAAAAATCATCGATCACGGAGAAAAAGCGCAAAATCCTCAATTTTTCACCGATATTCTTCAGGGCATTATGGATCAGGCTACCCTTTCACACGTGAAGGAAGTGATTCAGGAAACACTCACTTCGTTTTACTTCGATAGCGAAATCCACAACATCACATTACTGAAATTGAACGGACGAATCATAAAACATATGAATCACGTGAAACTCGACCGTCTCCGCGGGTGGATTTTTAAGAACAAGACGTGTGCGAGTTGTGGAAAACTTATGTGGGGTGGAGAGGCCCAAGAAAAGCATCTAGCTGCTTGGGAGAGCAAAGAAAAGGCCCGAGTTTTTAATCAAAAGTACGACAAAGAGCAATGGAGTGAGTGTGAGCTTGCTTTTTTCAAGTGTCGCCACGGGTACCACAGCCGGTGTCTTGAAAAGCTCAGCAGCGTGGGTCGCTGCGTGATTTGCACACAGTGAGGAACATAATGCAAGGTCAAAAATAGATGCCAAGGCCAAAAACAGATGCCAAGAGAAAAAGAGGGAGATCTGGAAAAGATATACATGTATCTAAAGAATGAGCTGAAAAACCAAACGAAAAGAATCCAGAGAAAGGGGATTGGAGGCAGGGGTAAGCGTGGGTGGTGAATCAGGTGTTTTGAAGAGATTCCACAGATTCTGCTGGTCCTACTTTGCTCTGTTCTGCTTGAGACTCGTGGTCAATATAGTACCGTCCCTCGCTATATCAATAGTTTTCCGAGCCCGGGCGTCACACTGAACCTTCCCCCTCGTCACGTGACCGCCGTCTGCATCTTCTGCGCAACGTGCCTGCGCCCCCGCTAAAAGATGCGATCCATTTCGCCCCATTGGGCCATGATGAAAATAGCCACGCCAAAAATAGCGGCTCTCGTACAGCTCCTTGGCCTTTTCCTTTTCCTTTCTTCTTCTTCCTCTTATCGTCATTGTTGCTGTTTCAGGAAGAGATTCGATATCCTTATCTCAAGCCTTCTTTGAATCTGGTTCTGAAATCGGAAGGAACCTCAATACAACTCAATACAACTTAGGTTTGTTTTCTTTCGAGTTGTCTTCAGCCTCTGTTTCCTAAGCTCTCGTTGCCTCGAATTTCTTTCATATTGTGGGCACACACACACACGAGCTAAGCACAAAAAGGATTTCCAAGTTGTCGTATTAGCTTCATCCTGATACGACCCTCACACAGCTGTGTGAATATTCTTTATTTTGCTTTTACGATATTTGCCTTTGATATTTGCCTTTGATACTTGCCTTTGATCTTTGCCTTTGGGACTTTCACTCGCTAAAACAGAGTTTTACTATACTCTGAGTTCCCCAAGTTCAGCCACCGGCAGGTCCCCCTGAATCTTTCATATTCTCATATCTTCCTATTTTCACATTTACAAATCGTGTCAAGCTTTGAAAACCGCGATTCATCTCTGGAACAGCGAGATTAAAAATCAAAAGATCAAAAGAATACACAGATCAAAACTCAAAAGATCAAAAGAATAAACAGATCCATCAGAACAGAGATCAAACAGATCACTCCATCAAATGAACTATCTGGATGACGATCTTTTTGAAGACGAGAAACCGTCTCAGCTTGGATCTATTCCAACAACGCCACTGAGACCGGTCCTGGTTTTACACTCCAATAGAGGCATCCACACGAGAAGCGTCTCGAACTTCAGCGAAAAAACTTATAGTCATGCGGCAACTCCAGACGACGACGAAAGTGCCTTTTACGAGAAGTTGGGAGGCAGTTTATATGGAGGTCTGGCAGTTTCTGGACTGACCAAAAATAACAGTTTGCGGGCAGTGGACCTGGCAAAAATGGGAGGAGGCGGCGGCGGAGGAGTAAGATTTGCCGATGCTAGAATGTCGACGTTTTCCGAGTACCCGGAACCGATGGGAACACCCGGAACCTACGGAATCGAGTATCCGGCGTCAGCATACAACCGTGCGAGCAAGGTTTTCGAGGGGCACAACTCGGAGTTATTTAGCCCGGAGCAGGGCCAATACGGTGAGCAGGCTCGATACGGTGAGGGGTCTCTTTACGGCGAGCCGCCGCTTCAGCGCCGTTCAATCATGCCCCTTCAAACGAACGACTACAGTAAAAATCTTTTACAGGAGGCGGACGACAACCTCGATCCTTTTGGAGACGATGATTCGTTGTTCTCCGATACCGGCGACGAGCCGATTGGCCGGGGCCAAACTCTACGCAACAGAAACGCACATAATGAGGCGCATGTGGACGACGACGATTTCACGCCTCGTTTGAACTACACCAAAACCATAAAACGCGCCAAACTTGTCCACGGAAACTACATCATCGACGCGCCTGTACCCAAGGCTCTTCTCAACACATATGCCCAGTCGTCTTTTGGAAAAAGTGACGAGACGTCGTTTGTGAGGTACTCGGGGATCACGTGCGGGCCTCTGAACTTTGGTAAGTTCAACTACAACCTTCGCCAAAACATGTACTCGCCCCCAAGAGAGACGGAGATCATGGTATGCATTACTATGTACAACGAGGACGAAGTGCTTTTGGGAAGAACGCTTCAGGGAGTGTTTGAAAACTTGAAAAACCTCCTGCGCAGGACGGATTCCGTTTGGGGAGACGGGTCCTGGAAGAAAGTCACCGTTGTTATTGTTAACGACGGGCGTTTGCAGCTTAATGAGAGAACACAGAAGCTTCTTAGTGCGCTTGGTGTTTTCCAAGAAGGCTATGCCAAATCCAAGGTCAACAATAAGCCAGTCAAGGCACATCTATACGAGTATACGACGACGGTGGGCGTGGAACGAGTATCGAGCGACCGGGTCTACTTAAACGTGAGCCTGACGCCAATTCAGTTGATGTTCTGTCTAAAGGAGAAGAACGCGAGGAAAATCAACTCCCACAGATGGTGTTTCCAGGCGTTTGCTCCTTTATTGAACCCCAAGGTGATCATGCTTTTGGACTGTGGAACAAAGCCAGGAAAAGACGCATTTTATCAATTGTGGAGTGCCTTTAAAGACCCGCATGTTGCCGGAGCTTGTGGTGAAATGAGAGTTGCTCTTGGACCTAACAAAACTCTTCTTCTGAATCCTTTGGTGGCGGCGCAAAACTTCGAGTACAAAATCTCCAATGTCTTGGACAAGCCCATGGAGTCTGTGTTTGGGTTCATCTCGGTGCTTCCTGGAGCCTTTTCTGCATATAGATGGGATGCCTTGCTTAATGTGGATGGCCATGGGCCTCTTGAAAAGTACTTCAAGGGCGAGTTTCTCCACCAAACGGCGAAAATCGAAGACGAAGATGACGACGAGGCTGAACTCAAAGAACGAAACTTCCAGGAATCTGGCATCTTCACGTCAAACATGTACCTTGCCGAAGACAGAATCTTGTGTTTTGAGTTGGTGGCGAAAAAGGAGAAAAACTACGTGTTACGCTACGTGAGTGGAGCCACCGCCGAGACCGACGTGCCGGAAAAAGTTGACGACTTTGTTTTGCAGCGTCGTAGATGGCTTAACGGGTCGTTGTTCGCAGCGCTATATTCTGTCGTTCACTGGACGCAAATCTGGAGATCCAACCACTCGCTTCTTAGAAAACTTTGGCTCCAACTCGAGTTTTACTACCATTTTGTCACGGTGTTGGTTTCTTGGTTTTCGCTCGCTTCTTTCTTTTTGGTGTTCCGTATCTTGACCAAGAATTTGGGCTCGGCTACTGTGGGGTTCACGCTTGGAAAGTATATCTCGGAAGCATTTCTCTGGGTATACATTGGGTGTGTTGTTTGCACCTTTGTGTTGGCGTTTGGAAACACGCCTCGAGGCACAAAGAAGCTCTATATCACGATCACAGTGATTTTTGCGGTTTTGATGGCATATTTGCTTTTTGGAGCCGTCTACTTGGCCATCAATACTGTCAAGTTAGTTTTACGAGAAACAAACAACACCTTCAATGTCGGCATGTTATTTACCAACCAAAAACTCCGAGACTTGGTGGTGTCGGTGGTGAGTACTTATATCCTTTACGCGATCGGAGCCATTATCCATGGCGAGCCGTCGTTTATGGTGACGTCATTTATCCAATATCTTTTGCTTTCGCCATCTTACGTGAACGTGTTGAACATCTACTCCTTCTGTAACATCCATGATGTTTCATGGGGTAATCGAGACGCACCTCAGGCCAAGGACTTGGGTACGGCCAAGGTCACCGATATAGATGGAGAATTAGTCATGACGGTTGTTCCTGGTTCTCCAGAGGAGTTGGAGCAAAGTTATCTCAACACTTTGGAGGACTTGAAGGTGCCACCAGTGATAACCGTGAACGTGAAGAGCAAAAAGAATAAGGACGACTCTTACTACGCGTTTATTCGTACAGTCACCGTGTTGATCTGGATGTTGACGAACGCAATCTTGGTTGCAATCGTGTTGGCCGCTGGCGGAAACAAAAATGATATTTGGAATGATTCCAGAAACGCCACTGTTTTCCTCACGGTGATTTTGTGGGTGGTGTGTGCGTTGGCCGGGTTTAGGCTTGTGGGAAGCGTTTTGTACGTTTTGATGAAGATCGGTCGGCCGCTCCGGTGGTGGATCCAAAAGAGGAAAACCGTCGATTAGGGAAGTTGAGGAACTGAAGAGTGAAAGAATGAAAGAGTCCGAGATAAAAGACTACTAATTTGGTTCAATCGGTTACTAATCTAATTCATATTGGGAGGTTAAAAAGGTTGATGCTCTGAACTTATTCGTCTCCCTTACATAAAGAAAATGGTTTGAGCAAGCGAAGTTTTGATTCCATTTCGCTCTCATATTGCAAAAATTCATACAAATTGCTGGGATTAAGGCTTGGCGTGGGCAATAAATTTGCATTGCCCCGAAGCTGGTTCTGCACTTTGCCATGCCGCAGGAACCCGTTGAAAAATGTGGGTCTTGAATTTTTGCACTATTTTAAAGGAGCTAAGACTTGACGACACATGTATGAATTGATGAATGCTGGCCGCGGGTGGATTTGTTAGGATTTGCCCAATAACAGAATTCGATGAAAAAAGAAGATACAAGAGTCAAGTGGAATTAATAGAGTATAGTAGAAAGAAGACCCACCTGAATGCATTAAGAGATGAAAGTGAGATGGAGAGAGTGGGGAATGGAAGGGGCCGTGTAAAAAAGAAATCACGGTGCGGGTTGGAGCCAGCCAATGAAAAGCTTTGTATTGACGTTTATGCACACCCTCGCTAATGCCTGCCTGCTCACTATGTCCGGTGAGCTTGTCCCCCAAAATCGCAAACAGTGAAAACCGTATGGATGCCACACATTTCTTGAATTAGTAAGGGATAGCGCAAGTAGAAAGAGGGGATTTTCAGAAAATAGGAGTTTTTGCTTGCAATAAAGGGTAGAAAGAAAAGAAATGAAAAAAAGAGATAAAAAATCTGTGAAATCAAAAAAAAAAATGCTATCAGAAGACAGAAGTGGTGCCAGTTGTGGTGTCGACCATATCACTGATAATGCACGCTTGCACCACTCTCCCATAACGACCAAACAAGAAAGGAAAAGTGATGAAAGATGACGACATTTGACGACATTTGACATTTCACGACATGTCACATTGTAGTATTGTACGACACTTTCCGGCATTTTGCAATTTCCACTCCGGACCGTTGTTTCTAAAGGTTGATGCCCGGCAAACACAAGGTACAGATATCATCACCTGATTGATCCGGTTACGGCGTTAGCTTCATACCGAGCGGTGATGTCGGCAAGAACAAAACGGCTGTAGTTGCCGATTCCGAGGGTGCCGGTTGAAGATCCGGGCGTGGGCCGGGTGTTACGACACCGCGACATTTCTGAGAGATTTTTTTGCGATTTTTCCGGCCCATCCTTGGAAACACCGACTTTTCGCGTGGAAAGCGACAAGACCAAAATTCCAAATTACAATATTTATGTGAGAGATTCCAAGTATTTTCTGAATTTACACAATCTGTCTTGCGTCGCATAGGCTTATTGAGAAAATATGGATGTGATTCTATGACGCTCACGAAAAAACCGCATTACGAGTGAAACCCCTGGTTTTAGCCAGCGCACGACCCGGACCGTTTTAAAGTTTTCTCGGTAAACTGGCCGGCAAAAGTCCTTGCGGCCCATGTTGCTCCCAACACCACACAAACACAAAGTGCGGTTTTGAGTCGTAGTCGAGTTTACCCCAAAAACAAAATAAAACAAAAAACACTCGTAATGAAAATAATGCTGCTGGCTTCGTTCTTTTTATAGAAATGGGGAGACATGCGGATTTGGGAACAGCCAGCTGCCGCACCTCAGGTCTCGTAAGTGTGCGAAACGATGAAGCATTGTGCCGGCAGGCTCATGAAAGCGGGTGGCCCTCACTCTAAATACCTCTGTCTGCAGGACTTCTATTGTATTGGGCCGGGGTCAGCCAAAAGCGGATATGTTGTTGTGTGCATCTGGCTGTAAATGGTGCTTGTGTAAATACCGCGATAAAGTATATACCGGATGCAAATGCACCTTCTGCGACATGGTGTGCCACGGGTTTCTTTTGCTTGCCACGTATGTGGTTAGTTTCCGGGGAAATACAGAAAGTGAAGTCAATGAAAGCACCATGGTTTGTCGAGCCAAGGTGCCAATTAGGTGCTAATTTTCAGGTTGAGCTTCCAGGTTGTGGCGGGGATATCTGGTGATCTTGTTATTGAATAGATTACAAACCAAAGTACTTTCCTTGACTTTCGCGGCTTTAGCAGGCGGGGAAGTTGGAAGATTTTTCACCTACTTTAACTCAAATGTAGCTTTTGCGAGATTTTCCGGTGAAACTTTGATACGAATTTTGCAGTCGGCGGGATCGCCGGAAGATCTTCCACTATCCCCAGCGGTTGCATGCGTTGTTGTTGTTGTTGTTGTTGTTGTTGTTGTTGTTGTTGTTGGCGTTAATGCAGAGTGCGTGAGTGATTTTCCGAGGGATTCGGCAGTAAATGAGGTGCCGGCTCATGCCTAACGGATGGCTCATCTGAAGAGAGGCGGCAGGAACTTGGGAAAAGTCCGGCCGCTCTCTATCATGAAACATCATTACTGTGGATGCCCCTCGGAAATACGTTTATCTGCGTCATACAGGCCACACGTGCAGATGTGCGGATCCCAGGTGCCTTGAAAAAGCAACATTATATCAAGAGTATCCCGCCCGGCAAGAACCCACCTGATGTTGAGATGTAGCAGGTACTGGCCAATCATGTACAGAATCGAGAGTTATCAATTTATTGGCATGTCATCTGTTGATATTGATGGCAACAGTAATAATAGTAATGATATGTTTTTAATCATTCGGCCAGGAAACCACTGGGAGGCAGCTCTCGCCAACTAGTGGAATGCGACATCGCGGGGCAGATCTTACAAAAAAAAAAAAAAAAATTCAGGCCCAACTTCGCTGATGTCAGTAGCATTTTTTCTCTCTCTTTATTTTGTTTACTCTGGCGGGGAAATTCCCTTCAGGCTACGGCACTACCACCCAAAAAGCCCGCATCACATATATTGCAAGAAAAAATAAATAAAATAAAATAAAACAAAACAAAACAAAACCAAAAAAAGACAATGGCCCTTGAAATAGTCAGCTTCTTAACTGCGCCACAAGATAATCTTTATCCACAAAATTCAACACTCTTGGAATGAACACCACACCCCTTGAATCTGGCTTTCAAGAAACATGTCCTCAATTCTCTGTAAGGGTTTGTTAGATTGTAATTTCTTTTCCCGTGCCGATAAGCATCGCAGCGACATTGGCATCGACACAACCCGGCGCGATTCCGGTGTATAGGCTGCAGCGGCGGTCGGGCCCAGCAGAACCCGCAGGCGCACGCCGCACGCCTGACGCACCACCTGCGACATTTCCAGGGTATTTCGGGTCTTTGCCTGTACCAGTGGGTGCGACAAGTGGAAAATGGCGGGTCTTGCCCAATGCGTCCAGTCTTTGTTTATGCGAGAAATTCCCTCACGACAAGCTCCCGAGCGTTTGGCTGGAAAAAAAAAAATGCCCTAAAAAAAAAAATGCCAGGCTGGGACCAGAAGTCAATATAAATCCCCCGGCCCCCATCCGGCGTCAAAGTGCTTAAAATTCTCCCTTCCCCTTCCTTTCTTTTTTTTCCTTTCTCTCCTTTCTTTTCACTCTTCACAGTTGTTGTCACTTTTTTTCTTTCTTCGCCACAGAAATAAAGGAATCCTCATTAATTTCACATTATGAGTGCAACACAGCCAACTGTAGAAAAGGTCCCAAAGGCCGTTTTGGACGATGATGATGAAGATGAGGATATTGATCAATTAATCATGGATTTGCAATCGCACCACGGTTTGGATGAGGAGTCAGACGAAGAAGATGACGGCGCCTCTTTCAAGGCGGTTCCTGACGAGTTGTTGCAAACTAACCCTGCTGTTGGTTTAACCGACGACGAGGTTACAAAAAGAAGAAAGAAGTACGGTTACAACCAGATGGCGGAGGAGCTGGAAAACTTGGTTCTCAAGTTTGTCATGTTTTTCGTTGGTCCCATTCAGTTTGTTATGGAGGCTGCTGCTATTTTGGCTGCAGGTTTGGAGGACTGGGTCGATTTTGGTGTCATTTGTGCGTTGCTTTTGTTGAACGCTTTTGTCGGTTTCATCCAGGAATACCAGGCCGGGTCGATTGTTGAGGAGTTGAAGAAAACTTTGGCCAACACCGCCAACGTTATTAGAAACGGTGCTTTGGTTGAGGTTGAGGCCAACCAGATTGTTCCAGGTGACATTTTGCAATTGGAGGATGGTACTGTTATTCCTGCTGATGGTAGAATTGTTTCCGAGGACTGTTTGTTGCAAGTTGACCAGTCTGCTATTACTGGTGAGTCTTTGGCTGTTGACAAGAGATCGGGTGACAACTGTTACTCTTCCTCTACCGTCAAGACTGGTGAGGCGTTCATGGTTGTTACTGCTACTGGTGACAACACCTTCACTGGTCGTGCTGCTGCTTTGGTTAACAAGGCTTCTGCTGGTTCTGGTCACTTTACCGAGGTGTTGAATGGTATCGGAACGGTGTTGCTTGTTTTGGTTATTGTCACTTTGCTTGTTGTTTGGGTTGCCTGTTTCTACAGATCGATTGGTATTGTTCCTATCTTGAGACACACCTTGGCCATCACCATTATTGGTGTGCCTGTTGGTTTGCCTGCCGTCGTCACCACCACCATGGCCGTCGGTGCCGCTTACTTGGCCAAGAAACAAGCCATTGTCCAAAAATTGTCTGCCATTGAATCCCTTGCCGGTGTCGAGATTTTGTGCTCGGACAAGACCGGTACTTTGACCAAGAACAAGTTGTCTTTGCACGAGCCATACACTGTTGAGGGTGTTGAGGCCGACGACTTGATGTTGACTGCTTGTCTTGCTGCCTCGAGAAAGAAGAAGGGTTTGGACGCCATTGACAAGGCCTTTTTGAAATCTTTGATCAACTACCCAAGAGCCAAGGCTGCTTTGACCAAGTACAAGGTGTTGGAGTTCCAGCCTTTCGACCCTGTTTCCAAGAAGGTTACCGCCATTGTTGAGTCGCCTGAAGGTGAGAGAATTATCTGTGTTAAGGGTGCTCCATTATTCGTCTTGAAGACTGTTGAGGATGACCACCCTATCCCTGAGGATGTCCACGAGAACTACCAAAACACTGTTGCTGAGTTTGCTTCCAGAGGTTTCAGATCTTTGGGTGTTGCCAGAAAGAGAGGCGAAGGCCACTGGGAAATCTTGGGTATTATGCCATGTATGGACCCTCCAAGAGACGACACTGCTGCTACTGTTCACGAGGCTAGAAAATTGGGTTTGTCCGTTAAGATGTTGACTGGTGATGCCGTTGGTATTGCTAAGGAGACATGCAGACAATTGGGACTTGGTACCAACATTTACGATGCCGAGAAGTTGGGTCTTTCCGGTGGTGGTGACATGGCCGGTTCTGAGATTGCTGACTTTGTCCAAAATGCCGATGGTTTCGCCGAGGTTTTCCCTCAACACAAGTACAACGCCGTTGAGATTTTGCAAAACAGAGGTTTCTTGGTGGCCATGACTGGTGACGGTGTCAACGATGCCCCATCTTTGAAGAAGGCTGACACTGGTATTGCCGTTGAAGGTGCTACCGATGCTGCCAGATCTGCTGCCGACATTGTTTTCCTTGCCCCTGGTTTGTCTGCGATTATCGATGCCTTGAAGACCTCGAGACAGATTTTCCACAGAATGTACGCCTACGTTGTTTACCGTATCGCCTTGTCGTTGCACTTGGAGATCTTCCTTGGTTTGTGGATTGCTATTTTGTCGAGATCGTTGAACATTGACTTGGTTGTTTTCATTGCCATTTTCGCTGACGTTGCCACCTTGGCCATTGCTTACGACAATGCTCCTTACGACCCTGAACCCGTTAAGTGGAACCTTCCAAGATTGTGGGGTATGTCCATCATCTTGGGTATAATTTTGGCTGTTGGTACCTGGATCACGTTGACCACCATGTTCATGTCGAAGGGTGGTATCATTCAAAACTTTGGCTCCATCGACGGTGTCTTGTTCTTGCAAATCTCGTTGACTGAGAACTGGTTGATTTTCATCACCAGAGCCAACGGTCCTTTCTGGTCTTCCATTCCATCTTGGCAATTGGCTGGTGCCGTTTTGATTGTCGACATTCTCGCCACTTGTTTCACCTTGTTCGGCTGGTGGTCGCAGAACTGGACTGACATTGTTTCCGTTGTCAGAACCTGGATCTTCTCCTTTGGTGTCTTCTGTGTCATGGGTGGTGCTTACTACTTGATGTCTACATCCGAAGCATTTGACAACTTGTGCAACGGCAAGAAGGCCAAGAAGACCCACGACAGATCTGTTGAGGACTTTTTGGTTTCCATGGCCAGAGTGTCTACCCAGCATGAGAAGTCTTCTTAAGCGTCTCGACAAGTTGTTGTCCAGTCACTTAGAAAACATTAATGTGGTTCCCGCCACACATAAACTCTTATTTTTATATCTGATTCCCCATATATTTTCCCGTCATAATTTAAATTCGTATCATATTAATAGATGATGATCCAGATCGTTGCAAAGTAGGTTTTGGAACCAAGAAACATGCCGCTTTTGGGGGTGTCACGTTCGGGTGCGGAATGTGGAAAATGTCGTTGATCAGAAGGGGCTATTTTCTTGTATTTTCTTGTATTTTCTATGTCACCCATCATTAAAAAAAAAGAAAGAAAAGTACAAGAATGTTCCCTGGATCCTTAAATTCGGTCTTTTGGTAGAGAAGGAAATAATTTGAAAAAGCCGAGATGTGAAGGCATTATATATGATATATGGCTGTACCTGCACACAGATTGATCATTCAATCAAGAACAGGCAAGTGTAGGCCAAGCAAGAGAACAAAAGAGATGACAAATCACCGCTTCCGAAAAGCAAAATTGACTTTAATCTGTACTGCTTTAAAGACGATGAATATAAAAGTTCATGGTCTCGTTAGAGTTCCGGGAACTGTTCTGTATGACATTCTTCAGGAATCATCTTGAACCATCTTGAATGAGCATCATGTCATGGGTGTTTCTGAAACAACGGAACAAATAAATGTTTCGGGACAGGTAAGATTGTTCAGGACTACGAACGCCTCTTTTCTAGTTAGATGCATTATCCGAAAAAAGAAAAAAAAGAAGCCAAACTTTCAGTCATAAATGAGTCCACACATTCGAGGCAATTAATTCTGTCCTTTTTCTTCTCAAAATGTTATAGAATAATATCGAAAAAAAAGTTTTGCTTGGCATTTCCAATGCCCTTGGATTATCTCATTATAAAACTTTATGAAGTAGGAACTGAGAAGAATTGGAAACACTGACTAATAAATTACTGATTGTACTGACATGAACAAGACCCTCGGTTACACATCGTACTGTTCCCAAGCTTTCTTTACCTTTATGGATACCAGCTCCAAACGCCAGATCTATTTGAGATGTATACAAGAATCAAAAAAAGACGGGTAACCCAATAATTGCTGTATCGTCAAAACTCGAAGTGAGAAACGTCGCCGTTTCTGGCCGTGGGCTCTCCGCGAAGTCCCCCATCATGATAAACGAACGTCTCGTTCGTATCCTGCCGTCTTATCTCTTGAACTTCTTCACAGCTTTTGCACACATCTCGAAGCACAACAAACACAACCAGCATCCAAACCTCGTGC
Source organism: Metschnikowia lunata (assembly GCA_030583235.1). Lineage (NCBI taxonomy): Eukaryota > Fungi > Ascomycota > Pichiomycetes > Serinales > Metschnikowiaceae > Metschnikowia > Metschnikowia lunata. The sequence continues at coordinate 119,922 of JAJMHP010000034.1, read as the reverse complement.
CCGCAAACGTAATAGTACCTGCTGCAAAGTATGATGCCGTAGGCAAATTCTATTCCGGGTTGTCTCTTGATAAGTTATGGGCAATGCTTCCAAGGTCAGCACGAAAACACTCAGATTCGGTGCTAGCTCGGTTCGACGCTTCGGTGGTTTCCTCATTGCTCAAGGAAACAAGGTACTTTTCGAAACTGTCCCTTCTTTGGGCCTGGATGTGTATCAACTCGAGTTGTCTCTATATGGAGATTCCCCAGACCAAAGAGAATGCTGAAAACTTCACCATGGCGCCATATGTTGATTTTCTTAACCACCTGAGCGAGGATCAGTGCGGCATCAAAATTGATGCGCTTGGCTTCCAAGTGTTCACGTCCACCACCTACCAGCCTGGGGAAGAGTTGTACTTTAGCTATGGGCCCCACTCCAACGAGTTCTTGATGTGTGAATACGGCTTCACACTTAGTGAGAATAAGTGGAACTACGTGGACATTTCCGAGTACCTCTCGCTTCTTTTCAGCCCCAGCCACGTCCAGTTTTTTAAACTGAAAGAGTATTATGGAGATTACACCATCAACAAGGACGGGACATCCTTTCGAACGGAAATTGCCTTGGCCACGCTTCAGGAGCACAATTCGGCACTGTCCCGACGACTCTTGGCTTTTATCGAGGGAAACACAGACAGATCCTCTTACGAAAGACAATCCAAACCGTTGCTCTGCCGCATCTTGACTAAGTTGATTTCCGATTGCGATTCAAAACTCAAAAACCACCACAAGCTTGCCGAAGATGTGGAGCCTCAAGTGAAAAGCATCCTCTCTTTGTATAGAGACGCCAAACAGATTTGTGAGTCTGCAGTAAATGGACACGTGGCATAATCCTGTAATATCATGACCGCACTAGCTTAAGAAGAGAAGGACCGGTGGAGAGCCAGATTTTCTTTGGTTTTTTCAATATTGAGCTTATTCCGAACCAAGTCCAGGAGAATTCGGTTTGCTGGAGTGGCGATATTTCTTAGGATGCCGATACCAACAATATACCCATTAATGGAATCAATCTCAGTATAGTTGAGCCTACGCACATCTTCTCTCATGGAGGAACTGTCTTGCGCCGTTGAGCGGCAAACAGAAAGCACGGTCGAAAGGAGCCTATCACGCGAAAGAATCACCCCAGCCTCAGGGTCCATGGAATATACGTCAAACTCCTTCTTGAAGCATGCGATGCACTCCCCTATGATCTTGTTCATTGTCGGCACGATGTTCTTGGCATAGAGAAGATCGCCGTTGAGGCAGTCAAGCGCAGTGGTGAGAGGGTTGATGCATGATCAATTTCTTTAATGAACAGTGTCGATTGTCCCGAATGTGCGGCACACGCCTTGTTCTGTCATGCCACTGTGTGAGGCCAGTGAGGCCCGCGAGGCGCTCAAGTGATCACGTGACCAGCCAACATTCCCCTTATGGCACACTTAAAACCCCATAAACCTTCAAAAAGTCAAGAGAATCGACACTAGCACGGCCATCACAAATAGCCAAAATCGAAAACAAGAAAAATACGAAAAAAATCTTGAGTTTCCTTAAATGCTTTCCCCTCATTTTCCCTCATTTTCCCTCTTTCCCTTCACGTCTCTTTTGGCCCTGCGTGGTACACGTCCTTCGCGAGCAGATGGGTCGCACATTTTCTTCATAGGCCTGAACCAAGCAGATTCAAAAGCTCGCCAGATCTGGAGAAGCGTCATCTACAACTTGCATCTTTTCCACAAAAGTCTGATAATTTTCGTTTTAAAAACGGGCAAATAATTATCCACTAAAGCCCGTCTTTCCCGTGGTTCCAAAACTCGCAAACACCGTTAGCATTGCACCTATTTAGCGTGGCCCAAAATACAAGATCTGCACCCTGCTTCATCACTAGTTAACGCCTCAGCTTCCAATTCCTACCATTTTTTTCCACCACCTCAAACTGGGAAATTGTGGAGTTTCTCCTTTTTTTTTTTTTTTTTTTTTTTTGTTTTTTCTTCCTGAAATCTTTTCTGGACTGGGCCCCCAAATCGACTAACCGACCAGCATTACAAAACAATATCGAAAGGGGCAAATATCTCCAAACGGTACAATAATAATAAAAAAAAAACAGACACACACATTAGCCGCCCGCTCAGCGCTTTTGTTCCTCACCCCCCAAAATTGGTTGCACTCTGATTTCACTCTGATTTCACGCTGATTCCATTTCGAGTCCACATCAGAACGTGAATATCCACGGACGTTCCCGCCCAAATACAATCCGGTGTTTCCCGCTGTATATTAGTTTTATTTTTGTACACTAGCACCCCGCCATCATCATTCCCCGTCATTTTTTTTTTGTACACTAGCTCGTTTTTACAACCACCTTCACATATATCATTTGGCACCTTTTCCAAACATGGCCAATTCCACTCAAGCACAGTCGGTCACCGTTGCTGCCCACAATACGCCCCTGAATCCAGAGACAAGTGTTTCCAGCGCCTCGATTTTGCCGGGATCCAACACTGTGAGTTTTTTTGCCGCTGATGAAGCCGCCCCAAAATCGGCTGATAATTCGGGTGATTTGGAGGACTCCTTTGAGGACGAGCCCCAAGAGCCCTTGGACATCGTCGGCGCATTGAACACATTGAACTTGGATGCGGAGCTCGGCGAGTCGCTGCCGGAAAAACAAGACCCGCCTAGGCGAAATGGTGCCGATGGAAAGGAGACGCGTGCGTTTTCGGGCGCCAACGACGCCAACTACGCGTCTCCAAGACCGCCACAAGGGTTTGTTGCACAAACCTCGCTCACCCCGAACCCAGGGCCGGTGGCTGGCTTTCGCCAAGTAGCCAACTCGCTTGCAAATGGCGCCTCTACACCGTCATATGGGTGGGGCAACAATTTTCTCCCATTCTCCGCCCCGCCGATGGCCTACCCGGTTACAGACCCACAGATGACGGCGGAAATGGCGTTACAGATCCCGCCCTTCCGTTTGCCCGATGAAAGCATTACAGGCGGGTCACCGTTGGCGTTCTCCAGTCAAAAAGGGCACTCTGCCTCCAATGCTCTGCATCTGCTTCATGCCTTTGGGGGCATTTTGGACTCACGCTTTGCCTACGAAGGGTTCGGAGCTGCCCATACCAATCCCGATGCGTTTGTGCCGACGCCCTTTGCAGGAATGGAGAAACAGCACTGTGATGGACCAGAAATCGGCGCCGTGAGCCGGGGGAAGTCATTCACTGATGGAGATGCAGTGTTTGATAAAGGTGCCAGCGGCGCAGGCCAAATAAACGTTGGATCAAACTTGTGGAACCAGAACCCGGTTCATCCATCCCATCCATCCCATCCAGCCAACGCAATGCCACAATTTGTGCACCTGCCACACACAGAGGCATATTTGGGCAACCAGTATGGGCATTATGGTCATGGCCCTGGCCCTATCCCTGGCCAGTTGAACGCGTTAAAACAATCACCCGTCCACGCTCAGGGGCATCCACTGGGCCATCCATCGACTCGGTTTTTCCAAGAGGATTCGAGCAGCTTCAAAGGTCACAAATCCAATCACGGGGACGGCCACAATGGCCACAGGCGCCAACATTACATGAACGGTGGGGTGAATGTGCACCGGAAAATGCACAATTCGAGTCGCAGGAAAGGCGACGATGCCAGCAAGTATGCCAACGCCAAATTGGAAGACTTCTCGGGCGACATTTTCTCTCTTTGCAAGGACCAACATGGCTGCCGGTTTTTACAGCGTCAATTAGACACGAGCAGTGACGCCCACCTGGGTCTGAGCGGCTTGAGCAAAGACGTGTCGGCCACCTTGATTTTCAACGAGCTCTACTTGAAGATTGTCGAGTTGATGGTGGACCCATTTGGCAACTATCTCGTTCAGAAGTTGTTTGAGAGCGTTTCGACCGATCAGCGGCTTGTGTTAGTGAAAAACGCCGCTCCCGAGTTCGTCAACGTGGCCTTGGATCCACACGGGACCAGGGCATTGCAAAAACTCGTCGAGTGCATATCCACTCCGGAGGAGGCCCGCATAATAATCGAGAGTTTGTCGCCGCACGTGGTCTCCCTATCCCGTGACTTGAACGGCAACCATGTGGTGCAGAAATGCTTGCAAAAATTGAAGCCACAAGATAATCAGTTTATCTTTGACATAGCCTCGGTCCATTGTGAGCAGATTGCCACTCACAGACATGGATGCTGTGTTTTGCAGAGGTGCTTGGATCACGGCACAGAAGCTCAACGTGCACAATTGTCGCTAAAGGTGGCGCAGATCTCGAACAAGTTGTCTTCTGATCCCTTCGGTAACTATGTGGTTCAGTACGTGTTGACGAGAGGCGACGAGAAATCGGTGGCGATGATCTTGGACCACATTCTGTCGCAAATTGTTCCGTTGTCGCTCCATAAATTTGGTTCCAACGTCATTGAAAAGTCATTGCGCATCAACCATCTCACCGACTCGGTCATTGCCGCTTTGTTGAAGAAACTGGACCTGTTCTCCATATTGTTGCACGATCCGTATGGCAACTACGTGTTGCAGACGAGTTTGGATGTGGCGAATCCCGAGGATTTGGCTAAGTTGGCCGCCTGTTTGCCTCTGCATTTGCCCAGCATCAAGAACACTCCTCATGGAAGAAGGATCTTGACCAAGATTCAAAATATCATGTAAAGCGTGAGTCATGGGGACCAACGCCGGACAATTAGCATATGTAAAATTTTATAACCGGAAAATAATACAGGACCACGCAGAAGGAGGCAGAAGGTGTATACCCAAGAATGAAAGGGACAGGTAGATTAACATGACTATTGCTGCTTACAAGTATCTTTAAACATTTGTTGGTAGTGGTGAAAAATAGAAGCTTTTGAGAAAAGAGGAAGTGCTGAATCCCGGGTTCACACCTCAGCTACAATAATAAGGAGTACTCTTAAGAGTCATTTAGGGAAGAAAGAAATCAAAACGAGATAGGAAAGATCAAGTGTTTTAATGTACTAAAATGGTCTGGCCGATTAAAGTGTGCAAAGATAAGAAGCATCTTCAAAGGCGTTGTCCTGGTCTCAAGTTTATGATCCGATTGATCTTTCGCCTTAATAAGCGCCTTCTCCAAATATTTAGGTATTCCCATTTTTAATTGATCTTTACAACGAAACTGGATTATTCTAATTTGTGATATTTGAATAAAAAACTTTCTTTTTTTAAAAAGAAAAACACAAAAAAAAATACAGGAGTAATAATACAAAGCTTTCCAGAATGTTGGTATGTAAGTTCTTTCATCATTACTAGTAGCCAGCTGAATGCTCTTTGATAAATTACGTTCACTTATTTCCGTCTGTTCGTCGACTTCTTAAGCAGAAATTAAGAGAATTTAGTGAGCCCTGCAAAACCCCGATACGGCTAGTCGAGAGTTCAGCACGTTCTCTCTCTTTGCAATCTGCAACAGTATTCACTATATCTTTTTAATCAGGTAAGCTCAACCTGGTACGATTTGCACAAGAAAGAAGAAAAAAAAAAAAAGAAGAAAAAAAAAAAAGAAGCAAAAGGTTACTTCTTCTCCAATGAGCAATTTCCTGTTTCTTCTTGTTTCAAATCAGTTTTATGTACTCTCTTTCTCTCTCTTTTTTTCTTTTCTTCCCTGGTCGTTTTCATCACCAACCTTCACCACCTTTTTCACGCCTACAGGCTTCCCCATTTTCTCACGGCTCCGACTTTCCCGTTTTTTTCTCGCCAACGTCTATGCGCACTTGAGCCCTGGCACCAGATCTAACCAGATGTTGTGGGTAGGCGCATTAACTAGATGGAATGGCGCGGAGCTACGGCGCTTTTTCCGATGATCGCCACCTTCACCAACGCCAACGCGACGAATTTCAGGCGCCGGAAAAAAGTCTTCTTTCCGACGTCGGCGTGTTAAGTGTATTATCGAACACCAGGGGAAACACGGAATCGAGGATTCCAGCAGCGGCGATAGGAAGCGAGGAATTGTTCCGAATAGGGCAACAGCACGGAACCGCCGATATCCTTGTGGGGAAATATCAAGTGATAGAAAGGTGGCAAGCGAAAGAGTAAGGGATTGGGAGAAGGGATAAAGGAACAGAAGGGACAGGTAAAGGAAGTTAAGGACCAGAAGGAACGGAAAAGGAACTGGTTAAGGAACATACAACAAGACAACTCACACGACACGAGTTGCGCTAAGAGACAGGTGCTTTTCAGAGAAACGACTGCTCAAGCTGAAGCCTAAACTTGGTCCAATACTTGGGATTTTCCCCGTCTAACGTTCGTGGATTTTCAGGCCGATTCTCTAATTGTTGGCTCATTTCTTTAGGTTCATTTGGGTTCATTCGGGTGCATTTGGATTCATCTGCTTTTCTCTGCTTTCATTTGACTGCAATTGGAAAGCTTCTGCTCTGTTTTATCCCGTCCTTTTGCAAGTGCACACCCCTCCAGCTCTAGCTTTCTTATTCACTTCACCGCCCCTTTGTCAACATGACTGCGGCTACCCAAACGGAGCCCAAGGCAGGTATACGCCACAAAATCAAAAAGCGCAAGTACTCTCGAAAAGGCTGTCGTGAGTGCAAGCGGCGCAAAATCAAGTGTGATGAAGGAGTTCCCTCGTGTTTGAACTGCTCCCGTCTTAACAAAGTGTGCTTATATCTACGGAGTCCGGCGTACTATGACGACGAGGCACGGGCTTCACACGAACTACTCAGAGGCCAGAAGAGCCCTGCCACAGGAGTCAACTCAAAGTTGTCGGGCCCCGATGTGGGCCAACTCACAGTCAAATTCTATGAGCCCAAAAGTGCCTACGATGGTGTTTCCGCAAGCAACAATAATTGTCGAAGACCTCGTGCCTTGGGAATGCAAGCAGGCAGTCCCGATAGCTTATCTTCGGGTGGAAATAACTCGCTAATGTCGGATATGAGCCGTCCTGGGTCGGCCAATCGCGACCACCACCTGCTGGATCTTCTTCGAGGATCTGTCAATTTGGCGGCAGACCAAGCAGGAGCCATGGATACGCCACTGCTCAATTTCCTTCCGCTAGACATGCAGAACTTTCTGAATAACGTCAACGTGTTCCTTGACGATTTCTACATCAGCCACACCAGCGACCACTACGATGGCGATTTTAACTTTGGAAACGCAGAAGCTCCTGATGTTGCATCGAGTCCCAATGTGGCGTTTCCCCTCAATGGGTTACCGCTTCTGGGCCAATCCTTGAGCCCATTGCAGCAGCCCAACCAAGAATCATGTGGGTCCATGAAGACAAATGTTGCTCCCGCCGAGGACGCTTTTCTCGAGTTGGACATGAACGATTTCTCGCTTTTTTACGACTTTGACGAGCGAACCATGGCACTAGAAGGAATCAACGAGCACCTTCTTCTTTCCAACTCCGAGCTCACCGACCAATGCATCGCAGAAAACATGCTCCGAGAGCCCCACGTGTACTATCTACGGCTTCTCACCACCACGGATTTGTCATACCATCTTTTCCCATTTGCGCCGCTGGTGGACCAGAATGGAGTGGTGAAATTGCTTCTCACTTACCTGGTGCGATGCACCCATTTGCTCACGGCGCTCTTGGCCATTCTGGCCACTTTCCAGTTCATCCGCACCAGCGAAAAACGCCATGACGATGCCCTGAGTTTCTACATCGACGTGTGCTACCGAGCACTTAGTGTTGCCTTCACAAAACACAACTATATCACGGACTCGGCCAATTTTGCCAACAGTATCGAGAAGCTTCTCCTTACGGTGTTGATTGTTAGCACACGCTTCACTGCAGTACTGACGATATCCTACCCCCAAGAAGCAAAGGCTTCCGAAACACACGAGCCCACCTCTTGGAAACATCACTTGCGAGGGGCGCGAAACTTGCTTGTGCGGTACTCGGAAATGACCCAGGAGTCGCTGAAAAACAAGGATCCCTACATGTCGAGTGGGTTGGCGCTTGCCAAATGCTGGTTCTTCGCCATCGAGGCCTCTGCGGCCATGCACACTTCTTTTGGCGGCGCCTTAAGTCGGGCCACGGGATGGGAGGGCGTGCCGGATTCAGAAACAATGCCGGATTTGTACTCACATGCTCCAAATGTGGATCTCGATAAGGAGTACCATATATTTGTGGCTACTGGATGCATTGACCAAAAGACCGGGGCTGGCTATCACTCTGCGTTGCTGCGAGTGGACTTGGTATGTGACATTGAAAACGACGCCGTGTTCAATCTTTACTGGGGGTTCAACTCCAGTCTCATGCGGCCAATATTGGCCTTTCTTTCCGTCACGGACTCGGTGAAGTTACGATTACTTCCACGCGTGCCGTTCAGATGGACAATGCATATCTTGGCGTTGCTTGACAAGCTGCTGCAAGAGCGAGTGGTTCCTGACGTTTGTCTTCACACCTTCCAAATCCCAACAACGAGTAAGGGCCATCCAGATTACAAAGGACGAGATAAACTCAAGGTTCAAGAAAGCTGCTTCGTTGCCAAAATCGACGCCAATGGCAATCGCATATTCTACTCCTGGTTTGATGCGTCCCATCAGTTACATGGTGACTACTTGTCCTTACGAGTGATGATCTCCAAAAACTTTCTTAGTCTTCCGAGAAGTCATCCGGACGTACAGTATCTCATCCGAAAGATATTTGATGGTGCCTTTTTTATTGAGAGAAAGGATTCGCCTCGATACGACCATGAACGACACCACGTGCTTACAGATAGCCAGAATTACTACTTAAGCTCGCGCTCGTTCGATATCCGGTGTGTGATGGTGCAGTCGATATTTCGTTTGATATCCGGGATTATAGTCGATGATGATCAGTTTGAAAAGACAGAGCTATATTTCATGGGGTTGTTGAAGTTGGGCAACGGAAGTTCTCTTAAGTCCTTAGACATGGTTGCACGAGTGAAACGAAATAGGGAAATCAACCGCCAACAGCTCAAGGGGGAAGTGGACGAGAACATTTACGATTTTTACGACAGCATGGATGACATTCCGTTTTCATAAGCCGGGATAAAGGTCGGAGGATATTTTGGAAGAATTGGAAATTTCGAAAAATTAAACATCTTGTTTATTGCTCTCAAAGAGCGTTTTAAACGAGAGCGTTGAACAGAATTAAGTTTTTGGCGGTGAGTCGTGAGAGTGCGCGCGTCTAGTGAATGTTGTGTCAGATAATCACACCATTCGAAGTTAGTTGAGCAATGAGGGATCATAATGAAGGCACGAAAAGATCATTTATTCATGAAGCAATGGATTTTCCAAACTCAGAGGAGCCAGAAAAGGCAGTTCTTTCTTCTAATGGAAAGGCATTTCATGTGGTCTTGTCGCTGCGCCTTTTTCTATTTTGTTCTTTCCGATGTGTTCATTTGGTGAATGGTGAACTGAGTTCGCTCTGGTTCCACTTCCAGCGCTCGTACGCTCGTGCTCGTGCTCGCGCTCGCTCGTATAACATGCGCTCCTGCACACGAAGCGCCAAAATCAACATTGAATCTGATTTTCCAGTCTCCGATCTAACTTTTTTCCCCATTCTCACAACAAACATGTCGGAATCTGAAACATCTCCTTTGGTGGACGTTCACGATGCAAAGTACATTCCCAAAGACCAAATCGAATGGGAGTTTGGCGGGCCCGCTGGCGCTTTGGGCATGATGGTGGGGTTTCCGCTTTTGATGATCTATATGTGGATAAGTGCCCAGTTCTATGGAGGGTATCCGGCTTGGCCTATGGAAGGACAGAGCTGGGGAGGTTTTGGTGAAGACTTGTGGAGGTATTTCGTCGAATCCGGCGTTCCTTCGTTTACTGTCATCGCAGTTTTCACTGTTTTCTTCCTTGTGCAGGGTATTTTCTACTTGACCCTTCCGGGAGTGTGGACCAAAGGCCAGCCTTTGACTCATTTGGGAGGCCGGCAGTTGCCTTACTATTGCAATGCTTTGTGGGCGTTTTACTTCACCAATGTGATCCTTCTTGCGTTGCACATTGCTGGTTATAAGATGTACTTCATCATTGACCACTTTGGAGAGATCATGGTCACGGCCATTCTTGCCGGATTGATCTTTTCCATTGGGTTGTATGTGTACACGCTCAATGTGTCTAAAGACTACCACCGAATGACGGGCAACCACATCTATGACTGTTTTATGGGCGCTCCTTTGAACCCAAGAATCGGCCAGTATTTGGACTTGAAGATGTTTTTTGAAGTGAGAATCCCTTGGTTCACCTTGTACTTCTTGTCGCTTGCCACAGTGTTGAAACAATTTGATACTTATGGATACGTGTCGCCGCAAGCATGGTTCCTTTTATATGCTCATTGGCTCTATGCCAACGCATGCTCAAAAGGAGAAGAATTGATTGTGCCAACGTGGGACATGGCCTATGAGAAGTTCGGCTTCATGTTGTGCTTCTGGAATATTGCGGGCGTGCCTTACACATACTGTCACTGTACGTTGTTTGTCGCGTACCATGATCCATCCGAGTATAACTGGTCGACGGCGTATAATGTCATGTTGTTTGTCGTTTTGACCGTCGCCTACTACTTCTTCGACACGGGCAACAGACAGAAAAACAGCTTCAGAAGAATCAAATCGGGCAATTCCAACCTCCGCAAAACGTTTCCTTACTTGCCTTATTCTGACTTGGTCAATCCCTCGTATATTGAGTGTGAAAACGGCTCTTTGTTGTTGACTGATGGATGGTACAAATACGCCCGTAAGGCCCACTACACTGCCGACTTTGTTCAGTCGCTCACATGGGGGCTTATTTGTGGCTTTGCCTCGCCATTCCCTTGGTTCTTCCCTGTTTTCTTCTTTATTGTTTTGGTTCACAGAGCCTATAGAGACCAGAGAAAATGTGCCAGGAAATACGGCAAAGATTGGGACCGCTACCTCGAGGCATGTCCCTACATGTTCATTCCATACGTGTGGTGAGGTATGCAGGATGAAGAACCTAGGTTACATAGATATAGTTGCATCAAAGAAGGCCGTGAAGTTAACTCATGGCTTAATTTTTCTGACCTTCAAACTGTCTCGTTTCTGCACATAAGGTTCGTGTTCTTGTATAGAATCCAGGAAGTCCTGTCCTCATCCTGTGCCAACGTTAAAAAAACGTTACGACGCGCCATTGGGTAATGTTTCATGAAATCCAACTAATTGACAGATTTGGAATAGTGAAGAGATTTCGCTTGTTTAAATTGCCGTCTTTCTTTTTATCATGGCGATCCTCGTTTGCTCAGTATGATCTTTCATTTTAAAACAACTATGTCTTATGTGTCCTTCAAATCTCTCATCATTATACCAAAAGGCTCGTCTTGATTTTTCTTCTCCTCACTCATCCGACGAGATCCAGCTTTCCTCCTCCACCGCGGAGATTCATCGCATGGGGAATCTTCAACAGTAATAAACCCATCTAATTCTAGAGATGTAGAGCTGAAGTGCACCACCTCTTCTGAAAGAAGCAGAGAAACTGATTTGGATTTAGCTTTGTCATTCAAAAAACAAAAAGTATCGCCCTTCGCTTTTTCTGAACTCAAACCGATCTTTCTTTTGCAGCTATTTACGAAAGATAGCCGGGATTGCTTCGTTGACTTCATTGCCACAAAGCTTTTTCAAAATTTCTTTTTTGCACTTTTCAGATATCAGCATACTAAAGTAGTGTGACAGGGTAATCTAACATCGTGATTACACCTTTCATGATGCAAAGTTGTTGCAGAGACACGATGCGAACTAGAGAGAAGCAAGGCAGAAACCTTTAAGCGATTTGAAGCCGACTTGCAACATTAAATCGGATATTTATTGGGGGGTTTTCGTTGAAGAAAGGGAAGTTCTTTATAAACTGGATTCGCCAAAAAATCGCCGGCCTTCAAAATAACGAAACTTTGTCCTATAACTGTGCTCACTACCACCATTGTAATTAGGTGACCAATTGCCAGCTCTGACCTAAAGCATTGGCCGGCTTTCGCAACCTAGTGCTGAAAAGACAGACTGATTTCACTAGATCTCACTAATACCTGATCAAAAAAACAAAAAACAAAAAAATGTTGATCTCCTAGAGTAAGTGCCAAACCAAAATGGACCAACGGCTGTCTTGTTACTTTACAGTCCGGAACTACCCTGTCGACCTTTATGTTTATTGGTCAAAATCGATTATTGGATGTGGAACAGCGCTGAAACCATCGGATAGGACGTTGCGGAATAACATTTCCAAAATTTCAATCAGCGCCTCTCAAAGCCGGTTAAGCTTGTCTCCTTTTCTAGTCAACTTTCCTCGAACTTTAGTCGGAAAGTGGCGCTTTAATAGTGCGGATTTTAGTCCTTGTGAAAAGAACAAACTGATGACTGATGCTGCAATCTATTTAAAATGACATTGAAGGAAAGTACGACTTTTTAAAGCTTGCATGTCTACGGTAGAGACAATTATCTTCAAGTGAGTCAGTCAAACCAATCGATGAACTTGGAAACTACGACTTTAAGTTTGAAAAAAATCCACATTTGCACCACTATTGAACCTTAAAAAGCATGTGCCGGGGTAAATCAGTGAGAAATGAAATTAAATCCTAAGACAAGTCAGTCGCCTGGCAGTTTTTAAGACAGAAAAAGAAACGCAGTCGAAGTACGAAATCGTATTTTAATATGGTAATTTGGGTCGATTCAAAGGGTAATCGTCATGTGTATACGATTTTGAGACCCGCCGTTTTCGTACAATCGTACAATCGTATAACGCCATTTTCGGCGACGTACAAAAAAGATACAACGGTGTTTTTCACCCAAACACGACACAACGATAACATACCTCTTGATGTCTTGAAACGCTCTCAAGTCTTTCTCTTCCCCGCTCTTCTCTAGTCCATTTCGGCAATCGCCACCAATCTTTCATCAATCTCGTCGGGCGTTAATATACGAAACTCCCCCTGTGTAGCCACGCCGATCTCCACATCGTTCTTCCGGAAATCCGTGCCAAGTACCGAACTCAAGGCCGTAATTGCAAACTCAACGGTCTCTTTCCAGTCTCCATTGACACAATCGATTTTTTTGAATTTTTTTTCAAGATGTGTGGTGGCTTCCTGTTGCTTGGGGCCTGTAGCCACGGCCTTGACCCCGGTATAATAGCCCGCTGGGTCACATTTAAAAAGCTGGGGACCGAGATTTTCATCTTCGAAATCTACCTGGCAAAATGTGAGAGCCACTCCAAGTGGCCGCATGTACGCCCGCTGTGTGTATATCTGGGAAATGTTGGCCATGCGCTTGGCAATACTTTGCACGGGCATTTCGTACCCGTATTTATAACGAAATTCGGCCGCTTCTGAACGTGCACGTAATGCCAACGAACGGGCATCAGCAATCGAGCCTGTGGCCAACATTCCGATCGACGGCGTGATCTTGAAAAGGTACGAAACTGTGGCGGCATCCAATAACTTATCGGGGATTTTTTTTTGTGAGATCAACACCGCTGAATCCTTGCCTGTGACACCAAGCGAAGTGATATTTGCCGAGTTAATCGCTTTGAAGGCATATTCCACCTGGAACAACCTGCCTTCGGGTGAGAAGATTGTGATGTGTCTGTCAAAACCAGCAGATCCTGGAAAAGTTAGTAAGACAAGTGAAAAAAGGGGTATGTGGATAAGGGCTGATTGATGTGAGAAGTTTGGGGTTCGAAAGATCCGTGAAAATTGATACTTCTTCTTTTTTTGTGAAACTTGATCTATTGCTGTACCCCAACGGTTGCTTAGGGGCGCTGGAATTGTGCCAGTTCAAGTTCAAATAATCACTCAAAGAGACGGCGTGTAGCACGATACGTCACGTCATTTTCCAGCGCACAATGGGTGGATTTTGGCCGGGTTTTGGCAGCAAGCAAACTATCTAGCCGGAGGATTGCCATAAAATCTCGCATTTAAGAGAAATTATCTCTGGCTGCTCTTTTGTGTGCTCCTTAAATCCACCAAGATTATCCCATAACGCGCAATTGCATAATCGCTGGATACACGTGAAATGGCCGCATCGGACCCCAGTCAACGCAATCATCAAACCTCACCATTTACTCAAGCTTTTAAAAGACATACCAGACATGTTGTGTGTGTTTTGGAAGGTGTATAGTAGGCTTCGGGAGAGGTCAATCAAACGTGTAGAGAGTTGAAAGCGCGGAGTGGCGACCGGTTATGGGCAGGACACTACTTTTAGAGAGGGTTCCTTACGGCGACGAAACTGGTGCTTCAAATGAGGGCCACCAAATGAGTTAAAGTTTTGATTTGTGAATTTTTGCTGGCCTGGGGATTTGATCTCGTTTGAGTTTGTGTGGAAGTTTCTGTTTCTGTTTCTGTTTCTGTTTCTGTTTCTGTTTTAGTTTCAGGTTTAGTGCATTGCAACTTCTCTCTTTTCCGTGTAATGAGCTTGTTTGTGGCCTTCATTTTTTCATACCTTTAGTGATTTTACCTGGCTCGTTTGAAACACAGTATAGTCAATGTCGGAGACAGCATCAGGGAAGTCTTCAAAAAAGCGTATGTAGTATCTTCTATCAAACTAACATCACAGAACAAAGTTCAATGGACATCAGTGTCACCTCATAGTCCGTCTGGGGTTGAATGATTAGTGTGCTTTGAAGAGTATCAGGAAATCATGACACTGGAAATTATGATACTAGCATACTTTTAAAATAGAAACAGATTTATGAGACACTTTCACTGATAGACTTTTCCGTTGATTACACACTCAAGATCATAAATGAACCTGCCATTCAAAAACGTTTACATGGTCAGAAGCGTCGAAGTGAAAGAATTGGCTGCGGGCCGGTTGAGCTTGCCGTGTATATGCAGTACCCACATTCTCCAGATAACTACACCTTTGCTATTTCGGCACACTCCGTCGATTTACTCAAAATCTCACATTAAATACAGCTTCCAATGAAGCATATTAAACCTCTGGAGAACTCTTAACACATAGTTGGCCTAAAATTCTACCGGTTCGATGGGCCCATACAAGCTGGTGTACGGGTGTAGGAAGCTTCCCATGTGCAGTCTACATAAATGGAACACGCCTCCGACTTAGTATACGCCCTCTTTTCACCTACCCGCCAGTTCTTGATTTCATCGTAAGTTGTCCTTTAGTTATCTACCGAGGAAGTCCTGGTTCAATCTTGAATGAAAGGCATTATTGGAGGTTCTCTTTAAAATCCTCGCTTTCACTTTGTCTTATTCTGATTATCCTTTTCTTCTTTGGGGGACGATTCCAACACTGGGGCCTCGCCTAGCCCGGTATTTAAAGAACTAGCCTTACAAAAAGCCTTTGGTAAGAAATAAAAAATGAAAACAGAATAATAATGAAATTTTTCCCTCTTTTATAACCAGGGTCAATACGCAACTTTTTCTTGTCAAAGACATTTCAACTAACGTTTTACAGAATTTTGATTATTTGATACATCCACTAGGACTTGCTTCTTAGCAACCTTTTCAGACCATACCAAAGCTCGATATACCAACCAGATATACTAAAATTCAAATCAAAAACCCCTCCCTTTTATTTTATTTTCATTTGGCAATTCGGATCCTCTTCCCAAATAAGTCCTTGGGCTTTTGCAGCCAGGCAACTCCTCCCCAGCCACGCACACCCGTACACCAAAAGACGGCTTACGGTGGTTTCTTGTTCCAGCCTTAATTTCAACCCCGTTTTCTTCTTCACTGTCTCCGTCCGCCACAGTCTTGAAGATCTTGCCGATCTCACAATGTCCACATTTACTAATGATGTCAAAACGACCACGAAAACACCGCTATATCTCCCTCTGCGACAACTGAATTTGCTTAAAAACGTCTCCTACCACTACAACAATGAGGTTTCACGGTTTCACTATGGGCCCCACCACCCGATGAAGCCGTTCCGGTTGATGCTCACAGACCATCTTGTTCTAGCGTATAAGTTGCACGAGAAGATGGATTTGTATGAGCCACGAGCGGCCACAAAAAAGGAGCTCACGGCGTTTCATTCGGAGGACTATGTCGACTTCCTACAGCAAATCACGCCGGAACTCGCTGGGAAAATGGATGCGGAGAAGTTGGCTCAATTCAACATAGGAGACGACTGCCCGATTTTCGACGGTATGTATGCCTACTCGAGCATTTATTCGGGTGCTACGCTAGATGCACTGCGGAAACTTATTAGCGGCATGAGCGACGTGGCTATTAACTGGTCGGGCGGGCTCCATCACGCCAAGAAATTCGAGCCCAGCGGTTTCTGTTATGCCAATGATATTGTGCTTGCGATTCTCAACTTGCTCCGAGTGCACCCTCGTGTTATGTATATCGATATCGACTTGCACCATGGCGACGGAGTTCAGGAAGCATTCAACTTAACTGACCGCGTGATGACGGTATCCTTCCACAAGTACAATGGCGAGTTTTTCCCCGGAACTGGCTCTATCGACGAGAATGGAATCGATAAAGGCCAAGGATACTGTGTCAATGTGCCCTTAAAAGACGGTATTGATGACGATTCGTACATTGCCTTATACAAGCTGATTGTCGAGCCGCTTATCACCAAATACCAGCCCACGTGCATTGTCCAGCAGTGCGGAGCCGACTCGCTAGGTTTTGACCGTTTGGGATGCTTCAACTTGAACATCCGTGCCTTGGGTGAGTGTGTACGTTTCACCAAACTGTTTGGCATTCCCATGCTTGTTTTGGGCGGCGGTGGGTACACGCCAAGGAACGTGTCGAGGCTATGGTGTTATGAGACGTCCGTGCTCAACGATGTGACTCTTGACCCCAAGATTCCCTCGAATATCCCTACCTATGAGTGGTTTGGTCCGGATTACTCGTTGCATCCGCATTTGGACGGGCGCTTGGACAACAAGAACCTGAAAAAATACCTCGATTGCGTGCGTCAGCACATTTTGGAGCAACTCCGCACAATTGATGCGGCTCCCTCGGTCCGAATGGACGAGATCCCTCCAGATTTCGGTGGTTTCACCGAGGAAGAGGAGGAAATCATCCGCGAGCTCAATGAGGAAAAAGATGAGGCGAGAGCCTTGAAGAATGCAAAGGATGAAACCCGAGTTGGCGAGGTCTATGTGTGAATGAGCTGATGTATGATTCAACTTTGCCAGGACTCACATACCCCTAAGAGGGAATACGCACTAGCCAGTGAACCTAGCACGGCCCATGTTCCCTGTTTCCCGATTTGTTTTTTCTAGGCAATAAAGCTAATAAGGGGGTCGTGGCGGTGCTTGTACGCAACTCATCTTCTGTTTCTGAGCTTTATGATAGAGATAATGAGCCCATGTGTTTTAGAGAAAGAAAATTTTATCATGGGTGGCATCACCTCAAAGACTAAATACATCATGGTTGAACAAAGCAGAAATTCACATCAATCGGTCAAGACACATCCAAAGTGAGTACAGCTAACATTTTGATTGGTTCACCAGTCCAAGAAGAAAAGCTCCCCTCATACAACATGAAATCTGATTAAGACGACAAAACCAACCCACACATTCTTTACTACATAGCGGCTGGGTTGCTTTACGACACGGGAGTATCTCGCATAAGCCTGCACAAGACATGCTAGAGCTGGAAGGTAGTCTTCAGAAATAACAAGCAAGAGCAGAAATATCCTTTGCGCAAAGTTGCTGGGGTTTTTCCACACAAAATCCCTCTTTAAAGTCTGACTTCACCGTCTCTCGGCCGCTTAGGCGGGACTTGAGACGAGGTAGCCGGTTTCCTTCTCACGACTTTTTGGCAGCCGCAGCACGCGCGCTCGGAACCTTAATTTTCACGACAAATCAGGTAAAAGCGAGAAATCTAGAAATATAAAGGCAAGGCGCCGCCAGTGTTTTGCAACGTCTCCCTCCTCTTCTTTAGCCGCCGCTTTGCACCCAAATCCCACATTCTTTCTATAGTCTTTCTAACATTTTACTTCATCCTTCATCCTTCATCTTTCTTCCCTTCCATTCTTTCATACGTTTCATATGTTTCATCCTTTCATTCACTTGCTCTCTTGCTTCAAATAATCTCCTGTTCCCATTTGTCTGTTCCTTGTAGCTTTTTTTCCTACCGTCGGCTCCAAGTTATTTTTTTTTTTTCGAGCCTTGTTTTTTGACGGCCGGATACTGTCACGTGGACACTGACCCGTGGGCCGTGGTACGTCGCGCTCAACCATATCCGATAATCTCCGTGCTGATACTGTGCAATTGGCTTTACCCCAGACCAAAAATCTATTCCGAGCGCCAGCCCAGCGTCCAGACGCCTCAAACCAAAAGGGAAGAAAAGACGGAATTTAAGGGCACAAAAGGAAGAAAAGGAAGAAATCATCAAGAAAAAGTAAAAGCGTCACTTCAAACGCTGGCGTCGCGTGTCTTGTATCTTCTCTCTTTTCATACCAAATCCTTTGGTACCTCCCCTTTGGTCACAATATACCGGTGATCTACGTGATCATTTCCGGCCATTCTCGTCACAATGGATGTTCTGACACTCAGCATCGAGCTTGACCAAGCGCTGCGGCGCAAAGTGGTGAATCTGCGGTTCAAATTGCTTCTGAATATCGGTCAGGGCCAATATGGAAAGGTGCTTTTGGCCCAGGACCTTTCCAAGGCGCCACACGAGTGCTATGTGGCCATCAAAACCATCAATCGAGTGGATACGGCCCGACTAATTACAAAGACGTATCTCAGCCATACCACCAAGATCAAACGCGAGATACAGATTATGAAGGAATGCCATCATCCAAATGTGGTGAAGCTTTTCCAGGTGATTGACGACATGAAGTTCGACAAGATTTTGCTCGTGCTCGAGTACTGTGCGTTGGGCGAGATTGACTGGCGCAAGTATAACCATTACCATGAAAAGTATTACAAAGATGCGTCCAAACGGCTTACGCTCAATCGCATCCTACGAGACGTCACCAACGGTCTTGAGTACCTCCATGTGTACAAAAACATTATCCACCGGGACCTCAAGCCGTCAAATCTCCTCATTAGCAGTGACCGGACCATCAAAATCTCCGATTTTGGCGTGTCGTTGATCTTGGAAAACAATGCTAATGACGACCGTGAGTTGGGCAAGACTATGGGCACGCCGGCCTTCTTTGCACCCGAGCTATGCCAGTTTGTCAACAATCGCCTCCTGCTGTTTAACGACAACGACCTCCGACGAAGCCGTATCGATGCACGGATCGATATCTGGTCGCTTGGTGTCACGCTTTTCTGCTTGTTTTATCACCAGCTTCCGTTTGAAGGTTTCAATGAGTTTGATTTGTTCAAAAACATTGTCAACGCCGACCTACGCTTCCCTACAACCAAAAGAAGCTCACTTGCAAAGCCTGAAGACTTGGAAGAGTTGGCGTTGCTCGAGGATTTAATCACTCGTCTTCTTTCGAAGAATCCAGCCAAAAGACTCACTCTCAGCCAAATCAAGGCACATGGTTTTACCAACTGTGACCTCAGCAAGTCAGAACAGGAGAAATTCCAGAACATGAACCAACAAATTGTGTCTTCGCAGTCACCAGTCGCATCAGAGGCGTTTGCTTTAGAAAGCAAGCTCACGCAAAGGCTCCGGAAGTTGTTTATAAGTCGCTCGCTGAATGCTCAAACTCCGGTGTTACAGAACAGCTTTACGGGCAAGTTCCCGCTGACGACGACCCTGGATAAGGACCAAAAACCTGGCAAAGACCCAAAATTCAACTTTTTGGATCTCGAGAACGTCGACGAATTACTTGACTCGTATTTGGACGACTCGAGCTCGTTTGGGTCGTTTGACGACGATACAGAGCCACACTTGATGGGTGAATCAGGCATTATGGGGTCTCTCAGTGGCCCTCCCGAGCCTATGTACCCAGATGCCAATAACCGCAATTCTCTGCCGGGAGTATTGACGTCACTGGCTCTAATCAAAAACCCTCCGCCACCACTCAAGCTCTCAAACTCGAATTTCGATATCCCAAAAAACAAGCTTTCGCCACTTCTGAAGAATACAGAAAAACTACGGACACCTACATCTTCTCACCCGGTGGTGACTATTGGCCCAGACTCGCCTCTGTCGATGAAATCAGTTTTCAGCCCCTCGCGGCGGTTTTTCTCCAAATTCAAGCGCAGACCTCCGGAGCCGACCTTGAGTGCTCTTTCGGGAGACCTTTCAGACGGCAGTTTCACGAAATTGGCCCCACCCCCGGCGTTTGCCGGGTCGCGGGAAAAACCGCTGTCTAACCGAAGCTCTTTAGCCAGTTTCGACTCAGCGTTTGGGCTGTCGCGGAAGAACTCGTTAAGTTCCAACCACTCGGGGGTGATTTCAAAAATGTCGAGCTCCAGTTCTTCCTTAAATCTTCATGCATACTTAATAGACAGCCCTACATCCAACTCAAAGAGTGAAAGAGGCACATTCGATGAATCTGTTGGGGTTTTCAGAAACAGAGATATTGCTGTTGCGGAGGACACAGAAAGTGATGAAGATGACCCGGACCGCACGTTTTCCATGGACCAATATCTAGACCGTTTAAACGGGTAGAGAGTGTCAGAAAACGGTGGGTAGAAATGACGAAACTACGGCAGAATCCATATGCGGGCGTATTTCCATGTTTGCATGTTTCGAACCGCGAGATATGAAACATCTCAGAGTTCCTCTCACTGGCCTAACTAGTGGCTGGTCCCCGAGAGGCTTATACTTGCCTATTTGGAAAGTTCCAATTCCGAAACATGGAGCAAGGTAACAATGCCCGTATGCACGGAATATTGGTTGCGCGACGGTGCATCAACAAACGAGCCGGAGAAATTTCCTGAAGCGAGGCAAAAATCAAAATAAAAAAAGGACACACCTGAATGAGACCAAGCAAAAAATCAAAGGAAGAAGAAGGAAAAATAGCTCCTGGCACGCTCCGGTTCAAATTAGTCATTGGCATCGTCAAAAAAAAAAAAACAAAAACAAAAAAACAGGTTCCTCTGGTGTCCACGGAAATAAACAAACATTCCCGGGATCTCCCTTGTTTTGCATTCGTTTGGGTTTGGTGCAATTGCGCGGTACTGTAGTACACTTGCCTATTCTAGGCCTGAGCGCAACACCGCAACGGAAAACGAACAGGAGCGGTGCAGAGAATTTGGCCTTCATTCCGCGGCGCGTCCCGATTCTGGCACAATTGGAATTGGTAAACCAGAAGGCTCCAGAAATGAAATGGTTAGAATTTTTGAAAGGGGATGTTTTCAGCAAAAGTGCACGAGCTAACTGACGGAAGGAACAGAAAGAAATGTCAACAAACAATCAAGCCGAAAAGAAGAAAAAAATGGGTCGTACTCCCAGGGAATGTACACGATTCCTGGGAAATGCACATGAACATCGTTTGACTACAATTGTCGCACCCAAGCCTGTTTTTAAACTTTGGTTTAGGTCGAGCCGTCGCACGCAAGAGTGCACTTTACCCAGCAACCGCGCAAAATTACGGTATGGGGCCAGAACAAAAAACAAGACACTGCTGATAATTATCGACGGTTCAAACAAAAGTTGTGAAGATTCACGGGCTCGAAATACACAGCACCCGGGAGCCGCCTAGGGCCTCTTTTCCCTCCTGGAAAACCCGGAAATCCCCCACTTTTTTGCGTTTGCAAGTTTTCTCGCTTGCTTGCGGGGCCTGCCTCGGTACAGGTTCTGTTTTGCCATGAACCTTTTTTCGCCCCATAATGGAAGCGAGCCCTGGCTTCGCGCAATCCTGAGGCACAGGTGCCTTGCAACTTGCGACAGGCTTCCTAGGCCCAAAAGTCTCGCAGATCGAGAGCTCCAATTGTCTTGGCGTGTTTGTGTTTCAGGTTTCTTATCAAGGGTCGATCTTGCCCCTTGGTTTTTGTCTTTCTTCTTTTTTTATAAAGCAAAAATTGTTTTGCAATCTTTGCTGGTCGCATTTATTGGCTGAGACGATAGATCGGTGAAGAGTTTGCATCTTTCTTTGATCTGTGAACTGTGAGCTGAAATCTGTGATTCGGGATCTCAGACCCAGGTGATCCCTCCAAGCATATTAAGAAGCCTTTGAGTGATAGTTATCCTTTCAGTGATTGAAAACCTTTGATAGATAACCTCAGTGCTGGAAGCAGACGGTGGTTTACTTTCGGTGATCTAATTCCGGGGCTTTTTCGACTACCTCCTTTTTCATCATGAGTGCAAACCACCTCTCCGGTGTTTCACATCCACAGAGCTCGCCGCCACAAACCTCCACTCACAGACGAAACCCGCTAGAATCGCTTTCGTCGTTTGTGAATTCGCTTGAGATTAAGGCCGTGGGCTCCAAGATCTCCCATTCTGCATCTTCCATCAGGCGGTCGGTGTCGCATCGGTTTTCCGAAGTTGCTCGGTTTTCTCCCGACGACACCAGCGAGGATCTTGATGATGAAAACGAAACAACTCTTAACGACGACGATTGGCTAGCGTCGCCTTCTCTGAAACCGAAGTTGTCCTCATCCCACTCTCAGCATACATTTATCGAGGACAGCCCTTCTCAGGATCATCAGCATCAAAACCAGCAGCAAACCCAGCATCAAACCCAGCATCAAAATCAGCATCAAAATCAGAATCAAAACCAACATCTTTTTGTCAGCAATGAGCACTTGCCAAATACTCGCATCAGAACCTTCACTGTGGCTCAAGACAACCTTCTGCGCATCGATGAATACGAAATGCGCAAGATTCTCGACGGGGAATATTCCGATGAATTCGACGAGTACGTTATCATCGATTGTCGTTTCCCGTACGAGTTTGCAGGCGGGCATATTTCCCAAGCAATCAACGTCTCGCTGCAGCAGATGTTGGAGGAGAAGTTTCTCAGTCACCCAGAGGCAGAAAGTGGCTGCAAAAGGCTTCTTATATTCCACTGTGAATACTCGCTTCTCCGAGGGCCTACACTCGCCACGCATCTTCGAAAGGCCGACCGCCAAATGAATGCCCATCGGTATCCCTACTTGCTATATCCAGACATTGTGGTACTCGAAAACGGATACAAGGGCTTTTTCGACAAGTTCAGCCACTTGTGCGAGCCGCAGGCTTATGTGGCGATGAAGGACTGCAACCATAAGCGCACGTGTGAGATCGAAATGAGCAAGGTAATGCAAGCGTCCAAACTAACGCGAGCAAAGTCGTTCCAGCAGTTCCCGCCAAGGCTCAACTTAGCCCATGCTCGGTCGGCTTCTCTCACCGCATTACTTTCAAGTTCTGAACTAGGAAACTCATCCAATGCAGCGAACTCACTCAGAAGCAGGCGATCGTTGAAAATCAAGAAACGCGACCGCAAAGACCCTCGTCCACAGTTCACCCAATCTTTGGTGAATGTTCTGAATCTGAATGGCCCGAACTCTTTCGAGAGCCTGCAGAGCGATTCGCCTGTATTTTCTCGCTTCGACCACGACGACTTTGTACCTCCGGCAGCTCTTTTCCGACACCACAATAAGAGTTCTTCAGCTGGGCTGTTTGTTTCAATCAATTCTCTGCTGCTGCTGCTATGTTCGGAATCGTTGTCGCCCACGTTCTCGTCCTCCGAATCTCTTCTGGAGTTGACGTCACCGTTCAACGACCGCTCAGACTTTTGTAGAAGTCTCAGTGCCATCGACACGATGCACGACTCGACGCTGGTTTCCTCTCACAGAAATCATGCCGGGATCCTGGATTGTCTGCCTGAACGGCACGTGCCGATATTTGGCACTTCCCAAAGAGGCACCCGGATCTCATTCACCCGGCCAAGCTTGCGCCCGGGACACAGGCTGGAAACATCTTCCCCTGTCATCAGCTCTCCTTTGAAAAAGGACGCAGCACCACCATTTGCATCTGGCCGCGACGCGTCTCTTGATTACGATGCTTCTTTTGACGCGCCGGTCGACTATTTCCTTCGGCCCAAGGGCTTTCAAAGCGCCCGTCTCTCACGCATGAACCAGATGAACGAGTCTGTAGGCTTGGGCGAGTTTGACGAGTGACTGAGTGCTCTTTTAATCAGAAATTCCCGGTATAACTAAAGTATTTATAAGTGAAGTTTTTGTAGGAGCCCCAACTGTCATGTGAGCTAGAAATATGAGCTTGGGATGTTTTGCAATTCAAGTTTGTTTGACTTAGCTCGGAAAACGCTTGAGTGTGAAATGGAGCTTATCTTGAATAACTGCCCAATATGTAATTGTCAAAGGGTGTATCTGGGCCTAAAAAGAGGATATGGAGCATGTAAAGAGTAAAGCTGCAATTTGGTATGAATCGTTTTGGGTATAATCTCGGCCATTGAAGTACTCCGATATTTGGCACTTCCCAAAGAGGTATTCTCTGGAGAAGAGCTTTCTTTTTTTTCTTTCTTCTTTCTTGTCTATTTATTCAGATAGCTCATGGTACATCTTTAAAGCCCAAATCGTAACGTCCCTAGGATCTAGGATAGGCACACAATAAGTAAGACGAGACAAGATTCATAAAGAGCAGAAAATAAGGAAGACTTGTCTGGCAAATATACATAGATGACTTATTTTTACTGGCCGAGAATGAGACAATACTTGCTAAATTCAAAACGAACATCTTCGATTTGAATTTCAAAGTATCGTCACAGTGTCTTGGAATTGAATCCACTTTTCCCAACAAGCATTTGAAAATTCTTTCGAAATAGTTCGCTTCGTGCGGTAAAAGTATGCATCATTCTCCGATGAAAGCGAATTACGGGTGTTCTGGATAAATCAACGCACTGGAAGAAAGAGTCCAAGATGACCTCAAAGGGTCAGTACGTCTTCCCGGATTCTTCAGTGTGACAATAGACCAGACGTTTGAAAACTTCAGAGAAAGCAAGCCAGGATGCAACGACGCATTCACGATAGAGACACCATCATATGCTCCTTTACCAAAGAATCAGACTCAAGATTAATTTCCGGAATGGTGAAGCACATGAATTCAGATGTAGTGAAGTGGTAATTTTTTCCATTTGTGAAGAGAGATGAACACACGTTTTCAATTTCATGAAAGAAGGTGGATATACAGGACCACCGATTATCACAGGTTGGAAGCTCAGCAATGCCTATAACTTTCATGATGATAGAATAAAAATACTTGGCGCTAGCTGGACGTAAACATGTTAGAAACCCATTGGCAAGATTTACCGGTTTGGAGCTTTTCACTGTATCTTTTGAAAACTTGAACAGCTTGTGAGTTTTCACAATTTCAAAAAACTCTCTTCCTGGAGTGTTTTTCATATATTCGAGGACCTTTTAATCTGTTCAGGTCTTGGCACGGAAACTATTAGTCACCGGGAAGAACTAACGCAGGATAAAAGTTTAAATTGCTTTCACGAGGTATAATGTTGCCCGATTAAGCCAGCTTTCACGAAAGCGGTATCATCGAAAAGATTTACTTTTTAATATAAGCCATTTCCTTGTGGTGGTTTCGAGATGATTACATTGCACTTATACTTAACCTAAAGAAATGAATATTTGAGTTGCGGGGTGTCTCATTTAGCCAAGTTGCAGTCAACTGTCTAACAATGATAACCAATAATCAGAACTAAAGTGCAAAAGCCCACTCAGCTCATTTTCCCCTTTTCATTGCAAACATCACCAAAAACCAACCACCTCTACGTATCGTCAGATTCTAGCAGACACATACACTCGCGCAACCTAACAAATGTAATCACCTGCTATCTTGATTTTCTTCATTTCATTCAATTGATCTAAACATAAATACAAACAGGCTCGTTACAACTTGCTTTTGTCGCTCACCAACTTGATGGCAGCGTTGTTGATGGCAATGGTCTTTCTCTCAACAACGTGTGTTTGGAAAGTGACAATATCACCATTCTTCCATGCAAACACTCTTAAAGTCTCCCCGGGGAAAACAATACCCGTGAATCTTCCCTTGATTTCATCAAAGAGGCCAAACTCATCAAGCAATACTTTGGCAGATAACCCGTAAGTACACATTCCGTGCAAGATAGGTGCCTCCCAGTTAGCAGCCTTGGCAAAATCTGGGTCAATGTGCAAGGGGTTTCTGTCTCCGGTTAATCTGTAGAGAGCAGCTTGATCGGGCGACGTTTTGATATCCTTGACGAAAATTGGCTCGCTCTTGGGTGCTGGGAAAGGCTGTGTGGCAAACGTCTTTCTTTCCAGGTACTTTTTGGTTTCACCTTCACACTGTCTGATAAACAAAGTAGCTTCATTTGTGAAGAGAACCTCGCCTGTAGCCTTGTCCTTCGACTGTGATCCATGAACAATGATGGTGTTGGTACCCTTTTGGGTCACTTCCTTAGGTTGGTAAGACGTGATGATGGTAGCCTCTGTTGGGATTGGGAACTTCTCAATCTTCAAGTAGTGCTCACCATGCAACAAAAGCATGGGCTTGAAGTTCTTCAACAACCTGGCAAAAGTTAGCTGCGACTTTTGCGAGTTGAATGTTGGAAGATGTCCAAACACCGGCATCACCTGGAAGTTGGACGAGTTTTCATAAACGTAATCCAACTGATCGCGTGTGGCTCCAGTGCTGATGTTATACAAGATGACATCCCTCTCGTCCCACGAGTAGACTGGGTCTGGCATTTTGTCTGGGTCTTCGTCGTCGTCGTCGTCGTCGTCGTCGTCGCCCTCTTCTTCATCCTCGTCATCTCCCTCAACAGAGCTCAAAATCGCCATTGACGATTCGTTGACTGTCTTTGGATTGACAGAGTCAGAGAAGTCCACGATGGCAGCAATGTTCTCATCGATGAACTCAGCCTCGGTCTCTTTAGACTTCGAAACGGCACCTTTGGCTCTTTGCCATCTGGTGTTTCCAATCCAGCCGGCTCCAGCCTCGAACAACTCACCACTAAGCTCAAGCTCTTCAGACGACAAGTAGATCAACAAAGGAGCAACCAACTTGGGTGGGTACAAGTTTTTGTCTTCGTCTTGGAAAATAGTCAAGGTCATGGCGGTTTCAGCATGTGGAGCAACAATGTTCACCTTAATGTTTGACCTGGAACCTTCTATCGCAAGAGTCTTGGAAAGACCAAGAATGGCACTCTTGGCAGCAGCATAGTTGGCTTGGCCGAAATTTCCGTAGATTCCCGAGGTGGAAGAGATGTTCACCACCCTACCGAACTTTTGCTTCAAGAAGTATGGCCAAGCTTGTTGAGTCAAGTTGAACGTGCCGTTCAAGTGCACCTTTTGTACTTGCAACCATTCCTCATATGTCATCTTGGCAAAAGACTTGTCTCTCAAGATTCCGGCGTTGTTGATCAAGACATCAATAGTCCCGTACTTCTTGACAACATTCTCGATAATTTCCTTGGCCTGGGTTGCGACATCATGTTGGTCTCCATGAGCTTCGCCGCCAGCAGCCTTTATCTCTTCAACGACTTTTGAGGGGTCTTTGAAATCGTTGACAACAACTTTGGCACCAGCCTTGGCAAAAGAAAGTGCATAGTCTCTACCTAAACCAGCACCAGCGCCAGTTATAAGAACAACTCTTCCCTTGACAGACACTGGTGGAGCGCCGGTCGAGTCATTGGAAGGAACCTTCTTTGCCTCAGCAGCCAAAGTTCTGTAATCGTTCAACATCTTTGGGTACTGGTTTTTCAAAAACTCGGGCTTGGAAGAGTCGTCAAAGTCCATGATTTCACCAATCTTCTTGGCAACAACCTGGGGAGTAAAGGTGTCATCTGGCTTGAACAAAACACCACCAGATCTCTCATAACGAATTTGGGCATAGAACCCTGCAGCGACCTCAAATATTTCACCATTGAGCTCAGTATTGGCATCAGAAGCCAAATACAACACCATTGGTGCAACCTTTTCAGGACCCAATTTCTCCAAAATTTGAGGAGGCAAGATTTTCTCCGTCATTCTCGATCTGGCAAGAGGACAGATAGTGTTAGCCTTGATGTTGTATCTGTCGCCTTCCTTGGCCAAAGTTTCACTGAATCCAATCAAGCCCAGCTTGGCCGCCGAGTAGTTGACTTGGCCAAAGTTACCGTACAATCCAGCAGGAGAAGCCGTGTTGATGATTCGGCCGTATTTCTGGTCACGGAAGTATGGCCACGCAGCCTTCGTCACCTTGAATGCACCGTTAGTATGCACATCAGTGACCAATTGGAAGTCCTTTTCAGTCATGTTTTTAAACTGTGAGTCTCTCAAGATTCCCGCATTGTTTATAACTACATGAACCGTGCCAAACGCCTTGACGGCGGTCTCAATGATTTTCTCGCCATCCAAAACATTGTTATAGTCGGCAACGGCCTGGCCGCCTGCCTTTTTGATCTCGTCTACAACAACATCGGCAGCCCTAGAGTCACCACCTTGACCTTGCAAGGAGCCACCCAAATCATTCACAACAACCTTGGCACCACGCTTAGCGAACTCAAGACAGTAGTGTTTGCCCAAGCCACCACCAGCACCAGTGACAACAACAACTTTATCCTTGAAAGAAATAGTCATTGTGGATAAGAATAAGACAGCGTGCGGAAGTCCCAAGCAAAAATAAAATGTGGGGAATTCAAGGGGCCCGGTTTCGCGCGTTTATCAGTTCGACGTCACACCTGGAATGTGAGAAAAAAGCAGTCGTAAAAAAATGTGTCAATCACTTTTTTGTCGCTTCTTTGTAGTTCAGCTAAGGAGTAGCTCAACAACAAAAAAAATTTAAGGATGAAAAAGCTGAAAAGTCAGTAGCTGTGTGTCAATCCCTATTGAGCCAAAAAGTGTCACAAAGATAATGATAATAGAAAGAATTTCTTATCTCTTTTCCAAAACCAAATTCGGATTGAAGGAAAGTTAAGGCAAAAAAACGGAGAAAAAAAATTGCCATCAAAGTCGGTTGAACAGTTCCAGGGGTATTTAACCAGTCCGCCATAATGGGTGGGTTTTGCGGGGAATTCGGGCCTGTGAAGATGCGCTCCCCCAAGCCGAGGTGTGTGGGGTAGACTTGGGCCGCACCGTTTTGATTGGTAGGGAAGGAGAAGATGAAAAGAGGAAGGGAAAGAGTAAAAGGGAAAGAGGGGAGGAAAGGGCCGGGTGAAGGGAAAGCTTTGCTTGATAGTGCTAAATGCTAACATAGCCAAGTGTTCGAAGTTTGTCTCTACTGTTATTTTTTTGGCCTTGATCAGCCGGCTATATCGTGGATGAAATTCATGGGGTGGACCGGAAGAGGTCTTGGTTTATGTGCAGGCACAAGTCACGGAAGATGTTGACATTAGTCCAAAGAAGGCCACTTGACCAGACAATTTACGGAGGCAAAAACCAAACTTTATCTTTTGTTCCTTCTTGGTCGCTTTCTTCTTCTCTCCAAATTGTCGTTTTTGAAGGGTTTGATCTGGATTAATTATGATGGACCACATCAATTGCGGAATCCTCTTAGTCAAGTCCGCGAAATCAGTACCCAAATAGCCTTCTCGGGCCGGGCACGTGCCGATGATCATTCACATTGAGTTGGGTCGTCCAATTTTATTCATATTTCTGTTTTAAATTTTCCGGGGACCCGGGAGCCCTAAAAGCCTTCAAAAGGTAAATGTTATTTCATGAAGGCCTTGCAAAAGATTGTGAATGTGAATATTTCTCCTCGGATCCATTGTCAGATCCATCGGTCTTCGAGACCTAGTGAGATTATGCCGAGGCTCAGGCGGCACCATGGTTTGAAACTTTGCAGCCACCAGAAGAAATGACAAGACGCGTGAAGTTAACCTCGGAGCTCGGGAAAAAGACACTACACCCGTGCACCGGACTATGTGCAGGCCCACCTTTGGTCCTCGGGCTTTTATGTGAGGCTGAACCAGGATCATGACAAAAAATTAAAAAGGTTCTTGTTCAGGAAAAGGTTTAGTTTGATTTAGATATCATCTAAGTTTACTGAATAACGATTTTTGTTTGAGAGTGGCAATTTAACTATCTCGCGAGAAACACTTCTTAGGGGCGGTTTACCCTGACAGCACAGTCGATTCTCGCTATTAGGGACGCTATTTTCTTGACTACCGGCCTTGCAACGAAGGAGAAATCAGGAATGTCAGCAGGACTCGAGTCTATATGCACTACTGTCTCCGGGAATTCGCGCGAGTTCTTTCGATATAAGCAATAGCGTCGGTTCACCCAGACACTCCCTTCAAAATTGATTGTGTACAGCTTGACAGGGTACCTCTTGAAACACAACGCGTAAGAGATGAGTGGCGTCTTCCATTTCACGTGAAGTATTCCCTTTTTCCCGTATGGTCTTGACCCCACTGACGTATTTCTAAAATGCTTGACGTAATTTCCATCCAAATGGTCGATATTTAGCCCAAATTGAGCGCCCGTCTTGTGAACTAGGAAAACGTGGTTTCGCTTGCCTTGTGGGTATCATCGCTCTCCCTCAGACTTCTTCGACATCCTTCTTTAAGATTTTTTGGTGGTTCACTTAGACTCTATCACCCGGTTGCATGTCTTTAATTGTGAGGGTAATTTGGTCCTAAACAGTTGACCATGTTCATCTGAAACTTTTGAAGATCGCTATCGTTTCCTATTTAAAGCTCCCTTCTTCAAGTGTCAAGTTTTCTTTCGTCTTGACTCGTTTCCAGGACTTCTGTATACGCGCAAGTTTCACATTGTTGAATTCTCTTTTCAACGTCGAAATGTATCCGGGACGACGCGAGTAATGATGTTGCAATATTTTGTTACATCACTTCTGGCCTTTTAACCCCACCTGGGAAAAAAGGTTAGCACTAAAGGTTTTCCGACGTTTTTGCGCGTTAAAAAAAAACGTCTGGGATTCCACATAGATAAATTTCAGTTTCCACGATGATTTTCTCGTGCAAATTTACATACTCTTCAAGTTTTGCAGCCATATAAACCATATTCTGAATTTGCTGTATGCAACAGTGCTGAAAGAAACGGTCGAAGAGCCAGGATTTCTCGATAATTGTATGGCTGTGCAGCTTCCTTCTCGGTCAACCGTGAAGCAACGACCAATGAACGAGGAGATTTCCTATAAACGAGTCCCCTATAGCGAGAACAGACAATGACCCATGGTTAGTTCTCGAAAATTAGCCAGTATTGAAAAAGTTGTCTACAATAAATAACAAAAGTGTAGCAATTGGAAGCTTTTTTGTTTCATCAAGATTCCAGAATTCTTCAGAAATTGAACTTTGAGTGGTTGTTTCCTATTGCTGCAAATCCCAATCGTGTTGCTAGAAGAGGTGTCTAAATACAGGAGCGTGTCACTTAATGAACCACATGTTTGATAAAAAAAAAGGGAACAAGAAGTGGTTTTGAGGTTTGAGTAGGATTAAGGATTTTGAAAGGATTTGACTCTCTCTTGTTCTTTCAGCATATAATGGTGAACTTAGATGTGTTGCCACGATGTTTTGACTTTTTAAGGGCCGTCCAAATGTGCCTTGAGACAAGCCAGTGGCATCTGCAAATTATGGCCTGACAAGTTATCATAAAAGTAGCTAAAACTCAATTTCCATAACCACTTTTTAGCTAATTGAATGACCGCATATGAGGTAGACCTCGTTGGAAACAGGATTGAAAGCAAAAATGAGTGCATCTGCTGGTGCAGTTCTGCGATACCCTAATTCACCCTCTGCATTATTATTTCTGAATCATTTTTGAGTCATCGAACACATCTCGGGGTTAACGTGGAGAATAGAGGTGGATAATATACAATGATGTATTTCTCGAACACTAGTTCGGCTTATTGGGTCTCGGTATCTTTTGTACGATTAGCTACAATTAATCTCTCTTGTAACAAAATTCACTTCACCAATCGTCAGAGCCAAATTATGAAGTAGTTCACGATTTACGCACGTCAAGACTCACATTAAAGAGTGAGGACAAATAAACGTAAAGTTCAAATTAATCCGATTGAATGATCATTCAGTCTTGCCCATATGAAAAAATATCTTCACCTTCAAGTCATAGGTCAATGACCCAGCTTAAATCCTCATTTCCAACAGCCTCACTCAAACCTTGTCTCTTTCACACTTAGCAAGTGACGGATACCTTCCAGCATGGTATCTCGGCGCTGCTCACTTAATTGACTCACTGAGATATTCATGTTCACTCGATACTCGTCTAGAACCTCGCCCAAATCCTCCCGTGTGAAGTGCTCATCCTTGTGGATCATCGTCAACCCTGTTTCGATAACGTTGATGAATTTTTTCATCCGAATGTGAAAGTGCTTGTCTTGCACTAGCCAAATTGACCCCCATCTCTTTATCTCATTCTAAAAGAATGCGTCTCTCCTTTCAGAACATATCACATCTCAAAGGATGCGCTTTCGGTCCATATCAATGTTTTCGGGGGTTGGTTGTAAAGGCATGTGCGAAAGGAGATGCAATTCCATATCTTCCATGGGAGCTTCTGGAGAAGGAAATGTGGAAACGAGCCTGTTGAGATTAGAACTGCTGTGGATTTCAGCCAAAGGAGCAGTATTGTTACAGGGTTGCTTTAATATTGATCTCAACATTCCCATCATTTGCTGCATCTGCTGTTGCATCTCCCGTTCATTTTGCAAAATCTCCTTTTGATCTTGCAAGATATCCTGAAGATTCTCCTCTGCTCTCTTCATTCTTCTTTCGTGCTGATTAGCACTTAATGAATGGGACTTCAAGTCTTTCGTTGTTTGGATTTGTCGTGTCTCTTGCATTGTTTCGAGTTGATTGAATGACAGAACAAGTGATGAAACTTGGACATCGAAGTGTGTAGCAAACAGTATACAATCCTTTGAAATTTTGAATGTAGCCTTGATTCACACTCTGCTCAACCCTCTGAAGTTGTAATTGGGTTTCCACTGGAAGTTTCCTGGGACGCGTCAAATCTTCAAAAGCCGATACTTAGTTCTCGTTCATTTTGTTCAGAAGCATTTACCGGAACTGGGGAAACAGGCTGGTTAGAAACATAGGATGCGTCCACAAAAAACTCTTTGGATATTTAATCAGTAAAAAGGCGGCATCCTGGGGTATAGTACGCCTGAGTTTCCTTAACATCTCGAAAAAGCAATCAATCTGATCATCTTGCTCATCCCATTGTTCACTGTCACTGTCATATCTCAATTGGAGCTCTTCTTCCTTCTTCTCTAACCAAGGAAATATCTGTTTTTGAACCTCAAGTGGGACCTCTTAATCACGAGCAATTTTATATGGCTCGTGGAACTGGAATCCCGCCAACACGTGCATACTTCTGAACGGAATTGGCGTGCCAAATGTGCGCTCAGAAACGTCATGGACCCAAATATTTGAAAAGCTAAGAGCAGATCTTGATCCACCACTTGCTTGGGCAGATAGAGAACTTGAATTTCTAGCACTATATTGATAGTTTGTAGATTTCAACCCGACACTTTCCAAAGCCTTTGAGGCCAATTTGTGCTCTTTGTTTTGGGAGATTGATTTGTTTGCTTTAGTTTTTATGATATTCCCAGTAAAAAAAGCTTTCACATTGTACCAGTCGGATTTGTCTAGAAAGTCTGGAAGCTTATCACCGCAATTTGGAGCTTGTAAAAAACCAAAATCAAACCGATACCAGTGAAAACGACAAGGTATTGACGATGCAAAGTTCAGGCTCCCTATGACGAATTAAGCTCGTATAGTTTGGATAATTTTCTGTATTTCTGGTTCTGAGAACCAAAACAGGAATGATACCGTGTCCTGAATCTTCATCCGAGTACGTTATATCAGACCACTCGAGCATTCTTTTATTGTCACCTAGGCCATGATGCTTCAATTGTATTGCAACCCTGCCATTCACAGCATCAGAATCTGCCCTTTTTTGATTGGCTCGGGTTTCGCCAGAGACGCTCTGCTGAAGAAGATTCACATTCATATCGCGGCATTCTTCTTTTGTGTATCTGCGGGCGTATGCCTCAGGAGCCATCCGATTTTTGTACTTCGATACTGTGTGCTCTTTAAAACCATTGTCTTTCTTTTTGGTGAGCAGTTTCATTCTTTTCATATTAGGAATGGTGTCCTTGCTTTCCTCGAGTCGCTTTTTTTCGATTGGATCGGGGGTTTTCTCCGCCTTATATGTGTAAAGACACTTATGCAAGAAGGAATCAGCACTTTCAAACATTTCGAAGGTACTTTCCCCTCTGGAATGGCCCTTTTCCTCAATATACTCGGCTGCGCATTCGGCCAATAAATCACAGTCAACCTCGAAGTCGTTGACATCTTCTATTCTTGAAGCCATAAAGTACACATAGCCCACTGCTTTAGCGGCATATGTTTTCAAAGTCAGATCATGGTTTTTCCGGTATATTTCGAGGCACACGTCACTTTGTAATATCGTATTGACGTGGATAAGAAGTGTTTGTTCAATTTGATTTAACTCTCCTTCTTCTCTGATCTTCCAATGCGGATTTAAGATGTCTGTAGTAGAGAAGATTTTTCCGAAGCAAAGCTTACGAACCTTTAAGTTGTGACTCTCATCACTCTCTGCAGTTGCATCTTGACCAGATTTGGTAGCATTGGCGGTTAATCCAAATATAGCTGGCTCAGATTCATGGCTCATATATTCGTTGCACAGCTCCTTATTTGACCCTTCAACATGGGCTCCCTGCTCTGAGTGATATTCAGAAAATTTTATTTTTTTGTTTCTAGAATATTCAGAAGCTGCGCCATCCTCAGTGCTCACTTGCACGTTTCTTGCCAGCGCCTGAATAGTTTTTGTTGGTTTCCCATCATGTTTCTTCTCCATGTTGTTTAGAGTTTAGGAGAGAAGAAAACTCAAACAATCAAAAGGTCGAATTCCTTTAACAATGGAATCGACGCTCTTCCTGTTGCTCAATTTCATGATTGTTTGTTCAATTGTGCTGCGACTCCTTTCTAGGCAAGTCATGGCTACTTGACTAACAATGAATACCTGATTGAATTCATGGCACGGTGAATTGCCCAAAATGAAACTGTTTTCAAAGACTCTCTTTTCGTTGTAGTTAATAAAAAAAGCAAACAACCGTGAATTCACCAAAACATCTCACTTTATATATAGTTCTGGGAAAAGTTCGCTCTTGCGAAAACCTTCACTACCGGTATGTCTACGCTTCACTAAAATCGCAAAGAATCGTACCGATACAAAATAGTCGTCCGATAGTGAAGACAAAAAAGAAGGAGTAATTGAAACTTCTGCAAAGTTATTATGTATGCTCCCTGAGCGTTGTTGTGTTTCTCTAAATCGGATCGAAGATCTCCCCATGAAACAAGGATTTCCTACACAAGCTCACAGCTTTGTAGTGATTCAAGTCCTAGCATTTTCTCGAGCATTCTTGAAGATGTCTTTGTTTTTTCTCCGCCAGAATCAATGTTTGGTGGCGTTATCGAACACCCGTGCAGTAATAAAAAATATCACTGAATCTGGAATGTTCATTGATCCGCGCTTAGCAATGTTTTGCATGTCACAGACCCTTGCAGAGCTATGTCGCTTTTTGATAAATGTGTGAGTTGTTGAAAGAACGAAACTTAAGCGATTTTTGTCAAGAGGTATAAGGTCTGATAAAATAGGGTTTTAGAGTAACTAACAAAACTGCAAAAAAAGATTACTCCAGCAGGTTCCATTTTTGACAAGCATTTTTACCTTTAAACATAGATTCTTCCCCACCAATAATTTAAAAATTAAAATTTTGAAAGACTCTCCCAGATCTTTGAAACCATGAAATCCTAATTGTGTAGAATCAGCTAAACAGGCGTACACACTACAATTTGCTTTCATGTTCAAACATTTGCTTCATCGAATAAGCAACCCTCTCCGTACGCTTATTTCCCCTATTTCTTCGTTCCTTACTTCTACTTATTCCATTTGAAGTGGGTCCTTGACCAAGTACCAGAGTATGGGGCAAGCAAAAACCCGACGGGGAAAAAAAAAATACTAAATTCAGTTTTGGCACCGAAAACAAAATAAAGAGATAAACAACCAAAAAGCCCGTGTACCTTTCATGCCCTAAAGCAACAAAAGCAGCATAAAAAGGAGCCTAAAGTGGGGCTAGTGGGCGGACTGAGTGGGGCATGGAAAGTGGGAACCCAAAAAACATGTCTCGTTTCGCGGCCCTAAACAAACGAGGACATGAAACAAAAAACGATGAGAAGAAACGAGAGAGGGCCGGAAATTTTTAACAGAAAGAATGTCACGAGAGAAGTCAAAAAGATTAGCACATGAATAGTTGTGAGATTTATTTCAACCGGCATTTCGGGGAGAGATGGTCGTGGTAGTGTTAAAAGTTAGCTCACGTGTTACTGCTACGACTGGTAAATTAGTGAAGGAGGCTCGCCATAATGTAAAGAGGCTTCGGAAGTCCGCACCACAGGGCTAGAGGAAGGCTCAGCAAACTCCGCAGTAAAGATTTGAAAAATTTCGAAAAAGAACAAAAAGAGAAGGATATCAATATTAAAGGACAATGAAAAGGTTAGGAGATTAGAAACCAGAAATACAGAAATACAGAAAGCCAGAAATACACCATGGATAAGAAAAAAGACCATCGGCTTAAAACAGACTTGTCCTTGCATCGAGTTATTCATCCTAAGTTGAAAAAATGACCGCAGTAGCCTGCGAGCCCCACCCTCTGAAGACGTAAGGCCGTGAGCAAGCACCATTCTGACCCAGAGTCCACCTTCACTTCCAATAAAAGGCCGGCGTTTTCAGTTCCACTTGTCACGAATTTGTGCTCTTCCATTACTTCAATTTCTTTTAATTTCGCCTCCATTTTGTCTTCATCTTTCTCCACTTTTCTCCATTTTTCTTCATTTTTTTTTTTCATTTTTTTTTCTCTTTCTTCCCTTGTGAAACATTTGCTCCCAGCTGCCCCACAACGCCGCGGGCCCGAAGTACAGTATAAAGTTATCGCAATGGCGCCATCGCACCATCGCTCTGCGACTGCCTTATCTTAACAGAGTATCTGCGATTTTGAGTCACGCCAAACAGCCAGCACAAGTGTTTCCGCTCGTCTAGTGCCCGGCGTATTTTTCTGGTGGTGCCAGGTTTGGATATCTGTAACTTTTTAGCTTCTTTTTCATGCTGAGTAGACCAATTGGGCCAGGGTTAGGTTCAGGGCCCATGGGAGCTAATGGAAATGACGAGAACGGCGACCAAAGTAGACACAAAAAGTCTTTCGGGACGACCAAACTTGCAATTTCGCCATATAAGCCCTTCCGCAAGCACCAGTTATGGCTCTACGACTTGATTCTCTGGATGTTTGCCGTGATTTTCGACTGTTTTTTCCGGGAAATCAGGCCCCGGGGCGCATTTCGTATCCCGAAGCTGGGACCCGTCATATTTGTGGCGGCACCACATGCTAACCAGTTTGTGGACCCGATTATCTTGCTGAACCAAGTGAAGAAGGAAGCGGGGCGGCGGATTTCGTTTCTTATTGCTGCCAAATCGTATAAACACCCGGTTATTGGCACGCTTTCAAGTCTCCAACTAGCCATTCCCGTGGCACGTGCACAGGACATGCTTGTACCAGGAACGGGCAAGATATACATTGATTTTGACAGCAACGGCCTCGTCGTTAGGGGAAAGGGCACGAAATTCACCCTGGAGTGCATGCCAAGAGGCCTTTTGGCACTTCCTAAATCTCTAGGAGCGTCCGAGGTCGACAGCATTGTCTCAGATACCGAGCTAGTATTGCGCAAGGAGTTCAAAAGGTCCGACACTATCGTCGAGCTTTTGAGAAGGGGTACGCCCTACAAGGTAGCGGACAAAATAGATCAGAAACAGGTGTACCAATACGTATTTGATCATTTGAGCCGTGGTGAGTGCCTCGGAATCTTCCCTGAGGGCGGATCACATGACCGCACGGAGTTGCTTCCGTTAAAGGCCGGCGTGGCGATCATGGCCCTTGGCGCCATGGCCAGGGATCCTGCTTGTAAGGTGAAAATCGTGCCCTGTGGAATGAACTATTTCCATGCACATAAGTTTCGGTCACGGGCGGTGGTGGAGTTTGGGCATCCGATCGAGATCGACGCCGACTTGGTGTCCCGGTACAACGACCCCGAAACGTCCAAAGACGCCATCAAAGAGGTGTTGGAAGTAGTGTCGGATGGGTTAAAGGCTGTCACTGTTAATTGCCTGGATTACGAGACTTTGATGGTGGTGCAGGCGGCACGAAGACTCTACGCAGGCAACTTTGCCCAGTACTTGCCCATTCCTATGGTGGTGGAGATGAACCGGCGTCTTGTGTTGGGGTACGAGACGTTCAAGGACTTGCCCGAGATGGTGGCAATCAAACAGAACATTTTGCGCTACAACAAGGCTTTACACCACATGAATCTCCCTGATCATCACGTTGAGGATTGTGACGAGAATCACAAGGTGTTTTTGCTCCCGGTGTTTGTGGCCCGTGCCTTGAAAGTTGTGCTTTTCCTAGTGTTGGCCCTTCCCGGGTCGATACTTTTCTCGCCGGTGTTTGCTATTGCCAAGTACGTTTCCAAACAGAAGGCCAAAACAGCTTTGGCCAACTCGTCGGTGAAAGTAAAGGCCAACGACGTTGTGGCTACGTGGAAAATCCTCATTAGTATGGGTGCTGCTCCTTTACTCTACAGTTTCTACGCTTCTGTTGGCACGTGGTACTGTAAGAGGGCGAACTATTTCAGTTCATATGGGCTCTTCAGCATGTGGATCATGCTCTACATCTTGGGGATCCTCGTGACGTACTCTGCTTTGGTGATTGGAGAGCAAGGTATGGACTTGTTCAAGTCGTTGAGGCCATTGTACTTGTCGATCTTCTCGGGTGCATCCATCAAAGAAGTCAAGGAAATGAGACGCCAGTTGAGTAACGATATCACTGAATTTGTCAATAAGTACGGCCTCGAGCTTTTCCCCGATGATTTCAACTTGCTTGAAGTAAAGAGCTCCGAAAAGCAGAGACCAGTGGACTACGATTCAGACGAAGAAGAAGAATTGAAAACACAGGAACTCCGCAATCGCCGCATTGCCAGCAGAAAAGCCCGCAAGGCCTCAAGGAAGGCTTCCGCAAAGGCCTCGGCGAAGGCTTCTGGTACTTCTGGTACTTCTGGTCGTTCTATGAAAGACAGCGACGATGGTGTTCACACCGACGACAACTCCTCTTCTACATCGGACGGAATCTCGCTTCCGAGCGACCTGTCGTATACCAATATTCCGGTATTTTCCGATTACACGTTGCACATGAACGCCAAGAAATCCCACGTCGACATCAAGTCGGTGGTGCCTTCTGCAATGCCTTCTACTCTCTCGATGGCGGACGACTTCAACTATAAGGACTCCCACACCCCGAACTCTGATGCTGTACTTTCAAGAGACAGTTCACATGTGGAGCTCAATTTTGGGAGTAAACTAGATCGGATGGGGAAACATCCAAGCAGTCTAGGAAGCAAGATTCAATCACGAATCAGAGAAGGTCGAGAAGGTCGAGAATACAGAGAACACGCCAAATAAAGGGAACTGAAATGAGTTAGTGGGTTAAACGAAGTTAGCGGATTTACCTGGAGTTTGATTTGCAAACAAAACCGCACGTCTTCTGGAAATCATCTAAACTCAGTGTCTACAACCATATATTCACTTGATGCCGCATCACGAGGCCACGTTGGCTTGCCTCTCGTAAAACTCAGAGACTTGTGCCGATGTTGTGGCATCCTCAACGCCCTTGTCTTCGCGCAATCTAAGGAAACGAGGGAATCGCAATGAGATTCCCTTCCCGTACTCCAGATGCGCAGCTTTATAAATAGGACTCAACGAAAGATCAGCAGTCAAGACTTCGAAGACAGCCGTTGGCTCGAGCCAAACATCAGGCACTGCATTAGAATTCGTCGTGTCATAAACGTAGAATGGCTTTGGCGCAGAAAGCTCGGTGGGCTTAAGTTTGGCATGAAGGGAAGCCAAGTCCTCATCTGAAAACCCAGTTCCAATCTTGCACGTTGTTTCATATTCCCCCGTGTCATCGTTATAGGCAGCCAAAAGAAACCCACCATAAGAGCCAGTCCTCTTTCCTTTCCCAATGTAAGCTCCAACCACCACAAGATCCAATGAATCGCCGACACCCGCCAAATAATCTTTTTTGAGTTTGAGCCAATTTCGCGATCTTTTTGATGGTTCGTAGTATGACTCTGCTCCATGAAGCATTTTCACCATCAACCCTTCACATGAGTCTTTCACAGACTGGTCCAAAAACAACTGTAGCTCGTTCAAGTCCGAAGAGTTCTTGAATGTTGCAAATTGGAACTTTCCTTCAATAGGCGTGAAATTGTCGAAAAGACACTGTCGCCTCTCTTGTAGAGACGTGGTTATGAGGGATTCCCCATTATAGCACAATACGTCAAAGGCAAACAAGCAAATGTGCACCTTGATATCCTTTTCGTCCACATCCTTTCTCTTTCTTGTGGATAAGACCTGGAAGGGCAAAATCTTTTTTGTTTCACGATCCCACGCCACCGCCTCGCAATCCAAAAGCATCGATTTCGGGGTCTCAGTGTTTGTTTGGTCTGACTTCTTAATAAAATCCTTCACAATCGAAAGCAAATCGGGATAACGTTGGGACATGTCTTCTGAGTTACGAGAGTAGATACGAACTTCTCCCGAGTCGAGAAGATGTACCTGAGCACGCTCGCCATCATACTTGTATTCACAAGTGAACTCCTCGCCTTGGAATCTGTCTAGAACCTCGCCAATAGATTTCGTGGGCTTGGCCAACATGGGTTTCAAGGGAATACCAGGTGTTAACTGACAATGCTCCAACAAATTGAAGATCCCATACTGAAATGCGTTTCGAATAATCACCTCGTAGTTGGGGATAAGCGAGAACGCCTCACGAATAATGTCTTCTGCTTTAGAAAGCGAGTCGCTACTAAGACGTTTTTTTGACTTGTTCTCATAGTTCAAGAAGGACTGTGCCAAACTCACCAAGACAGTTTTTTCTGCCAAACCAATGCGCAACTTGCCCTCCAAAGACCGAATTAGAAACTTGGCCTCACTGCTCTTCATGTCACAGGACGTTAGCATCTTATTTATGATGCCAATCTTTCTAGCTTGTGAATCTTTTCCGGTGAGTTTGGCAATCTTTGTGAGATTCTCAAACACAGTGTCGACATCAAGAGAAGCTGGTTTGAACATTGGTGGTTGGCCAGACCTTGAGCTTTGCGCAACTAACCCCAAATCACCAATTTCATGGTAATCCTTCTTGATTTTGCTTGTGGCACGACCGTAACATTCACCGATTGCCTTGATAAGTATAGTCTCGCCCAACCCCAATTCCAAGTCAGGCTCATAATCAGGCCCAAGTCTATTGATGAAAAGATAAACAACACGCACCAATTGGTCTGGAGACTGGAACTGTT
This sequence comes from Metschnikowia lunata, assembly GCA_030583235.1. Lineage (NCBI taxonomy): Eukaryota > Fungi > Ascomycota > Pichiomycetes > Serinales > Metschnikowiaceae > Metschnikowia > Metschnikowia lunata. Next base: position 78,769 of record JAJMHP010000034.1, on the reverse strand, counting down.
CTAAGATTTCCGTGAAAAACTCGACAACAATGGCGGTCATCTTCAATCTCCCCGGCTCGGCCTCAATACGATCAAGCACCGAAGTGAGTTTTGCATACGAGATCTTGCTTGCATTTGGTGTAAGAATCGGATGCTTGTGGCTTTCCTCCGCGAGCTCAATCATTTTGGATGCTTCTTTTTCCCTGATTTCGGGTTTTGGAGACCTGGAAGGTGCCAGAGATATCTCCTCGGATAGCAGAGGCGAGTTTAAGGTTGGGTTAGTAATCTTTGGAGTGTCCTCACTATCAATTTTGGGCTCTTTTCTAGTCGGCGAGGGCTCCCGCGAGCTTTTGCGTTTCGGGGAAGTTTTGCTAGCATTTTTACTCAGGTCTCCGAAGAATCTGAAGATCGAAGGCTGACTCATCTGGCGAGGGTTGGGTGTGGAGATACCAGTGAAAAACAGATATTTGGTGGTTGGGGGGACGCGTCTTCGAAGTATACTTAACATGCCTCGAGTCGCGCGTGGGACGAGTTGAGATTCTTGATGTTTTCGCCGTGTGCCTGAGATCGACAAGAGGCGAACCGGAATGTGTGTCACAGTCTAAAAAAGTTTGTGGGAAGTTGGTGAATTGTTTGAGAAGCCGAAGGATAAGAGAACGCCTTCTTTTTTTTTCTTTCTCTTTCTCTTTTTTTTTTTCTTTTTGGAGAAATGTAGTTGAGGGCGACCATGTCGATGTTCGTGTTTTTCTTGTGGCGACTGAAAGTTGTGGTGCAAGTCACGTGATGGACATTGCTGCAAAATATCAAAAAGCGAATGAACCGATGAACCGAGAGGTGAGAGTATAAGTATGGAGTTTATGGAGACGGTGTGATATTCGGGTTGGAAAGAGGAGAAAATGTGGTCCTTCAATTTTTGGTGTTCAAGATGTAAATTCCGCTAAACTTCATTTTTTCTCTTGTGTTGGGGCCTATCTTAACCTCAATGGCGGAGAACGAGGTGTATTCACTAGTTCTTTTCTGGAGAAAGTACTCGTGGCGTGAAATAGCATTGAGACACCGACTGAAAAGAATCCTCTACTGTATCAAAAGACACAGTGCTGAATATCTAGAGTTTTCCTAATTGTATTGATCTAGGCGATAGTCAGCGGCTCCTCCAAATGGCTGCGATTCTACATGTAGTATGAAACCAGATATTGCGATTTCAATCCCGGAGATCCAAATAATAACTACTCATATTTTCTTGCTTCCAATCCATTACTGTAAAGCTTACTTCCGAAAAATACTACCCACCCTTATTAGATGGCTATTGAAGGTCACTACACGCAACTACTTGTCGTTTTATACCAGTGTTGTAAAATAATAACTGTGTGCGATGACACTAACGGTGTGCAATTATACTAACCGTGAATTAGTTACACAATAAATTCAATATTGCTATATTGCGAGCTCGATATGTACAAAAACAGTATTATTATAGCTATCCAAATATAGTTCAGAATACAGTAAAGTTTGAAAACCGAATATAGCGAGAAGAATTTGTGAAATACATCAGGTGGCATAATCACTCGGCGAACTGTGGGTTTGCAAACTGTAGGCGTACAAACTAGGAGCCTGCAAACTAGAAGAATGAGCTGGAAATGATGAGCCGGAGGCCCCTAGCAAGCTCCTTTCAGACGGTGATAAGAGAAAAGGTCTAATGTTAATAACCAAGAAACGCAAATTACATTTAGTCCTACTGACACTTTACTTAATTCGTTCGTATGGCTCTTCAAGAAGTGTCTTCTCAGTTTGAACTTAGCAGAGATGTAAGAAGCGCTAGGTACATATTGAAGCTAAACAAATGATTTTCTGGTAGTAGGCACCGACTGGCGTTTACTACTTGAAAATCTGCTAGTGAAATCCAGTTTGATGCAGAAGCAAAGGTTACAAAGCATTTTCAGTTTCCAAAACACGAAATACCAGATTCAAGGCTGCTTCTAAAGGATCTGGAAATCATGATCAATGGCGAGGACGAAGAAGAGGCTGGTGAGTATGCAGTGGTGTGGCTATAAACTGCTCTGATCAGCCTGGTGTTTTGATTAAGTAACCTTGCTTAATTACCTTAAAGGGAGCAGATTCTTGAAGCATGTCTAGAGGCTAATTAATAAATTTCAGTAGATACTAGGTTGGTCATCTCTATCAGAAGACTGGGTCAAGCTAGCCTAAACTTGGGCTGAAGTGTTCGTCCACCAGTATTCTTATAAATAAATCTTTCAGCTTATGTGGTTTAACGAATAGATCATTCAATAATGTGTGACGTGTTTGGATTTGGTCTCATGGTTCGACTTGATCTTAATTGTTGTTCTTAATTGTTGATCTTAATTGTTGTTCTTAATTGTTGTTCTTAATTGTTGTTCTTAATTGTTGTTCTTAATTGTTGCTTTGAGTATTTGTTAATTACATGGGCCCGGATATAATAGAATAACGGACGGTGTTAGGGTTTCTATATCTGAACTATGTATTAATTGAAATCTTCTAGTAGAACCAGTCTGGCTTTCCAACACTTAGGGTGGGAAAGCCGGTCCTTATTTAGTTGGAGCCGACTCGGGGTCGGCTCACTCGGTAGGTAATAATGGGTGCCAAGCATTGCACCAGCATTATAGTCAGAGTAGACTTGGCATCGACTCACTCGATTGGTAATAATGCCAAGTGTGTAACACCATTATTACGCAGGTTATCATTTTTAGGCAGTTGACTGCAACTTGCCTAAATGTGACACCTCGCAGACGGGGTTCGGATTGAGCAAGACCTGATTCTTTGAACGCCTTGACGGGGCGAAGCAGGTCTCATAGCCGATTATTTATTTTGGGTGCAAGATAAATCGGATGTTTAAGCACTTCTATTTCTGATAAGAACGTCGAAATTTCTGGCAAGTAAGGCCTCGAATCCGGCTTACGGAGCATTCCTTTAACGTCGTACCGGCTTAAGGTGCTAATTAAGAAGGGAAGAGCAGTAATACTCTGGTAGTAACATGGCAAATCAGGCTCCTAGAACATTATTAGAGCAACAGAGACTTCCAGGCAAGCTTTAATTAAGTCTGCAGCCACATTGGTGAATGCAGTTTAAAGATGTGTCATAAAGTTTGGACAAAAACTCGGTTTCGGCCCAAAACAAGAGTCACATCGGTCGGAATTAGTCAAAGAATGGTACTGGCGACATGCCCTAACACAGACTCAATAAGTAACTAGATCAACATTGACCCCAGAATTCTAGAAGTCAAACATCACCAGAAAACTATATTTACAAAAAACCATTATCACCACCAATTCTAAAGAATGACTAGAACAAACCTAACACCACCCACTTGGCACAATTCATTGTTTGAATGGATGCGAAAACCATAAAACAACAAAGGAGGGTATACGTCGTAATTGTTGACAAGCTCGTTCATTTTCTCGATACCAATAGCGATATTTTCAAGACATTTTTAGTGGTTCTCTCGCAAAGCGTATCTCTTATTCAATAGAAGAAATAAGTGAGTGGAATGACGGACACACTATCCACGCCAGTGATGTTAGTGATTAGCGATTTATTAGTGAAAGGTTGCGTCGCTAACATCACTGGTCCCGCGCGAAGTATCCATTTGGTCGGGAGTTAAAAAAAAAAAAAAACCGTATTCTAGCTTCTGGAGGCATATCATGATATTACGCGATAGTTATAGTAGTTTCACTCTTACTAATAGCTAATCTTAATTCTATCACCTACTCCAATAATAAAGCTAATAGTTAAAACAGTAGCGACTCAAATATAACTGATAGGCAACACTGCTTACTCTGTACAGTGGGTGCCGCCATATTTATTCTTTTTTCGCTCGCTCAAATGAGCCGTGCACGCAGCTCCAGGTCGAAAATCAACAACCGACTATCGTGATTGCAATAAGCGAAAACATCAACACATAATGCCGCTTTTTCGGGAGGAAAATTTCCTCATTATTCACGTGGGCTCCCACGAGACAAAAGTGCTCTATGGGTTACAAGAATCCTTGGCTCCTCCGCAAATACAACTCCCCACTATTGTCTACCATGACAAGATAAACAACCAATACCGTGCAGCAGATCCCAGAGACGAGTTTGTCAAGATCCACCCAGTTGTGGGATCACGTGTGGTCGATGTCGAGGCTTTCAAGGCACTCTTGAAGTTTATTTTCCAGTCGTTCATTGAAATGAACCCAATACTTACGATAAATCAGATTCCGTTGTTGTTACTCACACCTTCGGTATCGTTATCGCGTGATAGCGTTGAGGAAATCACCAAGTTTGTGTTTGAAACGTTGGAAATTACTGCATTCAATGTTTTGGATTTGTCTGTGGCCGCTGCTTATGGACTTGGATCCACATCATCTTCAGTTGTTATTAATATAGGCCACGAGTCGACTCAGATCGTGCCTATAATCGGGGGATTGCCCATCAGGTACGCAGCCAAAAGATTGGAAGCTGGAGGCAAAATGATTGATGAGGAATTGGCAAAGATTTTGCCGCAGTTTTCTGAAGAACAGGTGACAGCTTTAAAGAAATCGAATATCTTTGAGGTAATGATCGATCACGAAGACTCTTTCTACTCGCTTGCCGACTTGACGGAAACCAAGGTGAACGAAGACGATGTAATAGATGTTGCTAAAATCGTGTCGGAACAAAACGGCGCACTTGAGGCTGATAAAGCAAAAGAGGACAATTCAGGAAAACAGAACAGCGAGTTACAAACAAACACCTTTCAATTCGGGCCCCAGACGATATCAGTGGGCAAGGAGAGATTTCAGGGTACGCTGAGGCTCATTGACGTGCTTTCCGAGGGCATATATGCGTCTTTATCGCAGGTGCCGGACTTGGACAAGAGACAAGAATGCTACGACAACCTAATTTTCCTCGGCGGCACCAGCAATATCGTCAACTTCAAACAAGCGGTGGTGCTCAAGATTTGCAAGGACTACTTAGCGAGGCCCATACCAACAAAGGGGTCTAAAAAGGACCAGGGAGGTATCAATTCGGCCATTTTGGCCTATCAGCTGACCGACGACATGGCAGACGGGACCGGAGAACACAACGGCGCGTTGCAAGTGCCTTCCTCCGTCAAGTTGATGAAACACCCGGATTATTTCCCCGAATGGAAAAAGCCCAAGACCAAATCAGGCTCATGGTCCGATGTTTACTTTTTGGGCGGCCAAATCTACGCCAAGCAGATATACGGGGCCAACTCGAATTATGGGGGCGACTCGTTTATAGATACGGACATCTACGACGAGCGTGGCCCACAAGCCATTTGGGATGTGTGTCTTTAGAATAAGATAGACATCAGTGGTGCAGGGGCAGAAAGGTGGATAGGCAGATTTCAAACGGAAGCAGTGGGCAGTCCCGAGTCAGACCCGTTAGTGGTCGACGTTCGCTAGGAACTTACGATAATTGGCGCGTGTTCCAAGAACAGAGTGTTTGCTCATCACGGAGTCTCTTCTTCTCAAAGGGCCAGTGGGACTGATATCTGCAGACGAGGCCAGGTCTTGCACGGCGAACTCAGTTCGTTGTGTATCCAGAGAAGGTCTTTTTTTGGGCCTTCCATGGCCTGTTTCGTCACCTCTTTCATGGCCCTTTTCGCTCCTCGATGTATCTCCCCAGTCCACACCTAAATGCAGCGAGACGTTTGTAGATTTATCGCTAGTCGTGGAGAATGATGTACGCTTTACGTTACTAGGATGTATAAATGCCCGTAGTATCGAGTTTTCTGAGCCCTTCCGCCCCAGACCCGGACGATCCACGCCATTAGCTTCAGGCATATGGTCAGGAGTCAGCGGCAAATACCATTCCAGATGCAGATTGCGAGCTTCTTCCCTAATGGGGGTTACGAACGGACGAACGTTGATTGTACGAGAGTCCCTTTCCGGAGTCCTTTCCAAAAATGGCAGTGGAGATAAATTGGGGTTCTTTCTGGGTATGGGTGAAAGACTGGGAATGTCGTGTGACTTGATTCCCCTTTCGGGAGACCTTGAACGGGGCGATCTCGGGCTCAAAGGAGACCGGGATTCTGAGTTTGATCTCGATTTGATCGGAAATGAAAGATCAGGCGCATCGGCGACTATATTGTTTGTCGGTTCCGTTGAAAATCGAGACGTTACCTGAGACGCGAGCTGAGACATGATTTGAGACATATTTTCGGGCATTTTTAGCGCTTGGGGGTTTAAAACGCCCGTGTACCAACACACAGTAGCGATCAACGCTAGCCAGAGGAGAAACACCCGTAGAAGCTGGGCAGTGGCGACAGTGTAGTACGAAACAACGGGAATCGAAAGCTGGAGCACGTATGTCGTAAGCATGCCCAAGAAAAACGGTGTGGCGTTGGAAGAAATTTGTTTTGGAATGTTCCAGCCAAAAAACACTACCGAGTTAGTGTCGTTTTGCGGATCTAGCGTTTCCAGTAGAATGTGCGGTGCCATTTCTGTTGGGTCTTTCTGTTAAGACTGGCGAAAGGTAGAATATGTGGGTGACCGGAAACCGGGAGTTACTCATGCACTGGGTTGACCGCGTGAATGAATTGATTATGATGAAGTGATCGAAAATGTTTGAGATTGGGGAGAATATTAGAAATGCATGAGTTGTATTGGAAATGTATTGGAAGTGTCTCAAATATGTACCGGGATCGTGTCTGTTGCTTCAGGCGGGCTATTTTAAGCTATCGCTTTCTTTTTTCTTCTTCTTTTTTTTTTTTTTTTTTTTTTTCGTTTTTATTCCTTCTCACCAGATTTTCCCCATAATACTCCTTCAGGAATCGCGTAAGCCTTCTGTTGACGTCTTTCTGCATTTAGACGCAGTGAGGGCTGTCGCGGTCCTTTTCCAACTACTCCTTTTCCTCGCTCGGTGCTCGGTGCTCGGCCCTCGTGACTGGTGTTGGTTTAAGGCTGTGCACCAGGCATAAGGAAAAAGACAAGAGGAAAACGCGACTACCTCGGCGGAACCTCATGGGAGAATAGAGAAACTTCATAGTAAAGCTGAGATCTCCAGGGGTCATGGTACTGGAGGTTGACTAGGGCCCGGAAGATTGACCTGTTGCCGCTAGAAATGGAGTCCTCCTACTAAGACACAATTATTGATTTTGCGGGGATTCGAAATTCTTGATAAAGAAGGGGGTGTTTTCAACTTTTCACCATCAACGTATTGGCGGTTGCAAATAACGCTTTATCCGAGGTTCCAAACTTCTGGAGTGAGGCCCGAGCCCTGATGTGACATGTGATTTCCGGGTTCCGTAGCTGCTGGTGTCCGTTCTTAGTGGTGGATGTGTCAGGAGGAAGAGGGAAAGAGGTATAAGTCAGTCGACCGAATATTTCACTCCATGGCCGTTTGCTGGCCTTGCTGTTTCCGGTGGGAAAAGGACGTTCTGATATTCTTTTCTTCAAGGATTTGGCTCTGACGTCTGAACGACCCCCAGAATACCGTGGACCTTGGCCGTCTGCTTATCTAAGCTCTGCAGGAAGCTAGGAATTGATAAGGCGCACCCATCATTTGATCCTTCTAAGCCGGGAAAGAGAAAAGAGAGAAAAAGAAGAGACAACAAATTAGTGGAATTCAACCGAGCAACGAAAACAAAGAGAAGCAAAAAGCAAGAAACAAATCAAAACAAGGACCACCTCAGATCTTCCCCGTGATGTCTCGAAAAAAAGTCGTTTTGGTCACGGGTGCCTCCTCTGGCATAGGATACGCGTCTGCGTTGGAATTTGCCTCCAGAGGATATAAAGTATATGCATGTGCCCGGCGTCTTGAAGCCATGGCACCCTTGAAACAACAAGGAGTTACAACTGTGACGTGTGACGTCACTCTGAGCGAAGATGTTCAAACACTTCGTGACTTGATTGCCCGTGAAAACGATGGAATGCTTGACGTTTTGCATAATAACGCAGGCCAGCCATGCACCACTCCTGCCGTCGATGCTGAGGATGAAATAGTAAGAAAATGCTATGAGGTGAATGTGTTTGCACCGATCCGAATCACGCGAGAGTTTGCTGCGTTGCTAATTAAGGCCAGAGGTACTGTTGGATTCACTGGATCTGTGAGTGGGGTGGTTCCCGTGCCTTTTTTAAGCATATACCCGTCGACTAAGGCGGCACTTCACCAGTACGTGGCAACGCTTCGGGTGGAAATGAAACCTTTTGGTGTGACCGTTCTCAACTTTGTTACGGGGAGCGTTCGGACCCCAATTAGGGACGACCGCGGGCTTCCTGAGCAGTCTTTATTTCAGGTTCCGGGGATCGACGAACCAATGGCTGAGCTTCGGGAAATGTCCGATCGGAGCATGCCCATATCTGCGCAACAGTACGCTCGTCAGGTAGTTAATGATTTCGAGCAGGAGAAATTGGGCGGCAGATTGAATCTCTATAGAGGAGGCGCCTCGTATTTTGTTGGGCACTTGATGTCGTGGTGCCCAAGGTTTCTTGCCGAGAGATTGTTTGTGTGGCAGTTGAAGTTGGATGCTGCATTTGGATACATCGAGAAGAAGTATTGATACAGGCGAGCCGCTTGGGACACTCCATAAGGGGTGCAGTTCATGGCGATAGAGTCAATGTTGGTGAAGGCTCTAGATTGTGTATTGAGTCGTGTGTTGGGGAGGACTGAAAGTATGTTGCTCATATTTGGCGGGGCAAGTCAGACAAAGGTGTGGTGGAAGTAAATGGAAATGGTTGGTGAGGGAAACGTGTTTTTGAGTTGGTTCTTGTGAGATGAGGACAATAATGTTGCTTGTGAAAGACTCTAGTAACTGCTGAGATCTTATGTTTTTAAAAGAGGGAAGGCTTGCTTTAGTCGATTGGATCCACATGGTCGCGTCAAATGAGAGAAACTTGGGAAAGCGAAGATAATGAAAGAATGGGAAAACAAGCAAACTTTAAGCAAGCTACACTCAAAAAAGAAACGACGTTTCTTTCATCGGAGTGAGGTTTGCTTATTGTTGATTGTTTATTGTTTATTGCCTGAGTCTTTTTAAGACAACCAGTCCCATTAAGTACTGGCTGCGGCAGTGCAATTTCAGGACCTGCAAACAGTCCCATTTAGGCTAGTTGCAATGAAAGCTCTAGCAATGAGAACCTGTGATAGTAATGGTCAGGCAATGGAATTACATACTGGAATTGCGCTCACCAACACTTTGAGAAAGGTCGACCCATTGTTAGCTCTAACTAAAATGACCAGTCTCACCCTAATTAATGGAAACGACACTCTGGAAGATCTCACTGAAAGTTCTGATACAACCGAGAACATGAAATAAAGAGTGCCCGATCGGTGTAGCTTGCCCTTTAACTGACACATTAAAATTTCCTATAGTACCTAACATTGATAGAGAGATCACAAATCCGTAATTGCTCTTTTCTTTTTTTTTTCTATTCTCAACCTATTGTAAACTGCCCTCTTTAAAATCACACACATTCCATTGCCTTAAACAACACTTACAGTAATAAACTTCTTCTTCTTCTGTTGCGGCTTCCACAGTCCCTATGCAGTCGTGCAGGACCGACGTTTCCAAGTCGTCTTTTGGAAAGAAGCCTCACGCTTGCTGTTTTAGGAGTGCGACAGAAACAATCAACACACAGGACAGACTAGCGCCTGATAAGAATTAGTTGCCCAACTTTCCCGTCACTTTGAGAAATTAGTAAAGCACCATACTTCCAAAAAGCACCTACAGTCAGAGTCTCCCCATTAAGCACCCCGCTTCCCGTTTCACCCGTCCCTTTCTCTTGTTTACATCTCGCATGCTTTCGTTCTTTTTTCAGCCGCTTCCTGACCCCGAGTCATTTCGCGCGCAATGTATGCAGTCCCACCGCCACATTGCTAGTGTGAATGGTTTGGTCGGTTTCGCTGGTTGCGCAAGCAATCTGGCTTTTATCAAGCGCTTCTTTTTTCCCCGACGACAATAATTGAATACCACAACTACTTTTCAGTCTGGCCTTTTCTTTTGTTTTTCTTTGCACTTGTACTTATCAATTGAGATACTTTTCTTTCCATTGATTAGTTATTCAAGTTTTTTCAAGAGAACTCCCCAGAAATAGTTGAGAGCAAATTCACTTTTACCCCCTGAATTGAACTGCTTTGCCCGCCGAGACTCACCCCCCGATTTTCTGGACCCACGCAACAATCCTTCAATCAAGGTCCAAAGTCCACTTTCGTTTGCTTGCCACACTCATAAACACGATTTTTATTTTTTGTTGTTGCTTTGAATTAGCCGCCAAGACCGTCTCCCCTTAACAATAAACACCAAATAAGAAATGTCCGTCTACCAATCGCAAGGCAAAGAGTTGTCGCAACAAGCGTTGTACCAGCAAAAATTGAGACAAGGCGTTTACAACAGCCCAAGCAAGCCTTCTGTCGGAGTCGCCTCGAGCGCTTCAGACACCGCTGCATTGTTGGCTGCCTCCACGGATTTGCACGTGAAGCCTTCTTATGAGCGTTTGCAAGCTGCCCCTGAAGCCCACACTGCTGCGTTGGCTGTGAAGATGGGTAAATCAAAGAAGGAAGACGAGGAGGAGGAATACGTTGTTGAGGACTCTGAAGTTGGCATCCCACAGGGTTACAACCGTGGTTCTGTTTACAAACAGGCCCAGTCCAACTCCACCTCCACCATGACCAGCAGATCCACCCCTGAAAAGGCTGCTGGCAAGCATGGATTGCCGCTGAAGTCTAGCAGAAGCTCGACGCTCAACATTGGCAAGATTTCTCAACTCGCCGACAAAAACTCATCTCTGTTGTTGAACAAGAGATTCAACCCCGAGCAGGACTACCGGTCAGGAATCCAATCCAAACCAGCTGAGGACTTGTCCCAGGAAGATGAGGACATGGCTGCTAAATCCGCTGGCCGTTCTTTGACCATGAAGCACGGAGCTGGGTACACTGACTCCGTGTCCTCTCAAAAGAGAACCCAAACATTTCAGGCCAACGAGGTCATGGATGCTACTTTATTGGCTGCTGCAAGTGCTAAGGCCCAGGAGAGATTGCAATCTCTTAACCTGGTTAAGCAACAGGATGTGAGAGAGCAAGCTCAGTTGTACAGCAAGGCATTTGCTGCTGCGCAAAAGAAGTCCGACGAGAGAATGAAGGCCCACAATGCCGGAATGGTTGATCTTGGAGGTGGTTTGTCCTTGCCTATCAGTGAGGTTGACAAGATGGCTAATTTGATTGTCCAGCCTGTATTGAAAGACCTTGACGAGAAAGCCACTGCTCAAAGAGAGTTTGACCAAGCTCAAGTGACCAAGCAGGCTGAGCTTAAAACTTTGCACACGAAATCCAAGAAGGAGGATGAAGAGCGCAAGCGTGCTGCCAAGGCACAACTCGCCAAAGAGAAGGAGGCTAGAGTTCAAGCTAATGAGGAAAGAAAGAAGGTGGAGGATGTTAACTTTTCTCAATACCAGAAGGAGAGAAACCAGGAGATCGAGACAAAGAAACAGGAGTTGCGTGACTTGCAAGCGAAGCATGCCGAGGAAAAGGAGGCTTTGTTGAAGGAGAAGAAGGAGAACGAGGAACGCGTTTCGGAAGAGGAGACTGAATTGATCAACGGCCGCAAGGAAGAGTTGGAGAAGATGCAAAAGGAAAAAGATGAGATCTTGAAACCAACTCTTGACCAATTGAAGGTCGAGACCGATAAATTGGACAAGTTGACCGAGACCAAAGAGGAGTTGATCAAGGAGGTTGAAGGTGCCGAGAAGCTCAAGGAGGAGCACGAGGCGAAGATCAAGGAATTGAAGGAGAAGTTGGAGCTGACCAAAACCAAGATCGAAGACACCACTCAAGAGCACGCGGAATACGTTTCCAAGCGCCAGCAATCTGACAATGAATTGAAGGAGTTGCAAAAGTCATCGGAAAAGACTTTGAAGGAGGTCGAAGACTCTCACAAAGCATTGGATGGTGAGATTTCATCCTTGAAGAAAAAGAAGGAGGAGAACATTGCCACCAAGACCAGCCACAAGAAGGAAATTCATCTGCAGATTGAAGAAAAGGTCAAGGGTGAGCATGAGATCAACAAGCACCTTCCTGAACACATGCAAGAGCGTGTTGACGAGGACAAGATTCGTGACACTGGTTCTCTTTTCTCCGTCGAAGAGACAAAGAAGGAGGCGAAGAAGGCGGCAAAGATCGAGGAGAAGAAGGAGGCGAACCCCAAGAAGACCTTAACACACGAGGACGACGAAGACGATGAGCACTTTGAGGATGCCCAGTCTGATAACGGAGTTGTGCCTATCACACAAGTTACAAAAGACATGCTCAGGCCGTTGAAAGTGAATCCACCTGCTGACGTGCTGGCCAAGAAGAAGGGTTTCAGGGCCAGAATCAAGGAGGCCTTTAGCAACTCTGAGTCTGACTCGAAGGAATCCTCCAACAAATCTACGGGTACTAAGACTAACAGTGGAAACTCTCATAGGAAGGATGTCAAGTCTGACAAGGGGGACTCTTTCGACAACTTTGAGGATCTTTCCATCTCTCAGAGCAAGAAGAAGAAAGCTGGACACTTTAAGGAGGAGATTTAAGAGAGGTGCGCGCACACACATGTGGTAAGAAAATTGTAATACTGTATCTATACGAACACTTGTTAATCTTTTAATATCAAATTGAACTAATTTTAAGTGGCAATCGTACTAGACTATGGTAGAAGTATTGGTGCAGAGAAATATACAAACTGTGAATTTCAAAGGCAAGTTCACACTTTGGATTTCCCATGGCTTTCGCTGCACACACATTATGTATTTTTTTTAACTTTTAACATTCACTTTTTTCGCACCGCACTGCCATCCTCTAAAAATGCCTCTTCTCGAAGATTAATATACTGTTCCTGTAATCCCGTTTTTGCCTCCTTCATTTCCCCACCTTTTAATCTTATCTGCTACAACATGTCTCAAAACAACGGGCTTAGGACTGCTCTCCAGCAATGGAATTTTAAACTCGGCGACGCCTCTCCAGAGTACATTGACCGCCGGAAAAAGCAAATGATGCTTTTTTTAACGGCAGCAGCAGCAACAATTTTCACCTCTCGCTTCGCCTATAAAACTACCATTACCCGCCAGTATATACCGACTCTTTTCCAAGGAAATCATCAACCTCCTTTGGGATATAACTTCGCAATGGATGCGGCTGTAGCAGTAGGCACAGGGACCATGCTTTGTGGGGCCGTTTCTTCAATGATTGCGTTTGGCACGTGCTGGATAATGGACGTGTCGTCGCTTGCGGAGTTTGGCTGGCGCATGAAGTCAGTTTTGGGAGGATATAAGAAGCAGAAGGAGTTGGCGCAGATGGCAATGGATGAGGAAAGTATGTCGATCCAGGATGGATTAAATGATCTTTTGGAGGGGAAGGTGGACTTTGATTTTGGCGCTGAGAGAGAGAAATAGGAGAATGGTGAGGGTTAGAGGAATATTGATGAATGGGCAGGAAATGGTTAATTTCAACTGGATTACTTGGGTTGGCTCGAAAGATGATTTGACTGAAATTGACTAGTTTTGGGAAAAGCAGGTTATCGCTTCACTTTCATGTGAAGTTCATGTGAAGCGGATCGGAAGTCGTGAGTCAAGGAAAGTTTTTGAGCGGCGGAGGGGGTTTCTTTTATGTGAAAGTGAAGCCTTAACAACGGATGAAGGGATGGTGAGAAATGGTGAGAAATGGCGTCAGTGAATGGGTCAGTGAATGGGTCAGTGAATGGGTCAGTGCTTGGGTGGTTGTTTTTGAGGTTAGACAACAATCACTGGAGTAGGAGTATGCCCCGTTTGGCGAGACTCGTGGTTTTAAACGTTACCTTTCTCGACGACGAGTTATCATGGTCTATGCGTTGCCCATATATTGGGTCAAGAGGAGTCTTTGCTCACGATTAAACTTGATTTATTCTTGATCATTGATGGTTCTTTTGATCCTTTTGATCCTTTTGATCCTTTTGATCTATTTTGACTTGGCTGCACTTTGAGGAAAAATCAAGTGCCAGCAAACCGAATCAGTATCTACAATGCTCTGATTACTGCTTTCAAGGACAGATTCATGGAGAACGCGGCCCCTTATTGCTTCCATTCAAAGCGTGTTTTGACAATGTAACCACATTCGGGCAATACTTTCTGATAGGGGCTCTGGACTTGAAAGTCGAAAAAAAAAAAAAAAAAAAAAAAAGACCTTCACTCTTGGCTAGCGTATTCCTTTGAGGCTACCTTTTTTTTCCCCCTTTTCTTCTTGACTGGTACATACATGTAATACTCCCACTAGCTTATGTATGCTTTACCGTGTGAGTAATCTCAAATTGATCCCTGTAAAGAAAGTGCTAGTAAGCACTTGGTAACGCTCTTGAGCTGGTTCATGAATCAAACTGTTGACAATTCAAGTCCCTCTAAAGAAATTACAAAAGAAGCAATGTCATTCCTGCGAAAAGGTAGGGCGATATATACATGTTGTACTTAGACTTGCACTCACAAATGAACTACCTCTAATCTCATGCACATAAAAGATCACTTAGTAATAAGTTAATTACACAGATTATTAGGAGAAACCCGTATAAAAGGTACAGAAGATCCAGGATAAGATACAAGTGTGTGGGTTGTTTAAGGATGAGTGTATGGATAAGTATGGACTCTGGTTCTTCTCACAGAGCGCACAGCGGGGCATTTTCAGCAAATTAGTCCAGATAATATTATGTTCTCTAAATTGAATCACTAAAATAAGATTAAGAATGGCTTAAATTGTGATCACTAACAAATTAGTGACCGTTAACAAAATAGTGTCCACTAACAAAACAGTGTCCACCAACAAAATAGTGAAACTAGTTAAGCTAATTTCGGGAAAAATATATTCACCATCGACAATAACCTGACTTGGTGCACTGAGATTGCTGGCCAAATTCTATGCGTGAAAGACGACCAGAAATACTAATACCGGCAACATATAAGGGTTACTGAAAGCTATGCACGTGCCGAAGATACCATGAAAATCGCAATTTGTCTATATATCAGCCGTACTTTCAGAAATGAACAATACAACAAAATACCTTGTATGTGAGAACCAGTGCTGCGTCTTTTTCGTACATCATCATACATAGCGATGTACGATTGTACGAAAACGACGGGTTTCAATCATCGTATATACGAGGACGAAGACATGTAAAATTGGATATGAAAATAAGTTTTCGTACATCGAAAGCCTTTATTTTCTTGAAGTTTCAGTTGAAATGACTGAAAGGACTTCGACATCTTTAGGTACCATTGATCTTCAAAGGGTTCCGCGCTGCGTTTGCCGGGCAGCCGCTCGTAAAAATTGCTAAGCGATGATTGACTTGTGTTAGGATTCATTCTCATACTGCTTCACCCTTGCATGTGCGCTTTTTAGTGAAATGGTGTCACGAATTTGGAATTTTTTATCTTTTAAGCAGCTTAGTTTTTAAGTCATTTTAACTCATCGATCGAGTTAACTGGCTAAATTGAAACGCACTTATCTCTACGGCAAAAATGAAAACTCTGGCTAGATTTACTAGACTTTAGGGTTCTACTTGTCCAAAATCTATGTACTCTAGTAAAACGACTTTCTTGAGTAACCTACCATTATCCAAAGAAACACACCACTGAATCACAAATCTATAGAGGGGGGAATGATTAAATCAGTCTAAGTTTTTTCTTTTCACAAGGACGAAATCACGTAGATTTTATTACACCACTCTCCGATGATAGCAGAAAGAAAACAAAACACATAAATCTTCTCGAGACGCAAAGTGAAGTTTGAGAGTATTACTTTGAGTCGTCCTAACCAATAGCTTACGCGTTTTTTCTACATCCAAAAATCGATTTTGACCTACAAAAGAAAATCTTCGACAGGTCAGTTCCCTACGCTCAAGAAACAAGACTGAATTCAAAGAAATATCCACAGCTTTCCATCGAACCCTTGGCCTATTCCAGCTAGAAACTTGCTTTAAGCGATATTATCAATTTTTTGGGGCCTGGATTGCACAAGGAAAGTCATTGATCCTAATAACCATGTCCCCAAGGTTTGAAAGTTTAGAATGTTTACAAGCTATGTGTCTGATCTCATTTCCTAAGCCATTACAAGTGGTCTTTTAAATATATGTAATGGCTTCTGTTCTTTTTTTTTTTTGAGCTTAATACTCTTCTTGTTCCGCCCATGGTCAGCTGCTTCAAACTTTCGTACATTCGTCGTACATTCGTCGTACATTCATCGTACATTCGTCGTACATTCGTACATTTCAATCCTATTTCGTACCGATCGGACATGTCTGTACGAGAACGATAGATTCTGGATGGTACATCCCAATGAACGTCTTATTTGGACTGTACCATATAGCACTGGAGAACTACATGGAATACATACAATAACCTGCCTTAATCAATTAAGCTGAAGATACAAGTAAGAAGCCCTTCAAAGTCTCCGTGTCAGGCATAAAAGGATTTCCAATTGATCGTTATTCCATGTCTTACAGGGAAGATACGTATGAAGATTAATTCGTCATTCTCCTCCGTAATGGACAATACTACAATATACACTTCCACAAACCATTGTCCAAGTACTTGCAATAGTGATTCGCTGTTTCTTAGCGATTCGATATTCAACCGCCGCTATAATACCGTAATAAGATCAGATTTCCAGAAATGTCGATATTAGCGACTCTTAAGTGAAATATTTCCTCACTTACATCACAACAACCAGTATCATGAGTCAAGACCAACAATCAGATGCAACAAGGAGCGATTTTCTGATAGTTGAAGTGACTCAGCGCATCATCGGATTTCTCTTTTATATGTTCTCCATTATTTTGTTGATTAATTTTCAATTCATTTATAGATCTTTTTTTTTTGTTTTTTTTTTGTTTTTTTGTTTTTTTTGTTTTTTTGTTTTTTTTGTTTTTTTGTTTTTTCTTTTTGCTCCCTAGTTGGATCCTCGATCGTCTCCATAACCTTCCCGTTTTCTCAGGAAAGGCCCTGCTCGCTTACTTCTACTCCCTTTGGTGTAAACACCGCGCTGGACCCTGGTGCACCATGCACATAATTTAACCCGAATCGGGTGAAAAAAGAGAAAAAAAAAAAAAAAAAAAAAAGCCAGGCCTCAAATCAGATAACCACACGCGGTAATGGCTTCACATGTAATATCCTATTCATAGGAGACTCTCGAACAAACCCGAACAAACCCAAACAAACCCAAGCATTCGAAAACACATAACCTTAAACTATTTCAAATACAACAACATCCGGATCGTGCTAATTTGTCGAACCAGACCACCGGATTCATTTCGCATTGCCTCATAACCTTGGGTGTTGGAAACTAACAAACTCGTGTTTTTCAACCACTTACCCCAACTCTCTCCCCGTTTCTAACGTGATTTGTTGTCATGGCACGTCTTTCCACTAACCCGAACCGACAGACGGCGGGCCAGCGGAACCCTCGCTCAGGCACACCCGCTGGACCAGGGTCGGATGCCGGGTTTTACCGAAACCTACCCGGAGATCCACCTTCGAATGCCAGCGCCAGAAAAAGAAGATATCGTCCCGGAACTAATGCTCTAAGAGAGATCCGCAAGTTCCAGAGAGGAACAGATCTTCTTTTAAGAAAACTTCCGTTTGCCCGGCTCGTTAAGGAAATTGCCGATTTGTTCATAGGCCCAGATTACGGGATCCGATGGCAGAGCAATGCCATTTTAGCGCTTCAGGAAGCAAGCGAGGCGTTTCTCATTCATTTGCTTGAGGATACAAATCTTTGTGCAATTCATGCTAAGCGTGTGACCATAATGCAGAAGGATATACAACTAGCGAGACGATTACGCGGGCTGATTTGAGAGAAATTGAAGAACGAATAGAGAAGTTAGAAGAAAGAATTGAGATGAGAAGGATAAGAAAGGAGCTATGAGGAGAGAAAGGTTAGAAGAGAGAAAGGTTAGAAGAGATTTTAAGGCCACGATGAAAAGCAAAAAATGTCGACTTTTACGAAATGTCAATGGTGGATTTGGCTGGATCGAATCACCCAAGCCAGAATAAGCAATCCTCAAAGACGACCCAGGGGTGTGGTGAGAAAAATCCATGAGTGCTTTTTAATACACGATTTTAGGCTTGAAACTCACACACTGATAAATGTCGTCAACTCCACGCATTGGATTGTTGGATCGTCGCTTCATTGGGTTCCTGGATCGTTCAATCGTTGAATCTAGTCTACTGAAGTAGATAACTCCGTGTACAATGTAATAGCAGGGTCATTAATACATAGATGGAAGTAAAAAAGCACCCCCTTCACCGTCGAGAGTGGATCAAGAACAACAGTAAGAGCAATGGCCGAATTATCCCGAACGGCCCCAAGTCCCTACTTTCCTTTATTCCCAAACCAGCTTATGGTCTAGAACACCGTTTCGTCCACTTCTATCTCACTTGTGCTTTTCTTGCGTCCACCACGGCTTGGAGGGTTTGGGTTGCCATATATCACCGACGTAGTCCCATTGGCGTTGACTTTGAAGTGTGTCTTCAGATGTTGCGCCAAGTTGTCCGACCTCAGAAACTTCTTCTCACAGTACTTGCAGTGAAATGGACGGATATTCGAGTGGACTGACCGTATGTGGCGTTTCAAATGCTCCAGGCGCTTGAACTGCTTCTCACAATCGGGACAAGGGAAAGGCTTGGGCTCGTCTTCAGCGTACTCGCTCATCTTATTCGATATGCCAACTTGGTTTACGAGATGCGACTTTATGATATACTCGGTGGCATCCGAAACAGGTTCCTGCTTAACTTCCATCACTGAGGTGCTGAAAGGTTCATGTATTTTAGTCGCAGGGAAGTCTAAATTCATGCCGTCAAAACTTTCCCGACTAATTTCTTCGGTTTTCATCGACAGGGATAACATCATTTGTTGGGATGGACCTGTGAATGGCTCGGACTCCTCGTTTTTCGGATGCATTGTTTGCAAGGTTTGCTCAAATGGAATTTGCGCCAGCGCCAGCGCCAGTACCTGTGCCTGTGTAAGATTCAATGAAAGACTCGATGGCAATGAGCTTTCTGGAATTGAAGAGGTAATCAGCGATTTTCTCCGCCTGCGTTTTTGTTCAGTTGACCGGGCACGAGATGCCTTCAATGGCCCATCCTCCACTCTGGAGGGGACCAGAATTGAATTACGTCGAGACCATCCGGGCTTCACCACACCTGTCGGGCCACGCAAAATGTGTGCAGGTGGCTTTTCCAGAATGACATCTGCCGTATTATTGAGCCAGTATGTGATAGCACTCACACATTCGTCATTCATAACATAAGGGTTCAAAGGGTTGTTGAGCGCCGAAGTTGGCAATGAGGGTTGCAGAGACACAGAGTTGTGGCGTAGTCTCGCCAAGTCCGCATCCACTGATGATAAGGACGCCATAACGTTCGCTTGTCCTATTTCTGGCTGTGCAACTAGCTCCGAATATTCACTGATCGAGTTGTTTTTCGAAAAAAACGTCGATAGCGAAGGTGACAGAACCAGAGAAGGCAAGATGTACCGAGGTGGGTTGGTCGAGGTTAGCGCCAGCGCCTGGTTGAAGTTTTGGTTAGACTGGCCCGGAACGCGGCGCAAGCCAGAAGCTTCATCCCCGGAATTTGGCGGTGCCATGACAACGCTGCCGCTACCATTGCCACCGCCCAACCCTCCCCCGCTCAGATCTCCTAAAAGTTGCCGTGGGTTAATTGTACGCTCCTCCAAATCAACAGTAGGCTCAGCCACGGCCCCATACAAGTCGGGCGAAGGCAGCCTACTTGGTGGTTTGAGCGACATGCGGCTGAGTTGTTCCGCCGCTAGCAGAAACCGTCGTTTGTGTGAGTAGTGGGAGTCGAAGTTGTTTTCGTATTTCAACGGCGACGCTGCCAAGTCAAGCTGGTGCAAGGCGGTATACTCAAATTCAGCATTTGCCGTCAGCAGCGACAGCAGCGACCCGTCCATATCTTTCAGAGGCGCAAATGCGTCGGCGGCTGACGTCGTGTACGACGGTGCTGCATTGTAGTTGAAAAACACCTCGTCGTTTAGATCAATGGCATCAGAATTGACCGTTCCTAGCAGGGCAGGAGGCGGGATCTTATCTAGTCCAAACCCCGACGATACCTGCAGCGGGTACATGGGCATCTGTTTCAGATGGACTTGCTGGCTCAGCAATTGCAGCAGTTTTTTCGTATGTGGTTGCATCTGAGTCAGCGGCAAATCGCCCAACGGCGTTTCCAAGCTAAGCGCCAGCGGGTGAGACATTATTAGCCACAAGAGGAGTGGGTGCCTATCCCTCTGCTTGTTTCGTTATTATTGAGTTTTGTGAGTTTTGTGAGTTTTGTAAATTCGTGTATCTTTTGCCTCTTTTCTCTGGTCTTTTGCGTGGGTCAGGTAGCAAAAGTTGCCCGCTCGTGGCGTCTAACGAGTCGTAAAAATACCCGTTTATATCCTTAAAACACGAGCTGGATACTAGCTAAGCAAAGAAATAGCCGCCCAGTAGAGTTT
This sequence comes from Metschnikowia lunata, assembly GCA_030583235.1. NCBI lineage: Eukaryota > Fungi > Ascomycota > Pichiomycetes > Serinales > Metschnikowiaceae > Metschnikowia > Metschnikowia lunata. The sequence goes on along the minus strand of JAJMHP010000034.1, from coordinate 58,328 downwards.
GCAAAGTCGTGACCTTTCCAACGCTTGAAATAAAAGAAAAATCAATGAAGAGCAAAAATAGTAAGGAGCCCGAAAAAAGTTAGAAAATAAAAAATAAAAAAATAAAAAATAAAAAACCTTTGGTGATTTTTGGCACCCGCGCAGGTCCACAGTGGTGAGACTGGTCACACGTAACTAACCGCCAGGTTATGCGATAACGGGCAGTGGCAGCCAAAAGACCAAGAAGGGTTTAAAAGCGAGAAAAGAAGAGCTGGTGGCGCAAGGATGTTTCAGCCGTGTCTCAGAGGTGTTTGCAAGATATTTCGAAAAGGTTTCAAGAAGGTTTTAATACGCTGGTATAGAAGCAAATACCTGTAAAAAAGAGTAAAATGATGGTATCGAAATAACCACTGAGGCATGCACCTGCGGTGCTGGGTGAGGCGATAAGAGAAAGTGCGAGATAAGCCGGGGAGCGGAGAAGGGCAAGAAAGAAAAGAAAAAATGAGATTAAACCAACAAAAGGCCATGGATGCGCAAAACGTGTGAATACAGGAGAGTTGCTGCAATAAAGATACGGCGGATGCTGATAAAAACATCAATTTTAAGTCCACATGGAATAGGGGAAGATAAGGGTAGATATGATTCGGGATTGGGCTGGGTTGATATGGGAAAGAGATGAAATTGATGACCTATTGTTTTCATTCTGGGGTGTTTTATGATCTTTATTTTTTTTTTTTTTTTTTTTTTTTTTTTTTTTTTTTTTTTTTTTTTTTTGGCGACATCGTGCGCGCCGGATCGGCCTTATTTTTTTCTAGTGTGGCGTGGTTTTCCGGTTGTGGGTGCGATCGCACTAGAGTGACAAGCTCGAGAGACCAAAACAAGGCATTTTCGTGTGTGGATATTTTGAAAACGTTTGAGAGTTTCGACTTGTTGTTTTTTCCTTTGGTCTTTTTTTTTGTATATGCCCCTCTGGAACCTCTGTCCCTTTGTTCGTCTCCTCTCCCTTTATTTTTTATCTCGAGAGTAGTTTTTTTCTTGATTTTCTTAACTTCTTACTTATTCCTCTATCGGCACCATCGGCTCGGCCCTCGGAAACCCTCGCATCTAATTAAGCCTGCCGGCACCAACCGACTCACACCGGAAGCCCACACTTTAATCTTGTTTAAGCCTGATGAAAGTACTGACGATCCTTTTGAAGGAAAATGGGAGTAAAACCAGAGAGTCTGAGAAGAAGAATATTATTCGATCTTTTGTAGAAATAACAATCATAAAATACAATCATAAAATACTATCATAAAATACTATCATAAAATACAATCATAAAATACTATCAAAAAGAGAGCGTTCAATGTATCACGTCATCATGTGTGCTACTGTGTGAATTGGCGTACTTCTCAGCGACACCAAAAAGTGGATGACACGCAGACTTGGCAAAATTGATCGCGATAAGTCGGAATCTAGATAAAGACATGCTTTTAACTGCTTTTTTTTTTTTTATTTTTCCGAAAAGGTGCCGCTCTCCTCTATTTCGTATGGGGCCTGCCAGGTTGGAATTACTTTTCCTGATAATGTACTCTCAGCCAGTGTAGATCATCGTTAGCTTCGTTACACTCCGTGAACGAAATTCGTTAGGTTCGCGCTTCGTATTCGTTATCGTTGTCGTCACCAAATAAAGGCGAAGCTGAATTTTCGACAAGCTGTATTAAAGTTTTGTTCGTTCGGAAGCCCAGGATTTACGAGAGTATGGGACGCTATTATTGTCTTGGAATTAACGACATAATAAGAAAAACGCAAGACGAGCGGCGTTAGAGGTGTAAAAGACTGTGTCTAGTTGGGGACAAGCTGTTGAGTGAAACTGACATCCTTATGCTTACTCTTGGACCAAATTAGGCAATAGCCATGGCCCGGAATAGCTAACTGTTGGAGAGAGGGGCTTCATGAAGTTTTCAAATTGTGGTTCGAACATAAATACCCGATCATCAAGATTTCAAACGTTCTTTGACACGTATCGTGTCGTCTTTCAACCTATCTGAGGGTATCTGACATATAGCGTGACTTTCATCAACGTGTTCATTAGTCCCCTGGTCTAAGAACCAGGATTTGTATCAACGTAATAGATCGAAATATGCCTTCATAATTCACTCAAAAGAAGTTCTTTGTGATCTAATCTGTCTGTCTTTCGAACATCTTTGGACCGTCACTCGACAACACGAGACCACCGAGTATTAATAAAGCATCTTTTACCAAGAAGACTTATCTTTCAGATGACTTTACGTTACACCCGAATGGAGTCTGTCGAAGATGCTTCTGATTTTTAGAGAATTGAGATAACTGATGAAAAAGGGACTATCTTACAGAACCCCGTGACAATATAGAAGTGCTTTGAGTACCCCCTATCAAACTCCAAGCATCGTCATATTTCACCGTTCAAAAAAAAAAGCTCTTGAAGACTTTCAATTCCAGTGCTTTCAGGGACGCTTATGAAACAAATTCTTTAAACATTTAGGCTTGAACGAGGCACGACAAAAGCTATTGGAATACTCAGATTTACGACGAGACTATTTACTCTAGCAAGTTGCTTTATCTCGCAATAGTTCCCGATCGGCAATTCAAGGTTCAGGTGTTTCAAAAATATACACTTTTCAAAATCCAATATCTGCGCCATCAAATCTTTCTCCTATGAGGGGTACGATCTGTACAAAAGTCATCACAAGGATGATTTGGCCAGGACCTCAGTCATTACTGAGAAGGAGTTTTCTCTGAGACCTTCTGAAACTGAGCTTGGATTTAATACTGTCAAAAGTAAAAGCGATGCTGAGAACGCAAACGAGATTGGGAGATACCTCAGGGTAGAACGGATGCATGAAAAGCACGACGTCATCGAGTTTTGCAAGACTCGAAAATCATCTTTTCCTATACTTTATCGTATAGCCAAAGACTACTTTGCTACGCTGGCTGTGTCAGCACCCGCTGAATCGCTCTTTTTTCGCGTGGGAGGCATAGTCACAAAGAAGAAAAATCGGCTTCTGCCAGGTTGTTGGCGATCCTTAAGTTCTGGGGTGTGATTACGAACATATATTGGCCATGTGACATAGTGGACGGTGAGGTTGACGTGGTGGCGAACGAAATGAATATCGAAATTTTCAGCGTACAAAAAATGAACAATTGTTTCCCCTGGACGGCAATGAAAAAGAAGTTCACGACGAGTGTGAAATTATCGAACGGTTTCTCGAGGTAGAATCTTCTTGATAGTCTCGGTGTTTGAAAACAAAAATTGCCCCTTGCTAAAGATTGTGCATGTGTGATAAAATATGATTTAGACTCAAAGCCCCACAAGGTAGTTTAAAAATCATGTTTTGCTATAACGATAACCATAATGGGTAACGACAAAAAAACCAAAATGGGTAACGATAACGAAAACCATAATGGGTAACGTTAACGAAAACTAGAGTAATTTTCACGGTAACGATGAGTCTGAGCCGAGCGTCGTAAAGTCATTCCGTCTTAACGGGGCGCGACATTTTTCAAGACGCCCCGGGGAGTTCTACAAGCCATTCGTTATTTCCCTGTCCCAGCCAGAAAATAAGGTAGAATGCGTCTCTAAAAAAGCTGTGAAGGATGCTCGAATTGTTTTGCCTTGAAAGTGTCAAGCCATCAAATCATTGATCTGTCTATCTACCGTTTGGACGAACAAGGCCTTAAACAATGCAACACATGCGAAGCTGAAACCAACGCGTACCGCCATCTCTATAACTTGCACACCCATTTCCTACCACCATCCATGTCTGTGACTAATTTGAACGAGAAATCCTAGAAAATTGAAGCCTTGGGTGATGTCGTGAATCATTGTATTCCGTGACTCCTAAAGTCAGAGTACTCCGCACCTCTCTAACTCACTCTTATTGGTCCAATAAGATTCGCGTTCAACGTCTCTTTGTCCATCACCCATTAATATCTTTGCGTCAATCGTCTCCTTATAAATAACACGTCTATTTTACAATTGTCTATTATCCCCCTTGACTACCACCTCGCTCAATTCTTTTCAACAAGCTGTAATTTCATCGACTGTCCCCTACACTCTCATGGCTCAGCCCTTTATTGGAAGATTGCTCGGGTTTAGGCAAAGACTCGTCATCCACCACCCTCCTGTCTTCGGCATGCACCCATTTTTTCATGAATTTCACAAGAATCTGCGCCGTGAATACCTGTTCTGCCTGATACAAAACTAACGGCACCAATAAGATTCCAAGCTTCGGGTTGGACAGGCCATATTCTGAGGTAACGAGCGAGACACCCAAAGCAGCGGTTTTAGCAGGTCCACAAAGCATCATGGACACTGTATCTCTTCTGTTGTAGTAGAAAGGCCGAAAAATCTTGTAGCACCATGTGTAGATCTTGCCTGATTCGGCAGTAGGTTCATCAGGAAGCAACATAAGAATAAACCTCGGCCTCAGGTACAAATATACAATAACAGTGAAAAACAAGTAAATGCCAATATTGAAAAAAACAAGAAAGATGATCGACGCGTGGCTCACAGATGTAAAGGCATTTTGGGCAAATGCAGTAGAAAATGACTGATACATGATCAAGAGCAACATGAACGAGCCCACCTTGTTAAGTTTAAACGTGGTGAGACACCATTTCACGTGTTTTGGAAAGATATTCTGTACAACCTGGCCCACAAAAAGCGGCACAAACACAGAAAGCCCAATCTGCTTCATGACGTTGGCGTACAATTGCTGGATACTAATGCCTGCTTCATGGGTCGGGTTTCCGAATTCCCACGTGCCTGTTAGGTACATCTGTACCAATGCTGGGGTCACAAAAGCACCCAAAAGATTGCCAATAACAACCTCGCAAACAGTCAAAATGTCGTTTCCATCTGCTGCCTTGGTCATCACCACATTCGATGAAACAGTGGTGGGACAAGAATGGGTGACAATAAGACCCACCAAAAGCCAGTCGTCAATATTGCCGTTATTTGATGCTTTTATCCCTGAGACGATCCCGTAGATTATGGCGGAAGTGATGAGAAACGACGAGCTTAAAACCGTGAAATGAGCCCGCCAGTGGCCCAAATTCATCGCTAGGTCTTTACTTTTGATCGAAAGCCCTGATATGAGGAAAATAACCGCCACTGCACCGTACCCAATTGTATACTGAGCTTTAATAGTTCCGTGTTGCTTAGCAAACTCGGGCCAGCGCCAGGCTAGCACAATGAATACTGCAAGTAAAATGAAAAACCATTGAGCAAGAAGGAAGTCAAACACTCGTTTTAGCAATTTGTATGGTTTGGAATCGAAGACTGCATGGGTCATCGTCTTGGGTGGTTTGAGGCCTCTCGCTTTATGATTTCTACAGTCAAGAGGGCTTCCAAAAAGGCGGGATCTATCAGATATGATCTGTTACAATCCAGCGTTTTCCGAGTTTTACACAGTGCTGCCCGATGCACAATGATTCCGAATCACGTGCCGTCTCCACAGGCGAGTGGTGAAGTCCGGTGTGTCCGGTTATCGCGTCAAAGCGACTTGGTGGTGCACACAAGTCCGCTAGTGCAATTGTTGTCATGTGCCTCGCACATGGAGAGTACAGCCGCGATGACCGCAGAGACGAATACACCAAATTTAGAAGGGCCGCATGACGTGAAATCCAAGAAAACACATGAAGAGAAGCGGCAATGGAATCTGCTTCCCAGTTCAAATATTTTATCTTTTCTCAATTCATACACCTTTGAGCGAATATTCTCTGGTCTTTTTAACTTTGCGGCGGCGCTTCATCGCACTGCATTTGTCAACCGGATTAGGCAGGATGTAAACAAAAGATGCGAGCAGCAGAGACCAGAAAGCGAGTGCAGATAATACAAGACCTTCTTTTGCTTCTCTCGGTTACACCAAGGTTGCGTTGTATTCTGCATCTTCCCTTCAGTATTGAAGCTTTTGGCACACCCGCAAAACAACACCTCAAAACAAAAAAAAAAAATTCAAACAACTCAACCACATGACGGTTCCTGAGAAAGCATTTGTGAACCTGTTTTGGGGCGACAAAGATGTCGGCTTCTCTGCTATCCAGGTCAAAATCAAAACATCACTCCGAACGTTGCATGAACTTCTTGATTTCTACAAAGAAAGGATTCTGATTGAAAAGGAATACAACAAGAGACTCAGCAAGTTATCTTCATCGATAACACTTGGGTCGGGCGAAATTGGTAGCTTGAAGATTGCTCTCGACAAGCTCCAGAATGAATCGGGAAACATGATTTCTCAAAATCTGTCTTTCATCAAAGATGTTCTGATTCACAACTATGAGAAACTCAACCGTTTCTACCAAATGTACCACAAGAACGTCACCAAACTAGAGGCGCACATGCAAAAGCTTCTCCAGAAAAAAAACGACTACCTGGCCTATCTCGAAAACGCAAAGGAAAAATACCGTAATGCGTGTGGGCAGCAGAAAACGCTTACTTTGCTTTGCCAAACCACATGGGGCAAAGAACTTGAGAAAAACTCCGCCAAACTCCAAAAAATCCAGCAGAATTTGCGGTCCTTAGAGACAAGTTATCAAGAGGCTGTTGTAAAGAATGCCGAACTCCACGAAATCTGGGTACGTGATTGGTCGGTGGCTCTTCTGAACATCTACCAGCTAGAAATCGAAAGAATCCAGGTTTGCAAGCTTAATTGCTTTGCATACTGTAATCACATTGCCTCGTTATGTGTGGATTGGGACCTGGCGGTAGATGCAGCTCGAAATACTTTTGCACGGGTTGGTGCACCCAAAGATGTGGACGATTTTGTGGAAGAATACGGAACCGGAAGTCTGATCCCGGTTCCTCCAGAATACGTTGATTTTTTGAATGGCTTTGACGACGACCGGCCTCAAATTTACACCACTGCTGACTTTAAAGACCCCGATTACTCGCACATCTTATCCCGAACATATTCCACCCATTCAAACATTGTGGGAAATGCAGTTCCAAATGCAGCTGAAAGAGGCGACACTGCGCCACTGAATTTGACCACGCCATATACCCCGGTCAAGCCTATCTTGAACAAAACATTACCCCCTATAAAGGAGCCACTCGCACCATCGCCGGGGGTCCCGTTAAACGGGAATTTCCTACCATCTGAAGCCATGCCCACCACATCAGAAAAAGACGGCCTCAGAAAACAACCCTCGCATAATAGCAACTACACCTCAGGAGCCGAGGACCGCCACGATGTCTTTGACCGTGGTTCTCGCATGCAAAACTCAAACGCGCTGTCGGATTATTCGTCTCCAACTAATTATTCCGGTCACACGGGGCGGAGCTGGTCTCTGCCAAAGAAAAAGCTGGCGCAGGAAGTCCAGAAAGAGATTAATAGACGCTCGCAAGACTTTTCCGGGCTTTTTTCCGGGTCGCCGCAAAATCAGTCGGCGGCCGGTGAGCAGAGACGAAAAAGCGTGCCTATTGCGAAGGATTTCTCCATTGATTTTATCGCAAAAGCATTGGAAGATCTCAATGCCGGAGGAGATGGCGATGTGAACAAGTTCCGGAGATCGGTCCGGATGGAAAACGCGTCTCTGGAGCCACAAACGCCTCCACAAGTCGTTCCTGCCCTGGACTTTGTTGATGATCTGCAGGAGATAGCTCAAAGATACGACTCCATTTCCTTTAGAAGTCCTCAGCGAAACCAAATGTTGCTGAATCTGCCGGCAAAGTCGGCAAATCATACCGCCACTGACGACGACCTGTTACACACGGTGGTGAAGAAATCTGCGGCCGCAAAACCATCTCGAGAAGCCCGCCGAAGATCGATTCTGCAATCGCCAACAAAATCTTATGTCAATTTGCTGGCTCTTGTGGATAAAGTGACACCTGTTACGCGCAATAAGTATGAGACAAAGGCTGTGGCAAGGTACAACTATACGGCACGAGAACAGGGAGAGCTTTCGTTCAAAAAAGGCTGGCATATGTTTATTATTCATCGGCAAGAAGACAACTGGTTTGTGTGTGAATTGGGTGAAAATTGTGGAGCCGACAGAGGTTCCGTTGGGTTGGTTCCGTATAATTACATTGTCGAGGGAGACAAGGTCTTTTGAGAGGAGTAGTTGGCTTGTGATTATTCTCTTTCATTTGTTCCATGGAATGGCATTGTTTTTAGACTATGACTTGAGGTGAAATGCCACTATTTGCAGCCATAATATCACATAAGCGTTAGTTTAAGGCAAATCTCTTTTACGCTCTGTGGGTTTGAAATGACTTATTCAATTTGACTCTTTCATTTGGAGATGTTTCACATGTTAAAGTTATTTGTGAGCACCAGGACAGTGCTAATGGTTGAATTGGCAATGGATTTAAGTTTGGTGGCACTTCTCGAATTTTTGAGCGGCTTCATACATACTTTATTTCACCAACTGAGCAACAAGTTTGCGCTCCTAAAAGCCCTTTTGGTATCCAATGAGACAAGTGAGTATAACTGAAACCAGCCTCTTTGAAAGCATCTTTGACGTGGCCATTACTGTAGTCTGCTTATGAATATTCCCGAAACTACCCTGCCTTATTTTTACACTTCACTCATCATTTGCAATGAGACCACGGCCTAATATAAAAATTGAATATTTGAAGAAAGTGACCACTTGCCGCGAATAAATAAAAAAAAATAAAAATAAAAATCTTTTTAACCACCTTTCCTTAAAATCTACGCCCCACCTATTTACCTCTATCTACCGGTCTTTCAATTGCTGCAAGGTATGGCGAGCAGCTGCGCCCCCGGAGGCAGATTGATGCACGCTGCGCAAGCCCGATAAAGTCCGAATTATGCCTCGAAAGACGGAATATCCCATTTCACCAATATCACCAAACGACAAAAATATGCCTCTTGTGGATCCGTGCCAGCTTAAATCCGCCAATATTGCGATAACTGACGTGCCTCCACTTGTCATTGGCGGTGCTGTTTGCAACTCAATCTATTCAGACGATCCCCACAGTTTACCTTTTCCTGATATTCTAAGAATAGCGTTTGAAAAAGGCGCTGTTGCCATTGACACTTCTCCATACTATGGTAAATCTGAGGAAATCATTGGAGGGGCCTTGGACAAAATCAGACGCGATTGGCCCAGGGAAAAGTATTTCCTCTGTACCAAAGCAGGAAGAGTCTCGGCTGATCATTTCGATTACTCCCGAACATCGGTACGTAAATCAGTGATTAAGTCGTTAGAAATGTTGAAAACAACATACTTAGATTTGGTGTACATGCACGACATTGAGTTTGTTCGTGAAAATGAAACGTATGAAGCTTTGAAGGAGCTTGTGGCTTTGAAAGAAGAAGGTCTTGTAAGGTACATCGGCATCACGGGTTACCCGGTCGAATACTTATTGAAAGTGGCCACCAAATGCAAAAATGAATATGCTGATGAAATTGGCCCACTTGATGCCATCTTATCGTATTCAAACGGGTGTATCCAGAACAATAAGCTATTTGAAACGCAGGATAAATTTTTCCAGCAAGCGGGCGTTTCCAAACTTTTCAATGGGTCTATTCTTAGTATGTCGCTTCTTCGTTCGGGTAAGACGCACGCCTTCCATCCAGCGTCCCAACGCCTTAAGGATAAATGTAGTGAAGTGGCTCAGAAACTTTTGAATGAAGACAACGTGGAACTTGCGGATCTAGCCACAAAATACGCCATTGAAAAGACGCTATTTGGACAGAAAAAAGACGCAAATAATCGTCCGGTTTGGGATAAGCGGTTTTCCGTGGTGTTGGGTGTTTCATCGGTTGAGGAGTTGACCGCGGCCATCGAAGGATTTGAGTATGTTCAAAACCAAGACATTTCGAAGGATCACAAATTATATGAGAAATTTCAAAAGGAACTCGGATCTGAACATATGAACGAGACATGGCCCAGTGGTATTGAACATCCTTAGGGCTAAAGAAGTAGGGAAGTTCTAATTTAAGTTTTTATGTGTAACTGACTTGATTGTGTTTGCAATTGTTCTTCAAAAAGAATGTAGGAGTAATTAAAGGCGGGATAGTGGAGCCATCCCCTGACCATGTTTTAGTGTTTGGTGGGTTGCATGTTATTATTGATCTTTCCTTCTATTTTTTGGTTTTATTTGCAGAATCTAGTTTCACCCAAAAGACTCAGCTATTCGTTTTGCCCAAGATCGAGGATGGTCATTCTAGGTACAAGAGGCCAAGAAAAGACATTTCAGAAAGAAGGAATACGCAATGAATTTCCCTCATTCCTCTGGGCCTTTTTTCTGTTTTCTCCCCACTCTTCTGAAATGAGATGGAAAAAGGGTGGTATGAACCAAACGGTCCAAAAGGTATTTGCATAGTTTCATCATGGAAGTTGCTTGACGATAAAGGATTGATATGCCTGCAACATAATAGTTTCAAAGCCGCTTTGTTTTTCCTTGCAAAGGGGCGGTATGTTTTGGATTTTACGCGCTCACATCAAGCCCTACGAAAAATCACAATCCTTGACACTTACTTCCGTTTTCTTATTCCACGACAAGCAAATGAAGCTGAAAATCACATTTTGTAATGCTGCAATTCATGGCCAAGCAGTGAGAACAGTGACTTCTCTCTTGCACCCAGACGTATCCCAAAATCAATATATGAGGGTTTATGCTCGTTTCAAAAGATTTACAGACGATGTCCAGAAAGATTATTTACAATGTTCACAGTAAAGCAATACCTATCTGCATGCTTTGGAGGAAAGGAAACAAATGAGGCATGGGGTTCTACTGAATGAACTACGCAATGAATATCCTAAAGACCCAAATAGAAAAGGTGATTTCCTTTCTGAGCAAAATAAAAATATGTGGAAATTAGAAGAAGTGCTCAAAAAAAGCAATACGAATTCTTGTTTTCTCCAGAACACCGAATCTCATCCTAAAGGCATGTCCATATATTCAATCTTTCGCAGCAGGTAGATTGGCAAATTATGCAGCTTCCGTAGAGTGAGTGCACCTAAGTCCAGTTGTGCTCATTCACGTGACCGCGATTTGCTAAGTTGGACCCCACGCGTCAACCAAACTTGGACTGAATTGAAGACGAGTAGCGAATTTCAACCACCTGCTAAAGACCCCCAAATAGACTCCCAATGAGATCTAAAACAGGAGCTGTGAAACGCTCTCACCCAGCAGAGCCAGAGAAAGATACAAGTGCGGTTTTTGAACTAGACACAAAAAAACAAGTCACGGTGAGAAGTTTCAATGGAATTAGTTTGGTGGATATCCGTGAATTCTACCTTGACAAAGACACAAAGGAGAAGAAGCCCGGGAAAAAGGGCATTTCTTTGACCGCAGACGTGTGGAAAAGATTGTTGGAACAAAAGGACGAAATCAACCAGGCTTTGGGCGAGTTGGAGAAGAAGAAAATCCGGGTGGCGTCTGAGGGAAAGGAACAAACGGAAGCCAAGGAGCAAGATCAAGCAGAAGAAAAGTCAATCAAGACGGATAAGAAAGATGGAGACGAGGCCGAGGCTTGAAATGGATATAAAATCAGAGGATACGCGACAGAGTACCTTTGATAAGTGCAGTGCTCAAATAAAGGTGATCTGCCGGCTGGAACCGAAATTCTACATTCTCTGAAATTATGTTGGAGATATTTTGGCTCAGAGTGACGTGAAAATATCTGAACTTCATAGAGACCATGTCCTTGGCCACTATGAGGGGGGGAATACAAAGTGGCAGGAGAGGCTTGGCGCCTCGCGACGTGCGGCGGTTTTCTCTGCTCCTGCTTCATGTGCTGCGGCGCATCCTGCCACACAGTTGCACTCGTGCTAAGATTCATACCGCATCATGTATGTACATGTACCACATAAAAAGAAAGTCGATTGATCCGAACTTTCCATCAAATTGTGCTCAATTTTTGAAATTACGAGAACGCGCATTGGCCGCCAAGCCGAATCCCACCCATCATCGTCGCTCTCATCATCGCTCTCATTATCGCTCTTGGCTTGTCTATCTGAGCCGAAAAAATCTTCACCACTCGCTGTTTACCCTATCACGTGACAATGCGGGAGTGTAGCTAGTACCTTTGGGAAAAGCTTCACCTTCTTCGATTGCTTCAGCAAGATAGGAAGAAAAAATCTTTTCCTCTTTTGTTCAGACTATAGTTTTTTTTTTTTTTTGTTTTCAAGCGCTGACTTCTGGATAAGAAATCATTTGATGGATTTGCATTGGCTCAACCAATTCCTACACCCCTCTGCGCATCCGTTCCTCTGATATCTTACTAATCGTGCCTTGTTCGGATATTATCTGGCTTGATCAGTTTTTCAGCCTTCTAAAACTATCATCAGACACTGGCGTGAAGCTAAATCAGTGACTTACGCCTGAATCCAATACAAAAATGGCGAAAAAACTGAGAACTCGTAATAGAAAGCGGGGACACAAAAAGGGTACCAATAACCCGGCGGCTAATTCTCACAATCACACTCAGGAGCATGGTCATGCAAACAACCCCTTTTCTCACGCAAATGATGCGCTTGCAGGGCCCGCCCCGGAAGAATTCCTGCCCATGAATCCCGGAAGAAATAGTTATTCCGGCGACACGGCTAAGCGCCGGCACCGCGGCCATCCTAAGGCTGATCCGGCGCCCTTAACTAATCGCAACTTGCAAACGCTCTTGGAACAAAATGACCCCGCTCATAGACGCCGCAAATCTGGTGTGGCTTTGGATATGGACCTGTTTGCACACGAACAAGGCAGAATGGGGCACTCTCCTGACCACGATCTTGACGATATCAGTATCTACAGCCATAACTCACGTGAGCTGCTGCTTGAATTTGGGGAGCTGAACCCGTCGCTGGATCACTCTAGCGATCTGACGTCATTGGACGATGTTTGCTTTCCGGACTACTACGATGGTCTCCGGGATAATGGTACCATTGAGAGCGCAGCGTGGCCCGATCTCCTGATTTTGGAGGAGTTTATTGTGGAAGAGCAGGAAGATTTGAAGGAGGCAATGGACGACGTTCCAGCTGGCGTGAATTTCCAGTATCCGGTGGCTCGGAAAGTGTCTGCTCTTGAAAACCAAGGCGGCGATCGGGGACGACCTTCGAGCTCCTCGCAAGAGCAATTTTCACGGTTTTTGGGCAACGACTTACTGCCCACGACCGAGGAATCGCCATTTCTTAATTCCGTGCATGTGGACGAGAGTCACCTGATCAAGCTGTCGGGGCTGTCGTTGAGAGTACGGCCACGGGCAATTCAGCCCTGGGAAAAGTCTCGGGAAGAGGTGCCCACAATTTTGAACAACGGCAACAACAACAACAACAATAACCTGAGAAGTAACGTTGAAGCCACCTACAGATTCACATATTTTCGGGAGGATGTCGAGGGAACGATTCACGCGCCCACCCTTTCTGGCCTTGTGACTGACAACGAAACCCCCAACATGAAGAGCGATCAGATTCTCCAGAAACTCAACTTTTTGTTTGCTCCAGGTGGCACTCCATTAGCCAAAAAGGTTTCCTCGTCTGAGTTCGCTACCAGTGATGTCCATACAACGGGCAGTACCGGAAACACTGCATCCAATAACGGGCTTCTTACGTCCCATTCGAGAAATCTCTCGCAGAAATTTGACTCGCTGCTTGCACCTTCAATTAACGAAAACCACGTTCCCACATCAGTGAATTCGGTGCTGGAAGAAAAACAGGTGGCTCCATTCTGGCTCGATATCACCGACCCGCTGGAGGAAGAGATGAAGGTGCTTTCCAAAACATTTGGACTTCATCCTTTGACCACAGAAGATATCTTTCTTGGGGAAGCAAGAGAAAAAGTGGAGTTGTTCCGACAATACTACTTCATTTGCTTCACGTCGTTTGATATTGTTTACGAGCGCCGCAAACAGCGTGCCATGGAGCATGAGAAGAAAATCACCAAGTTGATGGAATATGACCTGGACGAATACAACGGAATTCTGAAGAAAAACGGGCTCTTGAAAAAGGTCAAGAAGCTTTTTGGCGGAGAGTCTCGCTCGGGAAGACCTTCATCGAAGATTTCTGTTGGACAATCGACCATGTCGAAGAACAATCGCATTAGAAGTGGCGAGTTGTGTCCTTTGAACATGTACATGATCATTTTCGAAACTGGTGTGTTGACATTCCATTTCAACCCTACGCCACATCCGATCAATGTGCGCAGACGGGCCCGCATGCTCAAGGACCACTTGAATGTATCCACGGACTGGATATGTTATGCGTTGATCGATGACATCACAGACTCGTTCGCACCAATGATTGATAGTATTGAGCAAGAGGTCTACAACATTGAGGACGAGATCATGAAGATGCATTCCGGTGACAATAGCGATGATGATCTGGACGATGATGACCTGGATTCAGATCACGAATTTGCTGAGCGCAGATCGAAAAGGCACAGCAATGACGTGTTTTACCGTCGGCAAAGGTCTAGATCGGTCGTGGAGCCACCCAAGATTCTGCAGTTTTTGCGCAACAGAGGCAAAAGAGGGTCTGCGGCAGAGTATGCACCACTTCAATCGGAGAGATCTGGTGTCAGCAGGTCATCGCGTCTGTCCAGTTCAAAATCAACGCTGTCGAAGATTTTGGCCTGGAAAAGAAAGGGAGATATGTTGAGGCGAATTGGTGAATGCAGAAAACGGGTCATGTCGGTGATGAGGCTTTTGGGCACCAAAGCCGACGTGATCAAAGGATTCAGCAAGCGTTTCAGTGAGAGTGAGACAATGACCGGCAAAAAGGGATCTGCAGACGAAAAGAGCAACCGGCTGGCGCTGAAACAGGAGATTTTGATGTATCTCGGGGACATTCAAGACCACATTGTGACAATGAACCAGTCATTGAACCACTACGAAAAGCTTTTGGCTAGAAGTCACTCAAACTACTTGGCGCAACTCAACATCGACATGACCAAGGTCAACAACGACACCAACGACATTTTGGGAAAAGTTACCATCCTTGGTACTATTGTTTTACCAATTAATGTGGTTACGGGATTGTGGGGTATGAACTGTATAGTTCCCGGCCAAGACCACGAGGGTTTGACGTGGTTCAACGGCATTTTGGTGTGCATTTCTGTCTTCAGTATCTTTTCATACATCTACGCTCGAAAAGTGACTGGCTTGTAAAGTGGCGTCGTTACAGCCAGGATATTGATAACATTGGCACGGACATCGTCTACATTTTGATTTAAGGGTGTTGGTTTTAAGGGTGTTGGTTTTAAGGGTGTTGGTTTCAAGGGTGTTGGTTTCAAGGGTGTTGGTTTTAAGGGTGTTGATTTTGAAGATGCTGGTTTGCTGGTGCTGTGTGTTGGCTCGCATGCCTTAGTGCCTCAGCAACCTGCTTCCGCAGTGGTAGGCGCACGACCGCGGATCAATCGCCGGCCTTTTCAACACCTCGTACACCTGGAACCCTCTTTATCCTCTTGTACACAAACTACATAGTATTGTATCACCAGTTTAACATTTTTCTTTCCATCTATTATCTCGTAACCACAACAATTACACAATGACCATTCAAATGAACCTTATTTTTGGAGCGCTTATCTCACAGATGGTGGCAATTTCTCTTTTGCTCATGCCCATGCCTCATTTGTTCAGATCTAGAATCGTACAAGGATGGGCGGCTTTGAGGCAAAACCCTAAATATAAGGTGGTGCTGCTTTTTGTCAGTGGACTCATGGTGCTTCAATTTGTGGATTGTGTTCAAAAACTACAAAGGTATCAGAGATCGCAAACTGCCATGTACGGCGATACTCTTCCAATTGGAACCGGGCTTACGCTGGACCAGCTCGCGTCCAAATTCTACGCCCAAAGAAACATGTACTTGAGTGGTGCTGTGCTTTACTTGGGACTTTCTATCCATACTATACTTGCCATTATGGGCAAGTTGGTGACTAAGGAGACTCTTTACCGGGAGGCTCAAGCCAAGGGTACGACTGATGATGCAGAGGAGGTTGCTCAACTCAAGGAGTCGATCAAAAAACGTGATGTTGAGATATCCGCCATGAAAAAGCAGATTGAGGGTGTTCAAAGGTCATATGATGCTTTAACGGAGTCTCTGGAACGGTCAAAGGATGAATAGGGAGGCAGTGGAGGCAATTATGGGGGAGCTGAAGCACTAACGGGTTCAGAGACACTTTGACGGGTCTTCTTTCGCTTTTGTTCCCTTTTTGCATCTACTATATTGCCTTTACTTGTAAATTTGGATCAGATGACGACGGGGTTCACAGGTCTATTTATATCTTATAGATAAACTCTAGAAGTGGAAAAGAAGAGGGGAATATAGAAATCCGCTTTTTTTTTTCTTTTTCGGGTTACTTTTGAGTATTGCATTAATATCACCTATTGAATAGTTTTATGCAAAGATTGCATTTCGAATCAGCAGTTTATGAAATTTGAAAATGTCGATTGAAAAGAAGCATTTTTAGTGGAAGGCTTGTAAGACTCAATTTTTTAAGAATGCAAAGAAAAAAAAAGTTCCGTGAATGGTCTGGCAAAAATCGAATTCCAGTCGTATATCTCTTAGATTCTCGACCAACCTTACCCTTTGTCTAGGCTCAACAATATGACTAGACTCGCTAGTTCCATGCCGTTGAGACTATGTTCACACCCGACTTAAGCATTTGGCGCAATGCAATGCCAGGCTTATCAAGCACACGCATGTACATGTGGCATGTGCCTTGTGCGGAATCTTCATGCGAAGTTGATGTGGGGGCTGCATTTGGCGGACGCTCGCGCTAGTCAATGCTCCACCAAGCAGCACACGCTACGAATCTTCCAGCATTCTTTCTTCCTCATCTTTCACTCTCTTTTCTTTTCATTTATATAACAAATTAATCTATACTATTACACTACGTATACAATGAGCCTTATTTCTTTTCAGACTCCTTCTTCTCCATCAGAGGTGGCGATGCCTTCACAGTGTGGCCCTGGCCCTGGCGCGATTGTTGGCTCTGTTCATAAGGCTTTTGTTGAGGCTGCGCACTACTTTGAGCCACCTGTTGATAGTTGCCGTAGGAGGAATACACTGGAGCTTGCCCGTATGACGAGTATCCAGCACCGGAGGAAGCTGCACCGCCCGCTACAGATCCTCCTTGGTTGTATCCATAGTACAGATTATAGTACGGCTGCTGAGCGTATCCGTAGAGCTGCTGCTGAGCAGCAATCTGATGCTGCTGTTGTTGCTGCTGTTGTTGAGGAAGGGAGCTTGAAGTAGAAGACTCGCCCATCGAACCCATCGTGCCTGCTCCAGACTGAATGTATTGCGACGGATATTGCTGGTAGTAGCTGGCGCTGGTGTTGGCAGCACCCGATGAGGCACCTGTAGGGTAAGCGGCGGTACCAGAGCTCGCAGGAATCTTTCCTGATGCAGCAGTAGAGGCAGAAGCAGCAGAGGAAGCAGCGGCAGCACCCGATCCAGGGGCCAACGGGGTCACACCGGTCTGAATCACCTTTTTGATGTCACGCACAAACAATGGGTACAACAAGTCGACAATGCGCTCACGTTGAGCCATGGCAAGGGCTCGATCGAAGGGAATCCACACACCTTTCAAGTGCATCGAGCCAATCTTCACGACATGGCGGATTTTCTCCAGCTTCAAGATCCCGTCACGGCGTCCACGCGTCATTTGCGCCACGTTCAAGAGCTTGGTTCCGTTGATCATGTTGTTGTCGGCACGGCGCACGACACTGACATTGTTGGCATCCACCTGGTAACACAACGTCTTCTCATCCTCCCACATGGTTGTAGTGACCCTTGGACGGATTCCAGGAGGCTGAAGCTGGCCCACATTGGAGTTAGGAGGCAAGGTCAAGCTGTCGGATTGAGTGGTCCCCTTAGACGAACCGGTTCCGGACCCGGACCCGGATCCAGACCCAGACCCAGACCCGGAAGATGCTTGCGCCGTTGAACCCGAGGTTCCTGCAGCACCGGCCTGAGATGCAGCACCAGCAGCCAACGAAGAAGGTCCCAGCGTCTTGGGAGATCCCAGTTGACCAGGTGCACCATAAAGAGTGGCCAGCGGCAATGTTGAGCTTGCTGCAGCAGACCCAGCGCCACCACTAGCCAGGGGCACTTGGGCACCTTGCTGGTACATGGCATATTGGCCATATGGCCCCAGAGCACCCTGGGCAGAAGAGGCGTAGCCAGCATAATGAGCGCTGTAATCACCAGCCAGTTGCAGGGCTTGCAGAGGCGCCAGGGAGGCACCCGCAGACGCCAGCAGAGGCTGTTGCAGGGCATACAGCGAGTACAGACTTTGCTGCTGCCCCGCCTGACCTTGAGCCTGACCTTGGCCCTGGCCCTGGCCCTGACCCTGTCCCTGATGCACCTGCTGCTGCCCTGGCTGCATTTGTTGATTGTTCATCATGTAGTATTGAGCATAAGGCTGCTGCGCATACTGCGCTGCCGACTGCGCCTGCAATTGCTGCTGAGTCAAAGGCTGCAGCGTCTGTGCTTGCGTTTGGGGCTGCGACTGAACACCCTGTGGTTGCGTTCCGCTCATGTATTGGTGGTACGGATAGTGCTCCAGCCCGTAGTAGGAGTTGGGGTATTGCGAGTATTGTTGAGTCGACATTTTTCCAAAACAAGAAAAAAGATTATCAGGCGTGAGAAATCGGCACCCGGGTCGGACAACAGCGGGTACAACGGAATTGACTGATTCGCTTCAACAAAGAAAAAAAAAACTGGCGGGTAACTGCTCGCTAAACTTCGTAAGTAAATCCCGTGAGCTTTGTTATGTTTGTTTGTTTGTTTGTTTGTTTGTTCGGATTTTTTTTCCACGGACGTGAGGTCTGAAAGCCACTTTTTCTGGGGGACTTTTCGCAGAATTTGAGGGCGGCGTCTAAATCGGGCCTTGTCAGAAGTACAGATCAAACACGCCTTTTAACAAATATTGATTCCAGCGTCAACAAACTAAGTAGGCCTCAATGGATTCCGTCAGCTAAATCTATGCTCCGTAAAAGGTGGATAGATGGCGTGAGTCAGGGATTGTTTGGTTAGAAAAGCACTCAACAATAAGAGTACAAATAAAAATACAAACAATGAAACACCACAAAAGACTCCCGCAGACTTGGGGGTTAAAGAAGGGATGGAGTGGGGGCGCTGAAGACTTGTGGGAAAAACTCCTGGATCAAAACAGGAATTGACTAGTAGTGCCAAAGAATCAAAAAGAAGCACGGCGTTATTTCTTTGAGATGGGAGTACAAACAGAAGAATTGGGAGGCGGGCGCTTGAGGAGTTAAGAGGACGTAGGTGCAAGATAGAAAAAAAAGCAGCCTCATGTAGAGAGCGTAGCGCAGTGCACGTTGGCGGAGGCACATGCTGTGAACGCACGGCATAGTTGCAGGAGTTAGGTTTTCTGCAGGCCGTGCGCCGCGTTTGTCGTAACTGTTGCGGTGTGCAATTGGTCAGCCCGCATGGTGCTTCGCCAGGAGATCTTCGTCGGGGTCGGATTCCGGGGGCTAGTCGGGCCGGTCCTCCCCGCCTTGGTTTCCAACCCCTCTTTAATTTTTTCAAGGTCAAAACAAAACTGATATGGTTGACTAACAGTGCCAAATTTAATCTTGATTGAAAAATTTGGGGCATGATTTCCGTAAGGCCGGCCTGTTTTAACCCCTTGCTTATCATGCTCATGTGTATCCAGTCTTGGGTGGAATTTTGCTTTTCTTGTCTAAACGATGCCTGCACCTGTGGCATGTGCTGTGGTGCAATGCACCACCATCTCTTGTTTGCCGGTTGTTCGGTCCAACACAGCCACATATTTGGACAGAATGCCTGCGTCACTGTTCCTTTTCCGGCAGTAGAGCCAAGTCAAGGAGAGAGATTTGGAACAAGGGAAAGAGTTGTTTGTTTGTGTACTGTCACTCTTCTGTCTTGCTCTACCTTGTGAGCTTTTTTGTGGTGGTTTCCGTTTGAGATTTGTTGAATACGCAAACAAAAGTCTCCCTCACCCAACATGCAGGGTCGTGCATGCGGGAGGCTTGCATTGCTCTGGGTGGGCAAGAAAAAAATAAACACTCCGGGCTTAGTCCGACAAATTTGATCACGACCATATACGTGAACCATTAGAACGGCCGAGTTTCCAACGGTTTAGATTGGGTATACTCATCACCAAACCGCTGGAGCGCCGTTGGTCTATATATGTCTTATAAGTGACTGCAGCAAGGAGGCGTTTTCAGCTGCTCGACGCCAAATGCTTGCGTCGACGTCGGAAAAGCTGACGCATTCCAGAGTCAATGCAATGCGCATCGTGTTGTGCGGGCGTTCACAATCCCTTCTGATGACATTAAATTGTTTCACTCGTTAGGACCAGCACAAGAACGTTAGCAATACGCACAGTATATGAACATTCTAATGATGACTTCTCAGGTTGCCTCAATATATACAGACCCTCATCTCAAATCCCGGAATTGAAACAACAAATCGAATTTCCCAGTGCAATGCACGGCACAGCACACGCGCTGCAGCGCGATGCTTACAGTACTTAACTTACAGCACCTAAGCTTTCCTGATTCTGAAACACCGCTTCGACGCTTTCTCACTCGTGCGCTGCTGCGGTGCAAGCGCCTCCGACTCGGACGCGATCCCTGGATCAGACACAAGGCATGCACGATGCCCTGTCCAGTCTACAGGTGATAGCTGAGCGCAGGTATTCCCACTTTATCAACAGCAAGGACTGGGCAAAAAAAGTTAGTAAGCCTGAACTGATATTCTCGGACTACACTATATTTTCTTCTGTCTTTTTTCCATTCTCCTCTTTCCTCTACAATTGCGGACCCACTCTCATTTTTTCTCGCCTTTTTTTCCTCTTCTAGTATGTGTCTCCCGCGAAGGAGCAAGGTACCGAATGCGCGGTTCGTTGTTCGCTTGCGCTCAGCACGCGCCGCGTATAGCCTCACAGATGTGCTGTGCTTTCACCCCGGCATCGCGTGCGTAAAGGTGCGCCTCAAGTCGCATGCAAAAGCATTGAAGCATTGCAGCGAGGCCACATTTGACACCACAAGCGGACGTAATCATGGAAATCTTTGCATGAGCATATCCCAGGGGTTGCAGAATCGGGACATATATACCGGTAGGAAAGATAAATGTGTGTTTTGGAGGTTAGACCTAAGCTCGCTTTTCCGACGAATCCGTGGCTTGAGTTCATCTTTAACAGGATATGTTGGGGTTAGTCGTAATCAGTGCAGTCCAACTTGACCTCTACACATGTCCTTGATGATTTTTCCGTCCTTGATCGTAGTGGAGACGATTCCTTGCACATTTTCCGGAAAAACACGACCGTACCACGTCATGGGCATCCGACTAGCATCGCAGGGAAAGTATATCACGTTTCCAGCATACGCGTGCCCGCCTATATGCGAGATTAGGCCCACATCCACTTGATGCATCATGTTTTCTTTTTCGAGAACGGCCAAAAACTCCTTTTCGATAAGGGGAGCTAGTAAGCCACACCGAATGTCTCGTTTAGTGTGGCCACAAATCAAAACCAAGTCTTTTTTGGGTACGTTTTCTTGAAAAAGGCCGTCGTGGATCACTCTTGTTTTCGAGTACATCTGATTTGTTAAAAACGGATTGTAAACCTCTCGTGGAGGTTCCTCTGGAAGAAGATAATGCTCCATGAACTGAGCCACGTGATGCGGCAGGAACTCGACTTCTACATTATCCGGATAAACCCGTACTCTGTGCCCTCTCTCTGCATGTGCCAATTTGGTCTGTGTGGGAGTCTCCCCTGATATCAGTGCGTTTGATAACGTCACCGGATGCAACGGGCTAATAAGCCGTCTTTTTAAAACCTCAAAATCCAGCGCCAATGACCCTGGCACAAGATCGATTTTCGATGCCATATCGTCGAAGTTTTCTACCCCGTGCAGTAGCACAAGCACATGTTTCCATGGGATCGAGGAGGTGCCATTCAAATCTTGAGTGTAGTCGATTTGTTTATCCTGAGGAAATTCGGGAATTCGACAATGAGTGCATCCAGTATCGTAAACAGGCTTGGGACAAGATTTGACAAACCTCGAGGAGTTTTTCCGGATTTGGTATACTGTTTGACGAGCCCGGAGCATATTTCTGTTGGCGGATTTGACCAGATCTGTGGAGATTGAAGTGCAAACGTTGTGAGTTGAACGAAAGGAGGGCGATGGTTACTACTTCACTAGTATTGTTGTTGCGCCACCCATCACACTGAAAAAGAAAGAGACAAAGAGCGAAAAGCACAAGAAAGCAAAAAAGGGGGGAAAAAACGACAAATCCTTAATGGATCCGATTCTTGAGCCCAGGTCGAAATAGTCCAAGCCACAGAGTCTGGTGTGTGCTCATGTTTTTTTCAGTGGACTTGGAGTCAGCATCGCGAGCTGTAACCTGTGTGCGGGGTGCTCCGTGCTTGTTGTGACGTCCGTCCGACGCATCAGGCCGCGCATGTCCTTCGTTTACCGTGATCGGACAGATTGCCTTGAACCCCACAACGGGCGTGGGGACGCGTGGGAACGCATTGGAACGCATGGGAACGCATCGGGACGCATCGGGACGCATGGTATTAATGTACCACTTGTATATCGAGATCGGGAATCTTCTTTGGTCTGCCTGTTCTTTGTCTGTGTTGGTGGTCAGACCGAATTGGAGGAAGCAACAACCTTATGTCTCTTTATCCATAAATGCTGGTTTGAGTTTCCAACCTTTGGTCACTGGATTCCACTCGGCCGCTTCTCGGAGTAATGAACGTACCATAACCATCTCCTTTTCGTTTTGCGTATCTATGCTTTCAGGCAATGACTTTAAAATCGCGTTGGACTTGCTGAACTGGCCCGGTTGCTCAGCCAAATAATCAACGAGATACTTAAGGAGCGTCCCTTTATCCTGGGTTGAGACTCGCCCGGGTGTATCCGTTTCTTTTCCAGAAGATTTGTCTTTTATACCCAGCGAGATTCCTTTTCGGAGTCCCTGTAGAATAGAGGCAGACGATAATGCATCGCTGGCATCCAGCAAACGCGTGTTCTTATTTAAGATGCCCGAGGTTTTCTTCTGAGGTCCGAAGCGGCCAGCAGTTCCAAACTTGCCTGTCCAAGTCGGGGTACCAATAGCCTTTTTCCTCGCTTGGATCCGGGATTTTTTCAACGTTTCGGCTGCTTCTTTTGCCACTCTGCTTGCCTCTCGCTCAATCAAACTCACTTCTTGGTGGGAAGAGTTCACCACCTCGTCGTGCTTTAATGTGCTATGGACGACTCCGGCATTAGAAAATAACCCTTCCATTATTCGGGACTCGTCCTTATCTTCGTCATTTATGGATGTTTCGTCATCCCCTGCAAATTTGTCAAGTTTGGATACCCCCATAATACTGGCCACCTGGTAGAAGTCGTCGTCATTTTTATGCTCTTTTCGCAGTAAACTGGTGAGTTTCCTTTCCTTGTCTCCCCCAAAAGTTTGTTCACTGCCATTGAACATTTCTCCAGTCTCTGTTCCTCTTTCATCTGGGTCTCCAAGACTGAACAAATCATGCAAATCATTGAGCTTGAAGAAACGCCGCTGTTTCGGATCCTTGAGGATTTTGTTTGTGAGGAAAGTCTTGAAAATCTGCCGGTGGTAGATTTTCTCCTCGATTGTTCCTGCCGTCATGAGTCTGTAGATTGTGATGTCTTTTTTCTGCCCCAATCTCCAAGCTCTCTCTCGTGCCTGAAGATCAGTCGATGGATTCCAATCGGGATCAAAGATAATAACTCGATCAGCACCAGTGAGATTCACGCCCAAACCTCCAACTTTTGTCGTCAAGAGAAATACATGATAATATGTATTGGTGTTGAACGAATCAACCAATTGTTGCCGTTTGACGATGGGTGTTGATCCGTCCATGCGGAGGTAATTAAAATAACCCAGCGAATCATTCAGTTCAGAAGGTAGCTGAGGTAGATTGGCCACGAACTTCTCCAAGATATCGAGCATTTGTTTTGTTTGACAGAACAAAAGCGTGCGGTGACCCTGGCTTTGCCACAACTGAAGCAAATTCTTCAACACCACCATTTTCCCCGATTTGGCCATTTCGCCATAATGGTAATCTTTCCTTCTTTGAAGAAGCTCCCGATCCACCAAGTCAGGGTGGTTGCATATCTTTCTTAGCATATCCACACCCATCAAAATGTTCCGGCGACCTTTCAAAATCGCCCCGACGTCTTCACTTCCCAAAAACTTCTCGTACATCTCCTGTTGATATTGGGTGAGCTTGACAAACAATACCATCTCATTTTTCTTGGGTAGATCCTGGGCAACATCAACCTTAAGACGCCGTAAAAGGTATGGCGAGATTAAGTCTCGAAGAATCACTGCACATTTGTAGCCTGTTTGCACTTGTACATTCGAGGCATTGGCGTATCCTCCCATATTAATGGGGATTGCAAATTGCTGCTCAAATACGGGTAGCGTCCCTAAACGACCAGGAAACACAAAGTCAAAGAGCGACCAGAGCTCAATCAAATTGTTTTGAATCGGTGTTCCCGAAAGAATCACACGATTGTGCGTTTTCACCCGTTTGCACGCTAGCGAGATCTCTGAATTGGGGTTCCGGATCTTGTGGCCTTCGTCCAACACCACATACCCCCATTCTTTTGGAAGAATGTACTTCGAGTAGATCCGAAGCCCCACGTACGTAGTCACTAAGACGTGGCCGCTCTTGATCACCCGATCGACGATTTCCTTTGCATTGACTTGATTGTTGGCCATGCGCATCGTGAGCTGTTCCATTGATGGATTCTCTTCGTCCATTTCTTGCTCCAAATGTGCCTCAAGTTGCTCCTCGGACCGAATTAGACTTTTCGACATCCCCGAGCCTATGCTGTGCAAAATAACACACCTGAGCGGCGGCCACCACCGGTGAAATTCGTTCACCCATTGGTTCATGACTGTTGCTGGAACAACAAGCAAGACCGGTTTTTCAAGAAGACCTGAATAATGGAGACCGGCCAAGAAAGCAATCACTTGGATTGTTTTTCCAAGTCCCATCTCGTCCCCGATAATTCCACCCGTCTTTTGGGAGTAAAGCTCCCAAAGCCACTGGACACACGTCTTTTGGTAATCGAAAAGGGACGGAAACACATCTCCGGGTAACTTAAACTGGTCATTAAGCACAGCATCCGGAATTTTCGGGTGTGGGAGCTGCCACTCGGGAAGATTTTCAGGAGTATTTGCGGGGTCATTTTTGGGGTCGTTGGTTTCCGATTTACCGTTTTCCTTCGCTCGGAGTCGTGATCGTGTTTGTATCCATTCTTTGAGTCGTTCCTGATAAGTGTCTTCGTCGCCATCGTCGATATTTCGTGGGTTTGAATGTAACTCAGAGGGGCCAGCAGAAGATTCGGTCTCGGAATCAACTTTTTGCACCCTGCGCCGTTTAGACGCCGGTTTGTTTCTGTCAGAATCCAGCCCAGAGTCAACAAATTCTGCCTCAGATTCTGCCTCGGATTCCACTTCCAAGTCTTCATCGGATTCATAGATATCTGAATCGAACTTACCCACATCGATGTCCTCACCAGTATATTCTCCATCATCAACGGACATAGGCGAGTCGTTTTGAGGATCCGTTTCGTCTGATTCTTTTTGGAGCTGAACATCAGATTCAGCAACTGATCCTTTCTTTAGACTCCCCTCCAACGCTTTCTCCTCTTTACCCTTTTCGTCACGATTAACATGATCTACCTCTGCGTCTTCTTCTTCAACCCTCTGATCTTCCCTGGATTTCTGACTTTCCCTGGATTTCTGACTTTCCTGGGGTTTCTGACTTTTCTGACTCTTGTCGTTCTCCCCCTCCACGCTTGAAAATCCGGGCGCCCGGAGGTTCACCGAAGACCGTATTTCCTCAGTATTTGCAGCCAGAAACCCACTCGTCGAGCCAAAAGCAGTGATTTTCCCAGTTCTCATCAAAAAATCGCGCTCGGATTCCCCTTCCAAAGCCCCTGAAGCACTACTGGCACGCTGGGCCTTGTTGGCGGCTAATCTGCCTCGAATATCTTGCACATCCCTGAGCAACGGTTGGAGCTCATTTTTTTGAAACCATGCTATCTCGTCTTTGAGTGCCTTTCGCAGGGAGATTTTCGTACGTGGATTGCGGACCCGACTTTCTAAACTGGCGATCTTTTTTTGTGCTTTTTCGAGCTCCACCACCGTTTTTTGTAAGCGTTTTTCATCCAACTCGCTTTCTTTCGAAAGAAGCACATCGTTGGCTTTTTTTGTGAGTGACGACTCGAGCTCCCCCTGGTCTACGAGCTTGATATCGAGCTCAGGGGCAAGATCAGACATTTAGAAAAATATCAAAAAAGAATAAGAAAAAATTACCTGGTTGTGAGATCGATTGTGGTGCACTTTAATCGTGGTAACCGGTGATGGTTGCTAATTGCGAAGAATGGGGCCGAACTACCCCAGAAAAAGATCCGCGCTACAATTAACTACTAGACCGGCCTGGCCGTGTATTTTGCAACTGAAGCAGAGTTCTTACAGATATGATTTTTAGGATATTTCGTTTAAAGAAGGGATAATCCGGTCTCTTGCCGTACTTTTGTCTAATCTGAAAATCTGAAAGAGTTTTAAAAGTTTTTGAGTATTTAGTACATGAGCCCGGGGATCATGGCATAAAAGTGGCATAAAAGTGTCGAAGTTCTGATTGACCAAGAACCGAGGTTTTGAATGCCTTGACGCGAGGCAGGTACGTATCATAAACGTTAGTTTGATTGGGCTCCAAGGTAAATTGAATATTACAGACTTCTATGAATCGAAAAGCCACCGTATTATCTGGCATATAACGCGACGATTTCAATTTTACGAAGCATTCCCCTGACGTCGTACCGTCTTAAGGAGCTGAACCAGAAGGGTGGACTAGTTGTGGATTGTTACTTCTTACATAGCAAATTGACGTCTAGGGTCTCAACAGAAAAAAGTCATATTGGTTGGAATTAGTCGAAAGATTAGAGCTGGCGACATTACGCGAACAAATCTATGTGTAAATGAAAACGAAAAATGCAAAGATTAATTGTATTTGCTGCGAGTTGTCCCAATAAGGCAAGTTTCGTAAGGTGTCTAACTACGAAAGCCTGCGTAATAATGTCAGTGAAATGTTTGACACTCATTATTACCAATCGAGAGAGCCGGTTCCATGTCGGCTGTGACTATGCGGACCCATTGAAGAAGACTGGCGAGAAAACTCACAATCTAAGTTTTGATGAAGTTACTCCCACTGGCATGGTCGTAACTGGGGAAGATGCGAGGTGTCTCATTTGGGCCAGTTCCAGTCAACTGTCTAACTATGAGAATCTGCAGATATAAGAACCCTGACACATGCCTGTCGTGATTATTGAATGGAAGAAAGACCCGAGTGAAAGTTGGGACCACTGAACTCTGGCGAAATATGAAAAGATGATGAAATAATTAGCAGATTATAGGTGGGCAGAAAAGCGGTGCAAAAAACCGTACAAATCGTCTGATGGCTTTGTTGGATGACGAAAGATCTACCATGTGCAACCAACCAAGTCGAAAAACGCGACCAGAAGGGCCGATTTCAAAGCCAGGTCGAAACGTTTACATAATTTTGATACACTCCGTTTTTAGTCGATTGTCAGAGCTATTAATCTGGATAACAAGAAAATATAAGATCTTGCTTCCCCGTAATACTCGCTGACTGTTCCTATTGAATGGTGGATAGATAGCACTCAAACTGTTTGGACTGTAGTTATTCAAAAAACATCAATCACAGGGTTCGCGGACACACCACGTTCGCGGACATCTTCAGAGTTAAATATTTCTGAAGTGTGAGACAGTCACGATAAATCTGCCTGATGGAATTGCAAATCATACACAATTGTGTTTTATATACCTAGAATTCTTGTCGAATATCTCTCTTTCTACCTAGTTATAATAAAAAACCGTGCGCCAGACTATATATATATATATACATATTTTGCATTCATTAACTAAGCGCATGTCCGAGAACGTGGGGTGTCTGGGAACGCTGTGATTGACGTTATAACAAATATTCAAACGAGCTATTCGGCTGAAATCTGCCTCGTTTTGATTAAGTGAGGGACACTTACATGAATTGCCCGGCACAGAAAATACTTCCAATGCTAACGATCCCTTCTTCCGAGTGTTGTAAATGTCTTCATGGATCGGGAAATATCGACAAAAGCGTGAGCATGAACCATTCTGCTGATAAATCTGGGGCACGACTAAAAGCCCGGATACATTCAAAGGCGGATCAGATACCAGCCTCAAGGCAGCGGCATCTCCTTTCTAAGTGAAGGTCTTCCGGCTCGTATTTTCCAGACCAAATAAGCAAAGAGCACATTGATTGGCCTTTTGAAGAATGAGAGCTTCTAACAGCAAATTCCTTCATCTCCTCAAGACCATGGTCTTGATATCATAGGCATAATATCACGAGACACGATTTAAAACTGGGCTAGTAATCGTATATTGCTTATGCGAGCCATTTAAGAATAGTCGGTACCAATGCCTCCTGTCTGCAGATTCGTCCCAATTCAACCACCACCCATATTATGTGAAAAACCACACAAAAGGCTTGGCAAACCACGGCGAAGACAGCATTTTCTGCTGCTTCTCTTCCCGGTCCAACTGCAAAACCTCGGCATCATATATGCTGCGTCCCGAAATGATATCAATGTCCTTGATTTTGATGTACGGCTTTTTCCAAGTCCGTGAGTAAGTCTTGTGACAAAGAAACAACAAAAGCGTGAAGGGAACAGCAAGATAGTTCTGGAAGAAGTTGTTGGCATCGGGCTTGTTTCCCGGGAAAAGCCCCACCCAAAATTGGCCAATCAAAATCAAAAAGTTGATCAAAAGCGAGTAATACGAACCCCATTGACCCGTGTACGACACAAAACCCAAAGTGCTCAATGGGATATTATTGTACCGCAACGCCGCTCTCCATCGAAGGTGGCACACACAGAGACCAGACCAAATGTACACGAGCGAAAGCGCCACAACCGATAAGAGCCAATTAAACACCACCGCCTGGTTCTCAAACGTGGCAATGAACGCAAGACAACTGCACACAATACTGACAAGCCACGCCCGGAGAGGCCGTCCGGCTTTATCCGTATAATCGAGCCATTTTGGAGCATAGCCCTGTTGAGCCAACGACTTCAAAAGACGGCCCGACGAGTACATGGCGGCAGTAGCCACCGACATGACCGAATTCAATATCACAGCATTTATGATGTGAGGCACCACCTTCACACCATGAATGGCCGCAGCCAAAACATATGGCGAGGCACTGGTGGCCGAAGCTCCCGCACCCAATAATCTGGGAGACGTATACGGCACCAAAAGCCCCACAAAAGCTAGCGAGCCCAAGTAGAAAAACACAATACGTACAAAAACAAGACGAATGGCCACGGGCAACGCGGTTCGAGGGTTTCGTACGTCACTCACGGAAAGCGCTAGAAATTCGGTTCCGCCCATGGAAAACGACGCCGTCGAGAAGCACTGGACGAACCCCTTGAAGCCGACGAAATACCCGGGGTCTTGCCAGTACTTTCCGCCAATAAAACCGCTTTTGGAAGCGCCCAAGTCAATGCAGAGGCCCATAATCACAAACCCAGTCAACATGAGCAACTTGATTGAGTTCATGATGAACTCGGCATCGGCGTATCCCCGGACACCAAAGAAATTGATGAAAATGATCGCCACAAGGAAAATCGCAACAAACACGTCCGAATCGATAGATGTGTTCCAAAAATTGATGGTTAATGCTGCCGTGACTAGTTCAAGGGAAATGGCAACGGTCCATTGGATGTAATAGTTCCAGCCAAAGGCAAACGCTACCGAGTCATCGATGAATTTTCGGTACCACTCGTTAAAACCACCTTCCAATTCGGCATACGCCACAGTTAGCTCTCCGACAGAGTTCATGGTACAGATACACATAAGACCTACAATGGCATAAGCCACAAGAATCGCAAGCGGACCCCCAACACGCAATTTATCGGCAGTTCCCACTAAAAGCCCGGTACCAAGCCCACTACTGAGTGCAATCACGGAAAGATGGGACATCTTCAACGGCTTGCCTAGCATTTCCTTTTCCGTCTTTCGTTGGAACGACTCCCAAAAGCCGACTTTTTGCGGCGCCTCATCGGGCGTAAACGATTTGAGTTCCGAGAGCATGTGCTCCGACCCTTGGGAATCAAGACTGTTTTTATGATGTTGTCCCATGCCAAATACTCGGTGGTGAAGAAGGAAGAAATGAGACTGGTGAAAATTTTACTCAACCAGAGGCAGATCTAAAGCAATATTCGTTTATGTGCGCCGAGACCTATCCATGAACACCGAAACAAGCTTGAGAAAATTTGTTCTGTAATTTTTTTTTTTTTTTTTTTTTCCAACTATTGGATTGGTTTGGACCGTCCAACTTTCTAGGCTGATCAAAAGTCGAGACGAAACCGTCGGCTGAAATCAGAAACTCCACCACCTTTTGAGTCACGAGACCGAGTGATGCCGCCGCGAGCACAGTACTTTGCTGAAATGCCATGCGGCTAAAAGCCCCAAGCCTCCGCAGGTCTTCGGCGTTTCTTCTGTCAGTGTGTGCAGATGACGCGGCGAACTGACGAAAAAAAGGAAGATGCAGAAGTTGAAGAAAACAGAAGGGTCGCGCGTGTCGCCAATTAATCCGCTAAGCTGCGCAGTGTGGGGGATGGTGCAGGTGAGGTGCACCATGAGCCTCATTTGCAATAACCATGGTAAGAATAGCGGCAAAGAAATAGTAGAGTAATCGGACAGAAATAGGGCAGACACAGGGCAGACACAGGGCAGAAATAGGGTAGAAATAGGGCAGAAATAGAACAGTGATAAGATGAAAAGAGCACAAACATGACAGAAATAAAACAATCACAAACGCTGCAGTCATCACTGATTAACCAGCTTGGTATGGTCCAAGAGAAAAATCGCTAACTTAAGTTAATGTTCATTATGGGCTTGATTCCACCCTTTATTAACGTTGGCTCCGAAACCAGAGAAAGAAACAACAAGACGAAATAACAAAAAATGACGAGTCAACATATAGTCCCCTCAATCAATCCCGCTTGATCAGAAAGTCTGGCAAAGGAAGGGCCTTGACCGTCAAATAAGTGTTCTGTGGATTGGCAATACCAGCATAAGCATTGTACCACGCAACAAAAGCAGTAATAATACCAAACACCCCGGCCGCCTTCTTCACGGAAATCGACCCATTGAATTCAGCTATCACCAAGAGCAAAAACGTCAAGCTCAAAAAGAAAAAGAGCAAGAAAAACGCAAGCGTCGACTTCAACGTCATCACCGTCATGAAAAACGTGAAAATAAACCACCCCGTCAAAAACACCCCTAGGGCATATGCAAGTTCCTGCTTCTCGCTACCATAAGCGGCAACAATTCCAAACGAGTCAACCTGAATCGCTGCCCACGAACACCAAAACGCCCCATAAGACGATAACGCCAAGCCACCAAAAGTGTTGGCCACGGCAAATTCAAACATACCTGCAAGAAACTGAGCTGCGCCACCATAAAAAAACGCTAAGCCAACAACGACATTGGGTACAGTTACTCCACGAGCACCGACATTGATCAATGATAAGACAAATGTCGTCAAGGCAAAGGCCGAGAGCCCAAGAGGCGCCGGATTGGCCAAATTATTCTTGGGTGCAGGCGCCAGCCCCGGGTTGAAATCACCACCAAAAGCCGTGGCGAAATCGCTCTTCAAATACCGTTCGTTACCGAAATGAATGTATTGATCATCGTGAACGACCCGCGTCACATGACCCGGATTATCGTGGTTGTGACCATGACCGTGATCATGGCCCAGAAGCGTGTTTGAATGTGTGCCTTGAGCCTCCAAGTCAGACATTATATAGGCAGACTAATTTGCACTTTATTTTTGTTTGTCTTGCAACAGAATATACCTGGCGAGGATGGAAAATTAGATGATGTCTCGGTTGCTTCTCAGACAAAAGTCTCGACTATCACCAGCAATTCGGTTTTATTGAAAATGAGTTTTTGGGCGCTGAAATCAACAATATGGCTGGCCTGACAATCGCTGGGGAAATGTTGCAGGCTTATATATGAAAGCGGCCAAAAAGGAGAGTGGTGTATTATGTGGGGGTCCAAAAAAGCAGGCTATTCTTTGCTCGTTCCAAAACGAGTTCCGAGGGTCGGACCATCTCAACGATGCAATGCAGAACAATAGCCTCGCTCGGTGGCCCCATAGCTTGGGCCCATAGCTTGGCCCCATATTTTTTCAAGGCCGACAGATGCACGGGTGTACGCTGGCGCTAGCGTTCGAAATTTAGCTCGCTGCTCAACAATGTCGCGCGGCAAAACTGCCTTTTTAGTGCCCTCGGAACTCAACGGCGCCGGCTTAGTGTGGGCCACGAAACCTAGCGAAAACATGCAATTTTGGGGATTGATGTTTGGTTTTTGGAGTGGTTATAAGTACAACGTGGTTGGAGAGTATGGAAGTTCTTGTCCATTTGCCTTTGTTTCAGCTCCCCAACGGCCTGCTTTCTATGTGGACGCTTCCCCGGAACTCAAACCAAACTCCGAGCCTCCGCGCCAGGGCCCGCGTTTCACTTATTTGTCCCCAAAAGTCTATTTTGTTTTGTGGGGTAAGTGGCATCAGTGTCCTGTGTGGGCGTTTCACCTCGAGTTCCGGAGTTACGAACAAGGG
This sequence comes from Metschnikowia lunata, assembly GCA_030583235.1. Classification (NCBI taxonomy): domain Eukaryota; kingdom Fungi; phylum Ascomycota; class Pichiomycetes; order Serinales; family Metschnikowiaceae; genus Metschnikowia; species Metschnikowia lunata. The sequence continues at coordinate 25,699 of JAJMHP010000034.1, read as the reverse complement.
CGCACCGGAGCTCAATTAAGAACCTATTGTTAGTCGAAACCTGACAACAATAGGTGGGCGAAAGTGGAGAGTCCCCGATTCTCGCTACCCCTCTTTTAGAGTTCCGCCTGAATCTTACACAAGAATATCTGGAAAATCTTGGCAGCTCGTATATTCGGCCAAAAGGATATTGATCTGAGAGTAGGAAGTTGGAGGATGTATATCACGAGTTGACATACCCACGTAAACTGTAACTGGTAGATGCTGATGATTCTCGTACCCCTGAAACAGTAAGATGTGCTGGTCAAACATGTTCCTTTAAACGCCTCGTCAATTACTCACAAAAGGTGTTGCTTTCGCTCAAGCCAACCATCTCAAACATTCGCTTAACTTTCTCATATATGTCCAGAAAATCTAAATTGTGAAAATCAGTGTATTATTACAACTAAGCATACTACTTTAGGAGCAAACGTGGATATTCTTGGCAGCCAACAGATGAAATCGGTCAAATCGTTCATAACCCTTGCTCATCACTGTCGAAAGCAGAAGCAAAAAAGTACAGAAAGAAAAATGACTCCCTGGTGCAAAGGCCCTAGATTCAATAAATCTCGACTAAGTTACGTGGCCCTAACAACTGAAAAAGGGTCGCCGACTTTCACCTGGTTGGCGCTGAAATGCCGAAGGACCATATGTGAACTATCTTTGGGCCACCAGAGCTGGGTTCCAGAACGATAAAATCGTCCGTTGAATCTCTACCTTCAATTCACACGGCACGTTCATGTTTTGCAGGTTTCAAACGTGTCGTGTCGTGTCGTTCAATGAAATGGAAAATAATGACATTACAGGTAAAAGTATGCATCTCATCTTTCTTAATTATGTGTTGAAGCAAGGACATGCTACATCTTCTTCTTTTCAAAACTAACCAGCACTGTCAGGGACCGCGACCTGGAATCGTACGAGGCCGATCCCAGACTGGGCACAGGCTTACGTTTGCTTCCAGTTTAGTTTTCTTCAAGTGGTCTAGGTCATTGGCTCTTGGCTTACTAGCTACATCATTTCGGATGAGCCAGATGCAACCATCATCTCAGCAGTTTTCGGATGCAACCATCAACTCGATGTCAGACTTCTTCCCATTTCAGATAAGTAACTTCCAGATTTGGTGGCCATCGTGACTCACGTATACGGCATCTTTCAAGCCACATCACTCGCGGACCTGATTACCACGGAGGTGGCAATCAGTTCCAACATTATATGAGGCCAGTCTCTTCTGGAATTCTTGAGGGAAAGGCCAGTTTCGATCTAGTCAATATAATGAGGAATAGTCAGTAAAATGCTACGCCAGAACCTAACAAGAACCTAGGAACTCAGCTTATTGAACTTCAGTCACACACGATCCCAAGTCCAAAGCGTTTTGTGACGTGCTAAGAGGAGGTTTGCAGATTGTACAGCTCAAGTATAGCTTCTTTCAGGAAAGTTCAGAACGAGCAATCAAACCACACGCAGATGAAGTATTTCTCCGATTCAGGCTCAATATAGTCTTTACAAGAGATGACCTCAATAACGAGCGGTCGAATATCAAGCTTTAATGATCCTATCAGATGACCACTTGATTATATTGGGTTTGGGCTGACTTTTTAGGCCTGATTAAGGCTGATTGTATCGGTAATTTCTACCATGCTTACACTCAAAAAGAGAAGTAGCATACTTTTGCCAAAACTCTTATCTACAGTAGTTGCAGCCATTGAAGACTTAGAAACGAGATAATACGATGCATCCTTTTGGAAACTGCCTTCTTTCTAAGTTCAATACCATTTAATAGTCACATTCAACCCTTCGAAAAGATCCTTTTAGGTAGACGTGTTCATGTTTGACAAGCTCGGAATGGAATCGCCAAATGAAGGTGATAATTTTTTTTTTTTTTTGATTTGCATCAGGCTCATTATCTGAGAGTCAGTTCAAAAACAGTTCGCTTTGCACCGAATTGACATGTCTTCCTGGCTACTTCATGACACGTGATACATTATATCAAGCCTTGCAACTAGCCTCGGCCACACCATTGCTTCCAGACTCGACTCAGTTCTTTAGTAGTCGCATGTGAGCTTTGAGCCATTTTTGAATCAGCCAGCCTTCTTAAACAAATCGTCATATCAAGCCAAGAGTCACGGTCACACACAGCACCCTCTCAGTAGAGCCTTTCCTCATTTTAGCATAAACAGCCACCGAGTCATCTTCATTGGTCCTCTGCCCACGTGTAAGTGGTGACAAAAATTAGCGAAGATGATTTCTTCTTTGAGTGAGTCTTGAGCTGAATAGCCAGAATTGTGATCGTAATAGGCTACAAGTGACCCAATTAAGCACGCCGCTCGTTGTCTAAAGCAAGAGCTGAAGTCATCCGACTCAACCTAAACTTTTAAGAATAAATCTGTCGATTATTAGAGTTGGAATTTTCAAGAAGTTACTTTCTGAGCCAGAATCAATCGAGTAAGCAGTTAAAATCGTAGAATCCAGCTCATAAGAATTTGACCCAGACCTAGATTGACCAAAACGTTGAACGAAACATGGATAAAAAAATAAAGGGTGTGATACACTGATGATATTGTCAAAGTCCATTCGAAGGAATGAACGTAAATGAAAGAAAAATATTCTTTTCACGGAAGATCCATTTGAAATGACTTTCGTTTTTTCGTTAAACCTTACTTCTAATGTTAATGTTAGGTTCGGTAAATGTAAAATCAATTGTATTCATTATAAAGTAGACTAGAACTGGCCTTTCTAGAGAACAATGGGAAAAAGGCCGACTATTTAAGTACTTTTCCAGTGGGGAACTCGTAGAGAGACTCTCAACTGGTAAGAATGAGAAACCGCATGTACTGGCGGTTGCCGGCATAGCCGTTGGGGATCACCTCCTAATCAGGTAGTCATATCTTAAGTGGTATACCACTTCGAGAGAGAGAGACGGACCGAGGCAGGGTCATGAATGACCTCGTTATTCCGGAAGAAGAGATGGTCAGCACCAGCAAGGGTGTGGATAATCCCTCGGTCCGAATAACGCCGTCCGACGATGTGGGAGGCTGTCGGAATTAGGAAATACGTCGTACACGTAATCCGATGTAGGTCAACAATTGCTTGGCAGCAAACTCGGGACGAGCCAGACTTTACTAGGTCCGGGCTGGTTCCTCCTTCCTTACAGTTAATAGTCTTTAAGTTTCAATTGTAAGCTTGTTTCTGTATTTTGGGAACTCATGGTAAGTTGTTTTATCTTCTTGGACGTAGTCAACTATACCTATGTGAGTCAAGTCCATTACAGTCTGTTCCCGCGATAGGGGTCTTGTTTATAGGAGATTTCCTCGTTCTTCGGTCGTTGATTCACGGTTGACCGAGAAAGTGGGTGCGTATACATACAATTCTCGAGCAGTCCTGGTTCCTCGATCGTTTCTTTCAGCACTGTTGCAAATAGCAAATTCAGAATATTGCGAGGTGTCTCATTTAGGCAAGTTGCAGTCAACTGTCTAACAATGAGAACCTGCGGTAGTAATAATCGGGCAACGAATCTTCAACCTGGATCATGGAAGACAAGAGATTTGCACTAACTACTACCATTGTAGTTAGCTGATCCATTGCCAGCTCCAACTATCTAAGGACCGGGTTGTTGTTGCCCGTGGAGAGGGCGTTGCAGTTGAAACAACAGCAGAAACAGCCCCGCAAGATGAATGCCCAAGAAAAGGCCCGTTCTGGCCGCACCAAATAAGTGGTTGAGGTGGTGATATGAGACGGTAAGGTCACGATGGTGGAGAAGGTGGTTGCAGACGAAGGAGGTGGAGAAAAAGGAGAAGAAGACGCCAAAATGGACGGGCTTGAACATATCATCAAGGAGGAGAAACCCAGCCACAAGGCCTCGCTTGCTAGGAACACATGAGACCCCCAAAAAGATATTGAGAAGTGGACCAGGCCCGTGTATGTTCTGGAGAATTCAGAGCACGAGCCTTCTAATTTGGAGGTTGTAGGTATATCACGTGAACGAGCCAAACAGAATAAGGTGGGTGACGCCGAGCTTATTGCGGCCATGTTTGCTTGATAGTGGTTGAAAGAAGGGAGAGATTACACAGTTTGCGTTGCAGGGGCCGAAAGTCTGGGGAAGGTATTGTGAATTGTGAATGGGTGTAAGCCTTTTCTTTTTGGGCCTTTCAATTGTTGCTTTACCGACTGGGCTCTTTTATTAGCTACTCCTCAAACGTACGCCCGAGTGAATACTCTGACTCGTCATGAGGATCTCTTCAATGATCAGTGTTCTGACTGGAAAAGGATATTGTTGAATCCGGCTTAACGGGAATGGACGTCGAGACTATCGAGCCTGAACGAATAACGGCAGAAGGAATTGAAGGCAGTGAAAGCGTCAATTTTTTGTCTTTTTCTTTTTCTTTTTCTTTTTCTCTTTCGACGTTGGAAAGCGAACTCAACAATGTGAAACTTAGGCGTACACAGAAGTCCCGGAATCTAGTCAAGACGAAAGAAAACTTCACACGTGAATAAAGAAGCATTAAAAGGAAACGACAGCGATTTTCAAAAGTTTTAGGTGAACATGCTCAACTGTTTAGGACCAAAATACCGCTCAAAATTAAAGACGTACAACCGGGTGATAGAGTCTAAGTGAAGGGTGTCGAAGAGGTCTTGGATAAAGCGATGACAGCCACGAGGCGAACAAAACCCACGTTCTCATATTGCACAAGACGGGCGCTCAATTTGGGCCAAAACAGCGACCATTAAAATGAGCATTACGTCAAACATTTTAGAAATGCGTCAGTTGGGTCAGGACCATAAGGGCAGAAGGGAAGACTTCTTGAGAAAGAAAATACACCAGTAATCTCTAACACGTTGTGTTTCAAGAGGTACCCTGTCAAAATTGTACACAATTAATTTTGAAAGGAGTGTTTGAGTAAACCGACACTGTTACTTATGTCAAAAGAACTCGCTCGAATTCCAGGGGAAAGTAGTGCATAGAGACTCGAATCCTGCTCACATTCCTATTCCTCCTCTGCAGCAAGACTGGTGGTCAAGAAAATAGCGTCCGCTATACCGAGAGGAGACTGTATTGGAAACAGGCAATTCTCGGTCGAGCGATGGGCATTACAAAAGAAATCGCCACGACACGACCGCATGGGAAGCCAATTACCCCAAAGCAACCAATTAGCCTGAAGCAACAAATTAGCGTCAAGCAACCAATGAGCCTGAAGCAACGGACATCAACTCAAGACCAATCCTGAAGACCATTCTCTCGTTGCCAGAAAAATCGTGACTTACTCATTTTAATCTACCCTGGCCTGATGACGACACGTGACCTTCTCTTTCCCCTTCCTCTTTCCCCTTCCTCTTGATCTGATCCCTCACGCAGCACGGTCTCACCGTTGCTTCTTGGTCTCGTCTTCTTTGTCCCGGACCTTCTTGACCGATCTGAATGCAACATCCTGCTTAAAGTGACGCTGGATCCCCCATTCAACTAACCATACAGGCGCGTACCACCTCAAAAGATGCAAGAGATATCCACCAAATCCACTGTAGATGTTGAAGCCGTAGTCACGTGAGCGACACACCTTGTTGCACACGTCATTGGCATACTGTTTGGGACTCACATTGGTGCGAGGGTTTCGGCTCATTTTTGCGCTTTCAAGCTTGCTTTGTTCGACTTCCTTGGTGTCGAAATAACGCAGCCATTGTTTCTCTTGCACGTGATCGGCAATAGCCGTGTCCACACCGCCCGTAATTACACTATGTACACGCACACCAAGGGGTCTCATTTCGCCCCGAAGAACAAAGGCATAATGGTCAATTGCCGCTTTGGTTGCGCAGTAGGCTCCGGCCCACGAAAGGGGAACTCTAGCCGCAACAGAAGCCGTGAATACGATTGTTCCTCGAGCTGCAATTACCATTTCACTGAAGTATTTCGTCATGTACATGTGACCTAGGACGTTGACATCAAACATTTTCTTAACGAGATCGTCGTCAGCATCAATCAACGGGCCACCTAGAGGACAAATCCCGGCATTGTTATAGATCACATCCACCTGGCCACCCGTGATTTGCTTAGTTTTTACTGCCGCGTTTTTAACTTCAAAAGTGTTGGAGATATCACACTCGATTGGAATGAGCCCGATTTTCTCTTGCAACGGCTCCATGTTCTCCATATCAAAAGCAGGGGAAATGCCAATAATAGTATACCCACGCTCGTGGAAGGCTTCTGCTAACGCGTATCCAATTCCGGTGCCAGCACCAGTGATGACAGCATATTTGGGCATTTCTGGGTGTCTTTTGGTGTCTTGGAGTTTATACCAGGCGACTACTTTCAATGAGGCCAAATTGGTGAATTTAAGCAAATTCCAATTTTGAATTATCACGTGGCGCTTATGTTCCCCGCGCATGTCGTCTGTCGTCTGTCATCAACACGATTAGCATTTAGCTCCCCAAAGGCCATTATCAGCTGCTTCTTTAATCTTGATAACGCGCGCAAGTGATTAGATGGAAGTCAGACCAGATCTGAGAAGACGTGATCTTCAGGACCGGAAGCATCAGAAAATGTTGGTCTTGGTTGTCGTTTTGGTATAATTTCAAAATCAACGATCTCCAAGAATCCACTGAACGCTTTTGATTTGGCATGAATCACCTCAACGGTAATCGTAAACTGAAATACGATAAATGAAAATCACCACTGGATCCTGCACACCACCTCCGGATCGTGCAGCGCCCCCACACAATCATGGGGTGATGGCCGGCGCCAGTTCTGGAAGATTTTGAAGTCAAAGAGTTGGTTTTTCTTTCTCTCTTTTGATATGGATGTAAGGGGAAATTCAGGCTCCGTCTTTAAAGGTGATTTGGTGCAGTGATTGAAGCTCACTCTGAGTGGAATTTCGCAGAGTGTCTGAGGCCACTTAGCGCGAGGATTTGGAACAGTCGGGGAGAAGACAAGTTTTGTCAAACCCTCTGAATTCTTCCGAGTCAAAAAGATGAGTAGTCCGAAAGATTTCTGAATCTGGCTACCTTGTGATTGGTTCATGTCGCCAAAATGGAAGAAGACATTTTACGTCTTCTAACAACATTTATATCCCCCCTCCCCCTTAACTTTGCAAATTTGCACCATTAACATCCTCCAGGAGCAATAAAATAACAATTTTCTCCAACTCATTTTGGCCTGGGCACTCATGTGGCCATAAACAAATTAATTTCAAGACAAAATATCATTAGCCGCTGGGTCTGGTTATTCCCTAGATATTGCCTATGTTTATTTAGGGTTACCCTGGTCGCCATTTTTGCAGCCACTGATCCCTTGAAGGGAGGTCGCGCCCACTCAAGTATAAATGTGCCCACCCGCCCAGATCGTTCGTTTGATTTTTTGGACAGAGAGTGAGTCAAAATGAGCATAGTTATACAAGATAGGACCCGGGAAGTGGTCCTCTGACTCTGACTTGGAGTCTATGAACTGGATTAATAGAAGCTCCTTTTTAATTCTTTTTGTTAGAGCTCACTTTTTGTCAATGCACTTCATCCGACCCTCTTTTTCTAGTTGGCCGTCGTTTTACTCGCTGACACCACAAATCCATCTAATGCTTCTTCAGTCTCTTCCCAGCAGATCATATGAATTTTAAGCTTGACGACTCTATCTTTGCAAAAGCAGGCCCATTGATCTGACGGCGTCCAGCCCAGAACATGCTTGTGAGGTGAGTCGCGACATTGTTCTTAAATCAGGGCCAGACCATGGCCAGACCTGCATGGCCAGTCATAACTTTTCCTAATGCGACGGTATTGTAAATACGCTCCATGTTTCCCATCTGGGCTGCTTCTCAGTGATCAAGATTGCGCTGCTACTGTTAACATCATTAAGCACTGAGTATAAAAGAACAAACGACGGAAACTCACGAAGCCTTACACACATCTAAGCCAGTTTTGAAGTTTAGCAAGGACAACAGACTTTCTGCAGTTTGCCAGTCACTTTACATCTAACCATTCAGAAGAAATTATCATCCTGCATAATTTCTAACAAGCAACCGTTGCCCACAATAAGCAACCCGAGTCAAATCAAAACCCTAAAATCTTGACTGGTCATGGCTTTCTTCAGAACACCACGCAAAGGAGACGCGAATGTCGGCGACATTTCCCAGTCGTTGGAAAACGTGTCTTTCTCCCTGAACATGATGGATATCGACACCTCGTATAAACTGACGCCCCGCCGAAATCCTTATGATAAGGAAAACGTGACGCCATCAAACTCTCCCACTAAGCTGGTGCTCTACAACTCCCCGTATCAAAAGCAGGGGAAGCCATTTGCACCACCATCGCAGAATGTGAAACTTCACAATAATATTTCTCAGCTCCAGCCACCAAACGCCTTATTGCCGGTTGATTTCCAGCTGAAGGCAAACATGGCAAAAACAAAACGTCTTACTTCTGTAGCTCAACTATACTTTCTCGACTATTACTGCGACATGTTTGATTATGTGATTTCTCGCCACGAACGGGCCCGTATGGTGGAGCAAAAGTTACTGACGGACCCGCTGTATGCGTCTAATCCAAAAAGACAGCAGTTAGAGTGGAAAAACTACGTGGGCCGCGAGAGGGCATTTTTAAGGAAAAGAAGGCTCAAGCCTAAACATCGTGATTTCGAGATGATCACTCAAGTAGGCCAGGGCGGGTATGGCCAGGTTTTTCTTGCGAGGAAGAAAGATACACGGGAAGTGTGTGCCCTCAAGATCTTGAATAAAAAGTTGCTTGTGAAGCTTGATGAAACGCGTCACGTGTTGACCGAGCGTGATATCTTGACCAACACTCGGTCAGAATGGCTTGTGAAGCTTTTGTACGCGTTTCAGGACCCGGAAAAAGTATACTTGGCCATGGAGTTTGTGCCTGGGGGTGATTTCCGTACACTTCTTAACAACACAGGCTACTTAGTTCCACCTCATGCTCGTTTCTACATTGCCGAGATGTTTGCAGCTGTCAACTCGTTGCATGACTTGGGTTTTACCCATCGAGACTTGAAGCCCGAAAACTTCCTTATTGATTCCAAAGGACACATCAAATTGACGGATTTTGGGTTGGCGGCAGGCACGGTATCAAACGACCGCATCGAATCCATGCGTGTCAAGTTGGCCAGCTTGCAGGATATCGAGGACTACCAAGTACCATCAAAGATGATGTACGAGCGTCAGCAGCTCTTTAAGCAGTCTCAAGGGCACCACAACCTCGCCAATTCTATTGTAGGATCTCCTGACTATATGGCACTTGAGGTATTGGAGGGCAAAAACTACAACTTTACAATTGACTACTGGTCTTTAGGTTGCATGCTTTTCGAAGCGCTTTGCGGCTACCCTCCTTTCAGTGGACTGAAGCAAGATGAGACTTACTACAACTTGAAGAATTGGAAAACCGCACTCAGAAGACCGCAAACCAGAGATGGCAGGTATGTGTTTAGTGACCGCACGTGGCAATTAATTGTCAAGTTGATTGCGTCGCCTTCCAGCAGATTACGCAACTTCAAGCAAGTTCAAGCGCAGCCGTACTTTAGCGATGTCTCTGATTGGGAAAACCTCCGAAAAAGAGCGCCTCCGTTCACTCCACAGTTAGACAACGAGGAAGATGCCGGTTATTTTGATGATTTCGAGGACGAGGAGAGTATGGCCAAGTACAAAGATGTGTTTGCCAGACAGGAGCACAACGAAAGTCTTTTGGAAAGCGGCCAGCCAACCGGCCGTAGAGCTGGCAACAACAACAATTTCATTGGGTTTACGTTCAAACACAAACTGAATCCAAATAATAAGTTCCAGAACGGGGAAATTAATCTTCTAGGAGGTGGCGCCGGGGGCTCAATGAGAAGACTGCCATTTGCCACCAACGGCTTGGACCCATTGGCTACTCTCTACTAAGGGGATACTTTTTTCGCGATCCGATTACAGGAAAATCACCTGTTTGATGTTTTGTTCGGGTAATAGTCGATTCGCTGCCAACCGAGCTAAAAAATGTCGCTTAAATGTTCTCAGAAAGAAGAATTCCAGATATTCTCAGAAAGAGAAAATTCAAATATTCTTAGGGGAATGAATTCCAGAGATACTCTCCAGCTCTTCTTTAAACACCGTCTCCCATTGCCTTTTCTACCTTGCTATATACACCACTCACGAGGCCCACACGAAGTCCTCTTGCACGGCGTTTTCAATAAACGGCCTCTGCACGGCCGTGTGGATCTTCTCACAATATATACTTGCTTTTTCAACTGCACCAATGAGCGCTTCGTCGCTGAATGTCCCATTACTTTCCACCAAGAGGATCTTCAGTGCCTTCTTGTCCCGGATATCAAAGCTAATCACGTGATGGCTGGCAGAACTCTGTAATATCTTCAAGGTAGGATCTGTTTTAATTTTCCCCTCGGAACTTATCGCTAGCGAAGCCGAAGCAAACGAGTTATAAAGTGCAATGTTGGCATCTATAAGCGCAAAGTATGCACAGTTTATGGCAGCACTCAATTCGTTGGATGTGAAGTCTGCACCTGATTTTGATGTGTTTCCCGAAATCGCTATCCCTCCGTTCAAATCGACGTCCGTGGCCAAAAATTGCACGACAATTTGTATAAGTTGTCGTGGGTATTTGAACCGCACTATAACCAGCTGGAGAACGCTCCGTAACATGTCTTCCAAGACTTTTTCGCGTGTGGTGGATACCCCTCGGCTTGGACGTACTATGATGTCCAAACTTGCCTGAGTCGGCAACTCTTGTCGGATTTTGGGCTCGATAGGACCCGTCACTGAGACGATAACTGTGGTGTTGCCTGCGGTGAGCCTTGCAGAGCCGTCTACCTCGGTCAAACCGCCGCGAGACACAGAAAAAGTCGAGCTCATTCTAAAAAACGGCGTTTTTTTGAATTTGTTTTCGGGACAACAAACAAATTTACGCCCGTTTCTGTCCAAAATGAGGTGATTCTACTGGGTTTAGCACGTCTTTTGATGAGGCCAGGCCGGAGATGAGGCCGTGTCTCATGGTGCAGTCACGTGACACTCTGCAAAGAATGCGAGGCTACAGTGACAATAATTTGAAGGTGACTTCTACTCTATTACCCCCTTCAACATCAACATTTTCCCCAAATGGATTACGAAGATGCGTTGATGGAGGACCTTGGGAGCGATTCAGACGGCGAGCAGTCTCAAAAGCTGCAAATGCCGTCTTCGGTGCCCGAATTGGTGTCTCCTAGTACAGAAAACACCCCCACTACGCTCCTTGAGTTGCTAGAAGCGGCCAAACTATCCAGTGTAGAGCAACGCCTACAGCAACTAGATGCCATGAGGCCCGCACACGTACGTGAGCTTTCAGATGTAATTCCCTTGATTCCCATGATCCGCGAGGAGCTTGCCACATACTCGAATTCTCTAGAAACGGAGTACATGGATCTCATAGCAAGCATTCGGCACCAAACCCACAGCCAAGAGTATTTGTTTCTCGTACAATTGAGCGAGTTGCCCGTTCTCATTAACGACGAGATTGCGCTACTACGTCGCCACGTGGCGCTGCGATATAAAGTGGTTTTTCCCGAGCTCGAGACCCTCGTTTCAAGCCCCGTAGACTACTGTCGTATAGTGCTCGAAATCGGCCAGGACTTGGTGGGAATCCGCGCCCATGAGCCTCAACTCAAGAACATTTTAGCGGGCGATAAGGTGCTCACGATCGTTATGGCGGCGTTGCAGCAGTTTTCGCAGGCTTTTCAGCTCAATGCCGCCGATATGGACGCCATATTCATGGCCTGTGAAGCTTGCGTCGAGCTTGACTCCTTTTTGAAGGAAGTGTCGGCGTTTATATCCGCCAAACTTGCCAAATATGCGCCCAATGTGGCAGAAATCATTGGCGCCGTGGCCACTTCTCAATTATTGGTCAGTACGGGCTCTCTAGCACTGCTAGCGCTGATCCCCTCGTGTAATCTCGCTTCTTTTGGCGTACGAGACCTTCTGTCGCGCCAAAAAACTCGTCCGGTAGGGTTTGTAAGGGCCACAGGTTACATCTACCAGTGCCCGCTAGTGAAAGGGCTCCCGCCAGAGATCATCAAACAGGCGCTCCGTATAATTTCGGGAAAAGTGGTACTTGCAGCCCGGATTGACCTATCCAGAAGCTCTCCAGACGGCAAGTTGGGCCGCCAATACAAAGCCGAGGTAGTGGGTAAGATCGACAAGCTTCTAGCGCCGCCAGAACTCTCGGCCTCAAAGGCACTCCCGGTTCCAAAGGAGCAGAAACTGAAAAAAAGAGGCGGGCGCCGTTTCCGCAAGATGAAGGAACGCTTCCAATTGTCCGATCTTCGCAAAGCCCAAAATAAGATGCTGTTTGGTCACCAGGAACTTTCGGTAGTGGATGGGTTCGGCGAAGAAGTTGGTTTGGGAATGTCCCGCCAATTGGACGGCATCCAAGTCAACAGAAATACCGATGCGCGTATGTCCAAGGCCATGGTGAGTCGTTTGCAGCAGCAGAAGGAGCGAGAAACGCTAGATACAATTGTTTTAGTTCTGGAAGAGGAGAAAGGGGTGAAAAGGCGCCGCCACGAGAATTCGGGGGCGACTGACAGTCAATGGGGTACGATGAAACGACAAAGGCTTGATGAAGATGAGATCTAGGATAAAAGTGGAGCTAATAGATGGGGGATAGGAATTGTGCGGCGCTGTTCAGAGACTTCATTTATGGTAGCCCCGCCCGATTTAGAAGATCTGCGATACTTTCTCAATGCGTTGAAATGTTGAATCTAATGTTACAAAAGCTTAGGAGGCTTTTGGGCTTCAGTTGGACCAACACGGCTATTCGGCTTCTGTGAAACCATTTGCTTCGAACGTTTCCAGATCACTTTCATGACACGTTCATTCAACGAAGTCTCCTGCGGGTGTTATTTCATTCCACTACCACTTTTTCAAAGTTGTGTGGTGTCGCGATCAGCAGATCCAAGGATTATGAGAAAGGATGCTGTCGCTGGCTTCAGGAGAATATTTTCTCTAGGGGCAATTACATGAAAAGGTTTAGGGTGACACCCAAATGGTGTGTGCCTCCCATCTTGCATAGAATGCAAACCGATTCCAGCTCCGCAAAATTGCCTTTGCTGGCAGTATTGGGGAGTCATTTTCCACCTTGTATGGCCATGTTAATCGAAGTGGGCCAGTGTGATGAATCAAAAATCTACTAAAATCGATGACCCCAACCAACATCTTTGTTTTGGTAGTTTCTGAGGCTATAACATGTTCCCATAAATCCACAAGACTTGAGACAATGTCCTGGATACGGGAAACAGCTTACTTTCCCACACAAACACTCAATATTTAGTCCCTAAGAATGATTCCATCTTGAATGGGACACTGTCAATGTGGATCTACTTTCCACGCATCCTACCACAACTTCCAAGGCAAGAGGCATATCTTTCTTTTAGAGAGAAATGCTCGACAACTTAAATTGCTAATTCCCTTTAGTTCTATACACCTACATTGCAACTAGCTGGAAGAAAAAATGACGTGATGGAAAACGATGCACTAAAAGAAGGATGCAAAGGATTCTGTTCGAATACGGAAACCATTTTAAGTCTCCGGAATGGGGCCTTGTTATACATTGCCCTTCCTTATTCTCTTTTCAAGTTGCTGAAGATTTTGTGCGCTTGGAATAGGTCTGAAGTATACGGCAAAACCGCTAAACACTTAATCAGAGCTGTTAACACTGGAACCTCAATGTTTCTCTCATTGTACGTATACTTCTGGCCTTAAGGTACCTTCACTACTATGTCTTCCAAAGCCTCCAGAATTGGATGGCTACTTGCAGAAACCGTGACCTATATACCTGAAGTTTGATTCTGGCATTGATTTCCCCATGTGTGCTTTATTCCAACGTGAGTCTTATCTATAAGTAGATTAATCTCAAGGTTGTTATATCTGAACTAGTTATTTATTATGTGAGACCTCTAATGATACTAATCTGGCCTTTGACCACATCAAGTCGAAACACGGGTCTTAATATAGTGATGACTACCTCGTTTAAGTGTAGCCATCTTGGCCCGGACTCCCGTTAAGGGCCTGTAAAAATAAAAAATAAAAAATAAATAAAATTAAAATTAAAATTAAAATTAAAATTAAAATTAAAATTAAAATTAAAATTAAAATTAAAATTGTCTCAAAATTTCCACAGTCGAATCAGCCCGAAAAAGAGTTCCCGGTCGAATCTACTGAATCTAATAAGAGCTTTCTTTTCAATGTAACCTCAAAAATAGCGGGACAATCATTACACAACATTGTTAGCCTATCGACCCTCTTTACAGTGGTAGACAATGATTAATTTGGAATTTTTTCAGGGTTCTTATATCTGCCTAATGTATTAAGTGAGATCTTCTAGTAAAACCAGTCTGGCCTTCCAACACTTAGGGTGGGAAAGCCGGTCATTATATAGTTGGAGCTGACAATGGGTCAACTAACTACAATGGTAGGAGTGAGTGCAAATCTCCTGTATTCCATAATACAGGTTGTAGATATGTTGCCCGATCATTACTACCGCAGGTTCTCATTGTTAGACAGTTGACTGAAACTTGCCTAAATGAGACACCTCGCAAATTCGTTGTCCTAATCTATACCTTAAACCCGTCCTCAAAAGGAAAAAAAAAAAAAGCGAATAACACTTAACGACTCGAAATAAAAGCCAAGCAACTTAATCAATGATAGAGATCAATGCAAACGGAAGGATCATTTGAATTGCTCATCACGTTTCATAAATCACACTGCGTCACTAGACTACTTTGGCTGGTTAAAGACCATCAAAATCAAAAATGAACAAACCTTCTCTCACACATCCAAGAATGGCTTCTTAGACCTACATCCCCAATGACGTCTTTTCCAATAAAAAAGGGTATTGTCTCTACTTGATTACTCCCTCTCAATTTGACAATCTGAAACGAAACCAGTGGTGCCGACTCTGAACTTCCTTGGTCGTGCGAATCGCAAGCATCGCGCATGCACATCGCCAAAATCGTGTCAATCCAGGCACCAGTTCCCATTAAATCGACCAACCAAGTATTCCCTCACTTTTTAAATCGCCTTGAACACATTGATTCTGGACTCAGGCCAGGTCAGTGATGCAGCGGCTAGCTCTATATCATCATGAATCCTAACGGCAACAATAGCTGGCTCGAAAACAACTTCAGCCGGCGTCGCCCGGACAGTCCAAAGACTTTACACATGGCTGCAAATCCTACCAATTTGAACCCGTTTCTGCGTAAACGGCTAGGCAACTGCGTAACTTCGATAGCTAGTGGGAAGGGGAAGAGTAGGCGGCCTAATGGGAGCATACCTGCGTATTTATCGGAGAGAAGCCAGAAGAATCATCCAAGGGTAGCAGGCAAGTTGCACAAGAGTTCGAATGAACCCGCTGAAGGAGCTAGAGGAGGGCTTGTAGAAGAGCCGGCTCCACGAATCGGGGGAATCACAGTCCATAATGTAAATCAAGACGGCGGTAGTTCGGGAGTCCTTCAAAAGCAACACAATAAAAGAGACAAACAGAATAAAAGAGACAAACAGAATAAAAGAGACAAACAGAATAAAAGAGACAAACAGAATAAAAGAGACAAACAGAATAAAAGAAACAAGCAAGATTCAAAGGGTCTACACCATCAGGAAACTCGGCAAGATCTACAAACTCGGCAAGATTTACAAACTCGGCAAGATCTAAAAACTCGGCAAGATTTACAAACTGAACAAGATCTACAAACTGAACAAGATCTACAAACTAAACAAGTTCTACAAACTAAACAAGTTCTACAAACTCAACAAGATCTAGAAACCCGACAGAACAGACAAAATACACTCGATCAAGAAAACAGACCAGTTTTGCAAACTCCACTAATACAAAAAGATCAGCTGAATGATAGTGTATTTAATTCTGCTGTACCAGAGCGTCAGAGCTACTTGTATCTTGGGTCTAAACAAGAGCCGGTCGAGATTGACCTGGACTACTCTAGTCTCACGTGTTTTAGCACCGATGAGGAGCCGCCACTAGATGTATACCTTGCTCCAAAAGAGAAAGAAGGGAACAAAGAAAGCAAAGAAAAGATGAAGTTTTCATGTTACGTGTGCGGCAAAAAATACACGACCCAAAACGGCCTTCTTCTCCATTTGGGTTTCCCCACGGGGAAGGAAGGTCCAAACCTGAGCTCTCCTACGAGCTCCTATCTGACTCCTTCTTCGAGTCCTTTTTCGAGTCCCCCCCTTAGTCCCTCCTCAGGTTTCTTCATACCTGAGTTAGCTGAGACCGAAAAAACTCATACTTGTTCCATTTGCAACAAAAAGACCTCAACAAGTGGTGCCCTTCTAAACCACATGAAAACCCACGGAAAAGTGGCCGAAACCCAGAAGGGAACGATCACACCGACATCTTCTATCGTCGAACTGGCAAGAAAAACACCATCACTAACCACCGATAACCCCCACAAGTGCCCTTACTGCGATTATTCTGCCCGTGCGCCTTCTCGGCTCCGAGATCACATTAACACACACACCGGCAAGAAACCTTACCAATGCCATAAATGTGACAAAAGCTTTGCTTCACGCGCTAGCTTCAGTTTACATGTGAAAGCCCACGAGCAAGGCGACTTGAACTTGACGTGTCCCTATTGCAAAAAGAAGCTTTCTAGAAAAGACCACTTGACTGCCCATTTGTACACACACACTGGCGATTCGCCATACAAATGTGACATCTGCAAGATCACGTACAACACGAAATACTCCTTGAGCCAGCACAACAAAAATTATCACGCCTAGGTTTTTTTGGCAAGGTCTGACGCGTCAAGGCCTGAAGCGTTTGCTACTATCTTCAACTGAGCTATATTTTGGCTTAGGGTAGTAACATCTGAACAAAAGATACAAATGGTCGCAGTTAGTATGTGGATATATACGTCGCGATGCTTCCGACCGTGAAAAACACTTTTTTTAAGTATCCGATCGTTCAACGAAAAAGTTCTGATGGAGCTGCTACGACCTACCGGTGAATTTTGCCATGAGTTGATAGTCTTCCTTTACCTACATGTACCATTTTCTTCGGGCAAGCATCCGCAATTTGAAGGGAGTACATACATCAGATCGGGAAAACGTCGAGTGAACAGTAATTAGAGAAATCTCTACCTAGCCCTGGAATTGTGAACATCAGGCTCTTCTGATTTCAAAAACCTTAATTGTCTACAAGGCTCCTTTTCCGAAAATCACAGTTCCACTTCAGCTTCTTTGAGAAGACTGCGACAAGTGTAACTGAGCGATTTAGAGGACACTTACACCACGTACAGAGCTCTACCAGCCATTTCCAAACTTCATTTTGAAATAAAATCTTTCACATCCATCCCCTCTTCCTTAACAAATCATATCATTTCCCAACATGAATACATGCGATCGTACCGTTAACTTCGAACACACCTTTGAAGTCCTCTGGTGTACGGATGTTAGCAGGAGTCAACTTTCTTTCAATTGCGAAAAAAAAAACTCGCCTCAGTTCATGGTCTTTCGGATCTTCCTCCAACAGATACGCCCCTTGCACGCACAAAAACGCTTGGTTCTGACCCGACACTTTGCAAGCACAATGTCTGCACAAGAAGCCGAAAAAAAGCCCGTTGCTGCTGCTGCTTCAGAGGCAGCGCAGGCCGGAGGAGAAGAAAAGCGGGAGAAAACCGCCAAAGAGATTGAAAAGGAAAAGAAAAAGGCCGAGAAGATGGCTAAGTTTTTAGCGAAAAAGCAGAAGCAGGAAGCCGACGCCAAGAAGAAAGCTCCAGAGGACAAAAAGCCCAAAAAGGAGAAGAAACCGGCCGCTGAGCCTGTGCCTGAGTGGAAAGACTCCACGAAACCAGGAGAGAAGAAGCAAATGGCATCGTTAGATGACCCTGCTTTCAAGGCCTACAACCCCAAGAATGTCGAGTCTTCGTGGTACGCTTGGTGGGAGCAACAGAAGTTTTTTGAGCCCAAATTAGACGCCGGAAAAATCCAAAAATCAGGCGCTTTTACTATTGCTGCCCCTCCACCTAACGTCACCGGTGCATTGCACATTGGTCACGCGTTGACATTTGCAATCCAGGACTCCTTGATCAGATACAACCGTATGAAGGGCAAGACTACGTTGTACTTGCCTGGATTTGATCACGCAGGAATCTCGACCCAGTCTGTGGTTGAAAAACAGGTGTGGAAAACCGAAAAAAAGACCAGACACGACTATGGCCGTGAGAAGTTTGTGGAAAAAGTCTGGGAATGGAAGGAGGACTACCACCTGCGTATCAAGGACCAAGTGAAGCGTCTTGGCGCCTCGTTTGATTGGTCCAGAGAGGCCTTTACCTTGAACCCAGATCTTTCAGCGGCTGTAACCGAAGCTTTTGTGCGCTTGCACGAAGACGGAACCATTTATAGGGCACTGCGTTTAGTGAACTGGTCCACGAAGTTGAACACGGCTATTTCGAACTTGGAGGTGGACAACAAGAATGTTTCGGGAAGAACATTGCTTTCTGTGCCGGACTATGACGAGAAAATCGAGTTTGGTGTCTTGACCTCTTACTCATACAAGGTTGTGGACTCCGACGAGAAAATCACTGTTGCTACCACAAGACCAGAGACCTTATTTGGAGACACTGGAGTGGCTGTACATCCAGAAGACTCTCGCTACAAGCACTTACATGGGAAGTACGTGCAACATCCATTCTTGAGCCGCCAAATTCCAATTGTTACTGACTCCGAAGCTGTTGACATGACCTTTGGTACTGGTGCGGTAAAGATTACGCCAGCTCATGATCAGAACGATTACAATACCGGTAAAAGACACAAGTTGGAGTTCATTAATATTTTGACAGATGACGGTCTTTTGAACGAGAACTGTGGCCCAGAATGGCAGGGGATGAAGCGTTTTGCCGCCAGATCCAAGGTGATTGAGAAGTTAAAGGAAATGGGCTTGTTTGTTGACCAGAAGGACAATGAGATGACCATCCCTACTTGTTCGAGATCGGGTGATGTAATCGAGCCTTTGTTGAAGCCCCAATGGTGGGTCAGACAAGACGAGATGGCCAAGGAAGCTATCAAGGTTGTGAAAAACGGCGAAATCACGATTTCTCCAAAGACATCCGAGAAGGAGTATTTCCACTGGATGGAAAACATCCAGGACTGGTGTATTTCCAGACAGTTGTGGTGGGGCCACAGATGTCCTGTGTACTTTGTTGTTGTGGATGGCGAGGAAGGAGACCGTTTGGATAACAATTACTGGGTTGCCGGCAGAAGCTACGAAGAAGCTTTGGAAAAGGCTAACAAGAGATTCCCGAACGTCAAATTCACTTTGGAGCAAGACGAGGATGTTTTGGACACGTGGTTTTCCTCTGGTTTGTGGCCGATTTCCACCTTGGGATGGCCTCACAACACTGAGGACATGAAGCTCTTCGCTCCTTTTTCCATGTTGGAAACTGGATGGGATATCTTGTTTTTCTGGGTCTCAAGAATGATCTTGTTAACTTTGAAGTTGACTGGTAAGGTGCCTTTCAAGGAGGTTTTCTGCCACTCTTTGGTCAGAGATGCTCAGGGTAGAAAGATGTCCAAGTCTTTGGGCAATGTCGTCGACCCATTAGACGTAATTTCTGGTATTTCTTTGGAGTCTTTGCACGACAAGTTGAAGATTGGTAATTTGGATCCTAAGGAAATCGAAAAGGCGGCCGCCGGCCAGAAACAGTCCTATCCCAATGGTATTCCTGAGTGTGGAAGTGACGCTTTGAGATTTGCCTTGTGCGCTTACACCACTGGAGGCAGAGATATCAACTTGGATATCTTGAGAGTTGAGGGCTACAGAAAGTTCTGTAACAAGATCTACCAGGCCACCAAGTTTGTTTTGAGTAGATTGGGCGATGACTACACTCCCCCCGCAACTTCTGCCAAGTCTGGCAAAGAGAGCTTAGTTGAGAAGTGGATCTTGCATAAATTGACTGTTGCCTCAAAGGCCGTCAATCTTCACTTGGACAACCGTGAATTTTCCGAGGCTACACAAGCTGTGTACAATTTCTGGTATGAGTTGTGTGACGTGTACATTGAAAACTCAAAGACTTTGATCCAGGAGGGTACTACTGACCAAAAGAAGTCTGCGCAAGACACATTATACACGTGTATTGATGGTGCCTTGAGAATGATCCATCCATTCATGCCATATGTCACTGAAGAAATGTGGCAAAGATTGCCCCGCAGATGTGGTGACAATGCTCCTTCCATCACGGTTGCTGAATATCCTGTCTACGAAAAAGAGTTTGATGATGTCGCTTCGTTAGACGCCTATGAGTTGGTGTTGAATATCACTAAAGGAGCTAGATCGTTGTTGTCTCAATACAACATCTTGAAGAACGGACAAGTCTATGTTGAGACCACCGATGAGACCATTAGAAGCATATGCAAGGACCAAAAAGACTCGATTGTTTCTTTGATCAAGGGTGTTGAGAATATCGATGTTCTTGAGGCTGATGCAGAAGTTCCTAGTGGGTGTGCGTTGAATGGTGTCAGTGCGAATACCAACGTACATGTCTTGGTCAAGGGTCAGATTGACATTGATGCCGAAATTACCAAGGTTAACAAAAAATTGAGCAACCTCAAGGAGATGCAAAGTAAGTTGAACGATTCGATCAGCAAGTTCACGGAGAAGACGAAGGAAGAGGCCAAGGAGGCCGCGTTCAAGAGAGCAGAGAACTTCAAGGCCGAAGCAGAGGGGTACGAGCAAACTATTGCTATTTTGGAAAAGTTGAAGCTTTAATCATGAGTATAGATACAGCGAGAATGAGAGTTGATTTGAACACGGAAGACTTTTTGCCGAGTCAATTAGGCACCTAGGCATATTAGATTCACATATAGTGTAGAAAGGATTGAAATAGTCACAGCTGCCTTCGCTGTCTATACTCAAAGGCATAGGCAAAAAAATAACTTGTCAAGTGTGGATGAGGGATACGAAAAATGACAAATTTCAAAGAGCGTAGAGCAGAAACAAATTGCTCCAAACCCGAAATTGTTTGTGTTGGAAAAAAGTTGGTATAATGAGATGAGGTCACAAATTCATACCATTGTTCTTATCCAACATTGTTCCTTTGATGCTTCCCCGCCGTGAAATATCTCAGTTTTGCCCCCGTTCAAAATTGAACCACATTGTCTCCGTCTATTCTAGGTCAAGCGGCGAAGAAATTTATAGAGTGCCCCCGACAACAATCATAATACTATTCCAGCTGACAGCACTTAGAAACTCGCCGGTAGGAATAATTTTCTGTTTGAAGTAGAATGCTCTCAATGTCCGTTTTCCTGACACACTCATTATACGCCCTATTGGTGTTTGACTTTGAGCGCATTGTCTCCGGTGTATTTGCCAAATGTAAGATTTTACCACATCTTTTAACTGAGTTAAATATGCCTATGGCCCCATCTTTAAAAAGATTCACCGACTTTCGATACTTGACGATATCATGAAACACGTACAACTGATTCTCGCTACTTTGGTGTTGGTATCTATATGTGCTGCGGCTAACCCTACGGTGATTGTCGAAAGCTTCATCAAAACATTGAGAGGATTTGTTTCCGAAGGCACTTTCAATGCACTAGCATTCAAGTCACACCAAAAAGAACTTGTTACGAGGTTCATGGAGATACAGGCATTAGTCCGTACCGCCAAAATTCCTCAAGAAGATTTTTCGAAACTGGCCCGTTTTGCCTACAACACCTTCTCTAACATGAAAGCAGTCAGCGACCACTTATTGGCCAGACCAGAAAAGTACCCCAGCAAATCCTTGATAAAATGTATCGACCAACTATCAATTAACTTCCTTCTTGTTCAGAATTCCGTTGGAGACCCAGACCCTACCGTTAACAGATATCGAGAGATTGTGGCGGAGTTTCGTGACAAAATCGATATGTTTCAAAGGGCGTCTGACTTACTTCCCTCGGAACCTCAGTTGACATTAAGCTTGGTAAAGGCCAAAATTGAGCAGGCAGAAAAAGTGATTGAAGGAATGGAAGAGTTGTGCCTTCCATCCGAAGCAGATCCAACATCCTCCTTTGACGTATCCGGATTGTTGCCGACATTGTGGTTTGGATGAAGTACGAGAGTTTGTATGACTAATACAGTAATTTGCTGACGGAGCTTCGCTGATAGTATACTTTGGATGTGTGTTCTTCCAAGCCCTTCAATGTTTTTCACAGGAGTTTTGCTTTATAATATTGTTACACATGATCAGAAAAAGTTCTTTGGATGGTGCTTGAAACATATCGGCGAATAGGTTAATTCGAGTGGGTTATTTCTTATAATGATGGGCATGACATGGGTTTTGGTGTCTACCAAAGTCCTGAGACCCACTAGTTAACTTACTCTGTAGCTAAGTTTTATATATGATATGTGAGCAGGCTAAGCGAATACAATATCCTGTAGTAAGGATGTGATCAAGACAAGCTCTTCCACTCTCATACAAGCCCTTTCGAATCAGTTACGTGACATGTTTTGGTTTTGATCCACTTATCACAAATGTCAACATTTATATCTGTAGATACATGACGTTTCACGAGGCAAAGAATGATATGGACTCCACATTCTTGCTAATACTCTATAAGCTACAGGTGGTTGATTCTAAGTTCCTTTCTTGCATTCTTCGACTCACGATCAAGATGGGCCATAACAATTGAAACAACATCACTCCGTTCGCGAGTCTTTCACATCTGGCGTATATCGAGCATCCCTCAATTGAAACAGACAGGTTGAGCACTTTTCAAAAATCTAAAGTCAAAAGCGAGCCTAACTTCGAATATTGTCCCCTCTTCCTCAGGCATGCATGCGCAAATTACGGAACGTTGGCCACATCCAAACTCCCTATTCCGATCAGACTCACTCGAAACAATGAGATGAGAAGACAATGATTTAGTGCATTCGAAACACCACATCCCCGCCGACCCACTTCAAGCACTTACCCATGAAAATACCACTTCAAACACTTACCCATGAAAATGCATTTGTCTTTTGAATGCTAAAAAATCTTGAGATTTTCTAGAAGAGGATATAATCCAAATTTGCTGCTTCTGTTCTCAAAGTAGTTATTGTAGGTTCCCATATTCACAACCGCAGCCTTTTTCGCAGCCGTGGCGGGCGCGCCTAGCCAACTCAAGACAGAAGTCTCCAAGCGTGGGCCCGGGCCAGAGCATATCATGAAACCATTGGAAACCTTCGTAGGTCAGTTCAAACTTTACATTTCAGAGTCGGCATTTTATGACCGAACCTGAAACTTGCCATAGGCAAAGTTCCAGAAGGCCATTGATGCAATGCGTGAGGAGTTAGCGAAAGGGCCTTTTCCCAACTTGGAAGCGGAAGGCCAAGCAATTTGGATTTGCCAGCGAGAAAAACTGAGCAATGTTGACGCCAAGTACACACCGGAAACTTCCCCCAGATGGGTCTTCGACGAACAAAGCATCACTCAACAGGTCAATGATCTTTCCATTTTCCTTCTCAAGGTGCCGGATTGCCACGGAAATCCAGACCCGAGTGTGGAACGATCCGCTGAAATCGTGGCCCACTTCCGGGACCGCATTAAAGAAATCCTGGAGAAGTTTGTGTGTACAGGAGAAACGCCACTATTTGCCGCTTTTTGACTCTACACGAAACTTGACTTTGTTACGTGTACAGTGGAAGACTTAGAGAAGATGTGGTAATAGTCTTGCGGGTAGTTTTCAAGGGGGATAAGACTTAGTTTGCAGAGGTCAGCAAATCCTTGAGCCTGAAGAACTGTGAACTGAAGCATAAGCCTCACAATTTGTTGGAACTTTTATGTTGGATGACCCTTTTTGAAACGTACAGCGACGAGACGCCTTCTGTCTTCATAAGTTATGATTTGTCCAAGGGGATCACGACTGATCTGGCTTAACGCATCTCAAAAAGAAGACCAAGAGCCATGGTTTTGCTGGGGTAAAGTGTGTGTATGGAAAACAAACAAGCGTTGTCCACGTCCTTATTTTGCGATCCATAATTCCTTTGCTTTCCTTCCACAGAGAACAAGCGCAGAAGAAATTCCATTTGTGGAATACTGGTAGTGAGTCCATTTCTGCTCTTCTCAAGTCAAAATAGTTCAACCATGAACTGTCTTGTTTCCAGGAAAGTTTCCATTCAAGTACAGGCCACCATTTTTCATGGCACCAGCTCAAACATTCTCATACTTGAGCAGTATTTTTCAGGCTATTAAGCACTCAGTATTATCGTTTTGAGATTCCCCAATGATCTGACAAGGGGCTCATCAAGGAAACTGCCAATTCCCCAGAGCCTTTGAAATTCAGTCCCGCTCGCTTTGTTGACAGTTGGAACGAAAGAACAATACCTTTCCATGATGAGTTTCCGCCTTCATTGATCTGCTCATAAGCATTGTTAAGTCTCGCAAATTCACTCCACCGTTCTGAGAGCTCTCCCTTTCTCTTGGTTTAAAATCAATGTGACAGTTATCAAGGACATAACCGCACCCTTTTCTCTAGTCACTTATACCAAATATCCTTTTTTTTTTCAAACACACCATGAAACTTGAGTATCTATTCATGGTTACTGCCTCAATCTTGTCATGTGTTACCACTGAACCTACTTTGTTGGACTTAAAGTCTAAACGTGCTCTTAGTGCAGAGTCAGTCTCTGCTTCTTTGAACAAGTTTGTCTCCAAATTGCGTGTTTTCGTTACTGAAGAAGCATTTGATGTTGTCGCTTTTAAAGCAAAAAAAAAGTCTCTCGAGAAAAAAATCAGAAAGTACGGTGCCGCTGCTGCTAAGATCAAGCCGATCAATCCAGAGGTCGCTTCTCAATTAGCATTCGCGAAGGATAGGTTACGAGTGATGTCCATTGCAAGCTACCTTCTGATACAGCCAGACTCAGGGACCCCTTCCAACCTTTTAGCACTGGAGATTGTCAAATTGGATGTTCTGTTCTTGATGGTGCAAGACTCCAAGGGGAATCCAGACACTAGTGTTAGCCGATATCTGGAAATTGTCACGAGGATGAGCCATAAAGTGGAGCTTTTCAAGCAAGACTTACGAGGTTTACTTGTCCTTCCGCCGCGGTCGGAATCTGTGTTCACCGAGATGATTGAAAAGGTTGAAAAGGTGGTAGCAAACTTGCAATCGAAGATTGTCGTTTGAAAGAATGAGTGCAATTGTGATGATTCTTCTAGTTGTAGTCTTGCAGGACATTGAGACTAGTTTAATTTCCACTTTACGTGGTTCAAATGGTTGGTGACGGGATTCGTAAGATTGTGAGATGCACGGTGCTGGGTATTTAGCACCATCCCCTACTTTTCAGATACCGTACTTTTTTTTGCCGTGTACTATAAAAATCAAACATCTTTTCTCAATAGCCTTGTTACCTCGATGTGTTTAATTCTAGTTCAAAGAGTACATAAAGTTCTCTGGGTTAAAGCACTTACAATGAGATACTAGGGATCCTTTGCTTAATTGAGGTTATTATCTCTCTTCATACTACCTCAAATGATCCGTTTGTAATGAAAGCAAGAGCTACGAAACATGTAAAGACTTTCAATTGAGTTGGTTGGCCTTTTGGAAACAGACACTAAGCTGGGCAAAAGCCAATGTGAATCTTCTGCACTGCTCGCCTTCTTTTCTTTTCTTTTCTTTGTTTTTTTTTTTTTTTTTTTTTTTTTTTTTTTTTTTTTTTTTTTTTTTTTTTTTTTTTTTTTTTTTTTTTT
>JAJMHP010000033.1:0-169467 GCA_030583235.1 Metschnikowia lunata | reverse complement strand
GCCTTTGCTTTTGAAGCAAACGGTGCCTTCTTCTACTGCGACCTAAACGCATCAAACGTCATCTACATTTGCATGCTGTCTACAAGACGCTGCAGACCCTCCGTCGACTTTGTGCGTATATCTTTGCCTCACTGACTCGCTTGGCGATGTTAAACATCGACCACTCCGGTCAGCTGTTTGTCGAGATCCCTTCCAGGCTACTTCCCTCTTACACTTTCACCTATTGACGAGACTGGGGCGGTTGTCAGGGAGCTGGTATCATACGAGTCTGAAACCAGACTGACATGCAGTCTTCGACTGCATCTATTGTAGTCTCTTACAAGTAGTTGCCACGTGGCGTTCGCCGCGCTGGCTCGAGTCTATATATAGTGGCTATTTCCCTTATGTTGGAAAGGCCAGCTTTGTTTAGTTAGTCAACACTACCATTACACTGAGCAATCATGCAATTCGGGCATCCTTAACCTAACATCTTCCAGGTAAATTAATTTGGTGGTTGAAAAAATCGCAAAAAAAAATGGGCACTGGCTAGGGGTATATATCAGGCTATATATCAGGCAGATATTATACCCCACAGACAAGCAAATCACACTCCAAAAAACACGTGCACAGACGGAAGAAAAAGAGAAGTTTTAGTTCAGTTTAGGGAAAAAGTCTCCTGATCAGCTTTACGCACAATCCAATACATGTTATTATCTGGGACGAGGTCTGCAAACCAGAACCTTAATCCAGTGCGCTCGGTCTTGTACCAGATAAGATCTAAAACGCTTGGCAACTTCGAAGATGATGTTCAGATGGTCATCTCTTGGCTTGAACGATGATATTCAAGACAATGGGTAGTTATTCGGAGAAAAAGAAAAAAAGAAAAAAAAAAGAAAAAACGAAAGAAATTGATAAACCATGAAAACTCAACTCGCGCTCAAAGGAAATAAAAGGTGAATCGCAGACCGATATACGGAAGTACGACAGCGCCTCGTTCAAAGGCCGCACTACTGAAGCGCGGCTTACACTACCTTGCGCAAAGCTTCCTGTTTAGGCAATCACTCCACGAGCAAACCTCAAGTGTAAGCTAAAAGCAATTTGCTTTTCTTTTTCTCCTTGTAAACGGTCGCAATGCATAAAAATTTCGTATCGAGCTATCAAGCCAAAGCTCAAAACACAAGGGTTACATCTATGTTGTACTCCTTGGGTAGCTAGGCACCTTCAGGGTCGATTTTTCTTTACACAACCACACCTCGAATCGATGCGAAACAAAGACCAATCTAAACCGTTTTCCCAAGAGCTTTGAACCTACAACCAAAATAAAGATTTGGAACTCAAATACCTACTACTGAATTCGCGTCGGTTGTCAAGGTATAATGCATACTTGTGCATATTACCCCAGTTTCCCCACACCGCCTCAGTCTTCTCCCATTCTAAGCCTGATTCAAGCGGACCCCTCTTCAGAGATATAGCTGTGCCTCAAGTACGTTGCAAAAGTTGTTTTTTAACGAGATTATTCTGGTTCTTCTGATGTTCTTGGAACCGTTCATGGATGCCATGAAAAACCGTACCATTTAGTTCGACTTGCTGAGAAGTTTTGGAATAACTAGAGTATTTGGTCCGAAACTAACGCGTCGTTTAAAATATCAATGGCCATTGCCAAGCATAATTTTCAGGGACCGCTTCCTATTTGGGACAACGCGTAATTTGGCGAAATTTTTGAAATGTTGTAAAGCCACCGTTCGTAGCCGAAATATTCTGTGAAAAGCACTGGAAATAGTTTGTAAAACATGTTCCAGGACCAAAAATGGTTCTTGGAGAACCTTTTCAGAAGTATCCTATCACACATGTCGCAAAAGTTTTGTCCATACTACTTCTAAATTCCCAATACTCGAAACATTTTTCTTCGCCTTTATCAGCGCCTCATACCGGCCACGCATGCACTCCATGCATAATTCCGCCAAAAGATGACCTCTTATTCGACTTTTTTGATGTCGCTCTCCAACCCAAAAAAAAAACTTATAAAGACATGAAAATCCGGTAGTCAGTAGACCTTCTCCGTTTCCTTCTCCAGAAAATCTCCAACTTTCTTCTCAATGCTGCAAACACCAAACTCTTTAGAAAAAGCAGACGCAAGCATTTTCGGTCAAAACGAGCCTATTACAGTACATGACTATATTGCTGAAACGCGTCCGTGGTGGAGAGTCGGGCACTTGCGAAAGTTGGCCGGTTGTGTTTTTATCATAACCCTTACGTCCACAAACAACGGTTACGATGGGTCGATGTTGAATGGTTTGCAATCGTTGGAAACCTGGAATAAGGATTTGGGATACCCCAGTGGCCAAAGATTAGGTGCTTTGGCCAACGGTGTGTTGTTTGGAACCATTGCCGCTGCTCCGTTTGTGCCGCCTCTTTGTGACCGTTTTGGAAGAAGACCAGTCATTTGCTTAGGGCAAATAATAACCATAATTGGCGCCATATTGCAAGGGTTATCCAATAGTTATGGATTCTTCTTGGTGTCCAGAATTGTTTTGGGTTTTGGGTCGATGATGGCCACAATTCCTTCGCCCACTTTGATCTCGGAAATTTCTTACCCGACACACAGAGAAACGTCGACATACTCCTACAATGTGTGCTGGTATTTAGGGGCTATCATTGCTTCATGGGTCACTTATGCTTCAAGAAATATCGCCTCAAAGGAAAGTTGGACTATTCCTTCTTATCTCCAGGGTGCCTTACCACTAGTTCAAATATGTTTCCTCTGGTTCATTCCTGAGTCACCCAGATATCTCGTTGCAAAGGGAAAAGTTGACCAAGCAAGGGCCGTCTTGTCCAAGTTCCATACTGGAAACTCCACTGACCCAAGAGATGTCGCATTGGTGGATTTTGAACTCAATGAAATCGAGACTGCATTAGAGCAAGAGAAACTCAGCAAGAAATCTTCATACTTCGATTTCATCACTCGGAAAAACTTCAGAAAAAGAGGCTTTTTGTGTGTTATGGTCGGGATCCTCATGCAGCTTTCAGGAAATGGTTTGGTGTCATACTACTTGCCCAAAGTGTTGAACTCGATTGGTATTACCGAAACGACAAAACAGCTTGAAATCAACGGTTGCTTGATGATTTATAACTTTGTCATCTGCATTTCAGTGATGAGTGTTTGCCGCAAGCTCAAAAGAAGAACAATGCTCCTTTCAAGTTTCACCGGAATGTTGTTCTGCTACACAATCTGGACCATCTTATCTGCTCTCAACGAGCAACGCCATTTTGAAGATAAATCTTTGGCCAATGGCGTGTTGGCCATGATCTTTTTCTACTATTTCTTCTACAACGTCGGTGTCAACGGCTTGCCGTTTTTGTACGTCACCGAGATTTTGCCTTATTCTCATAGAGCAAAGGGCTTCAATTTGTTTCAAACAACACTGTATCTTACCGTGATATACAACGGTTATGTCAACCCAATTGCTATGGATGCTATAGGCTGGAAGTACTATATCGTGTACTGTTGCCTCATTGCTGTTGAGCTTTCGATAATTTTCTTCACCTTTCCTGAAACTTCGGGTTATACTCTTGAAGAAGTTGCCCAGGTTTTTGGAGATGAAGCACCGGCTCTTCAAAATAGACAGTTGGACTCGGAAAAGGAATCTGTCAATCACGTTGAGCGTGCTTGAGTTTTGATGTCCGGTCACAGAAAAAGAAACCATTAAGTTGGATATTTAGAATAAATCACTCAAAGTTTGCGATTAATTATATGTACATTCTAAGTAACTTCCTGTGGAGCGATGCTCACATGTCTTTTTTCTACTGACAGGGCAGGACGGTTTGTAGAGTGTCAGCTGACTTTGATGTTTTCCACTATCAAAATTTTTGGGAGCACTTAGATACACTTTTTGGTTTGGGTCTAGATGAATGTTGAATCGCCTGCTGGGTACCGTGGAATGAAACTGAGAACTGATGATTCCAATTTTTTCGTAGGAAACCAACACCTCCTGTTTTGAATTTGCTTTATACTTAATTTATGTTCTTTTGCACCTGCAAATAAATTTCCAAAGTGTAGCCAGGCCCTAAACTTTCAATAAAGCTACGATGCTGCCAAAAGTTGGTGACCAGGAAGAGAGTCAGTATCTGGTTCGTCCCAAGACCCGTGGGCATATAAGCGCAGACCTCGAGTTGGGATTGGGTGCAGGAACATCTCCGAGTTAAAATACTTCGGAATCCGCTGGCGGTAAACTGGAAGGCTGTTTCGAAGAAAACGTTTCTGGATATTTCAGAATGATCCCTTACTTGCTGAGAAAAGAATTCTGCTCTTGCGGATGTCTGGTTTTGTTTTCTTGACTGAGCTGTAATTCGCATGCACCAGAGGTGATCTGATTCTAGCTAACCCTTGCGAATCTCGATTTTGCAGCCATTCCGCACCCAGGTAGAGAGGCAAAGGTGTAAACAAGTCGTGCGACCGAGAGGATTTGGAAACAATGATCTTCTCTCGTTAACCTGTTTTCATCAAGTGAATTTTGCCCTATTCGTGAACTCACTAAAACAGACATTCTATCTCTTGCGAGAAAGGATGACAGTCCAAAAGAAGAAAAAAAAAAAAAATACGCCAATTCTCAAACCATTTCTTTCTACGATAGGAAGGAAAGCTATCCTCAAATCGAAGACGTTGCCCTTCTTTACGAAATCAAACAGTTTACCAAAAACAAAATAATTCTTAAAAATAATTCTACTTCGATCTATGCCACTAAATGTTTAGTGCCACTACTACAAACCTCGGTATCATCCAATGCAGTTCACTACTCCCCTTGGAACTCTTCACGATGCTCAACCTCATTCAAGAAAGGAGAAAGGTTGACAGCAATAACGCCTACCAAGCAATCCTCATGGCAGACGTCACAAAAGCATTTGATCGAATCTCACATCAGTATCTTCTCAGGATAATGGAAATGATGGGATCCGGCAATAATATTATCCGGCTTCTCATGCTGGTGTTACAAAGTCAAGGGGCACAGGTATACATCAATAACTGTGCAGGGCCTAGATTTCCACTTGAGTGTGGAGCCAGGCAGGGTAATCCATTATCCCCACTCCTCTTTAATTTGGCCCTCGAGCCTTTTCTCGAGAAACTCAAATTGATCAATTGCATTCCGATATACTACAAAAACGTTTGCTTGCAGACGATGAATGTTCACGCTTTCGCTGATGACGTTAACATATATCTCCAGGACTTGAGCGACTACGCAAGGGTTGCACAGACCATCGAAGGCTTTGAGCGAGTCAGCGATAGCTTGGTTAGCGAAAGCAAGTCAAAATTGATTGGGTTTCACAGGTCATATAAAAACATCAATCATGACATTTTATCCTTTCCGCCCTCCGCCATCAAGAAAGAGACAACCACATACCTTGGTTTGCCACTAAGAGGAGTAGCTTGGACACGATTTGTATCCAAACTCCCCTTTATGACCAGGCAACACGGTTACAGACAACTTGATTTAATAAGCCGGGCTCTTGGGACTAATACTTTCGTTAGCTCCAAAACAGTTTATAAAGACTTGGCTCAATGCATGAACGCCACTGGAATTCTGAAAATCGACCAACGGATTCAGCGAATGTTCCTGGGAATCACACAGACTAACCTCTACGCTCGACCTACGAAGGAGGGATATGGCCTCATTGAGTTGAAAAGGCAATCGAAAGGACACCGAGCAGGAATCTTTCTTGAAGTGCTCAAGGAAGAGACAGATTGGTATTCAAAAACTTAAGAATTAAGATGATACACCACATGGCCAAAGGGCTACTTCTCAATGAGCGGGCAACCGTCTTTGATACGGGTGGCTTACACGGGAAGACTTTTTGTTAGAAGAAGAAAGAATACGAGAATCTTCACTGGACATTCGCAAAGACCGAAATAAAATACGTGGAGGCCTGACGAGAGGTCTTCAAAGGGACGAGAAAGCACGGCACGATGCCCATATCAAACCGTACAGACTGACAGCGACTATCGTGTATCAAAACCTTAGAGCCATCAACGCTTAAAGATGAAGAAGTGTAAGCAACGAAATCCTCTAAATTTCGGTCTTCAAGTCACCGGGAACAAGAGAAATTATCACCAATACAACCCAATCGCTTCATTGAGATATGCCCGGAAGTGAGCTCACTACTGCGGTGATGAACTTTCTGGAAAGCCCTTTATAAACAAGAATGGGTGAGACGACATGATTTCACGGCACTCCACCTATTTAACTTTGGATCATATGTCCCTGTCTTCGACTCGAGGACGGAGACGAGCCTTACAACCTGGTACCCTTGTCTCCAAGAGGTAAGCAAAAACTCCGTCTTAAACCACATGTACAATCAATGTTAAACTGCCGCGAGATGGTGGCACAACTTGGCAATTAACACGCCTATGAATCTTAGCGCGCTATTAGCTCCAGAGGACATATCATTTCCAAATTTACGCAAATTGAATTGTTTTGTCAAGATCGTCAAGAAGAATTTCTCTCTCCGGAGGCGGATGGCACAAGGGGGTGAGATTCTCGCGCCTCTTCTGAGTCGAGATGTGAAGAAGATGCTCGGGGAGATAAACCCGATGCGTCGATAACATGCGATGACAGTCACATTATAACCGAGGGTATGCAAGTTGGGTCGTCCTTGCTGAAGTTCAGCGTGGGGTGAACTGCGGTTCGCCACAAGTCATGCACTCGGAAGCTGTTGGAGTGGTTTTTCTATAGATTTTTCTAGTTTTTGGTGGAACTAGACTGGGCAGGCTCAGACTACGAACGCCTCCTCTCTAATCAGATGTATCATTCAAAAGAAAAAAGAAAAAAACTCCCCACCTTCCTCTTCATCTACCTTTTTCTCCCCCAATGATTCGTTATTTGCCTTATTATCGTATACACTGTTACTAAGGATGGTCTTTCGAGCGAAAGAAAAAAAGAGCGGAAAAGACACGAGTCTCGAAAACCTGTTCGGGTTCTAGATTTAACAAACTTTAGTGTACAACACAACATAGTCAAGCACGGCTGGAGTGCCGTTAATTTCTGTCGTCGCCCTGGAGTAGGATGTAGAGTAAACACCCTCTGGAACAACGGGTTGGGTGATGAAAGCACCACCATCATTGCTTGATTTGGAAGGAGTGGCTGAATTTCCCGTGGAAACTGAATCAGCAGATGACTCACCCTTCAGTGAAGCCGCAACGGAAATCGTGCTTGAGGAAGCTTTGGCACTAGCAGACGCAGAAATGGTCAAAGAAGATGGTGATGCTTTGGTAGGTTTGGCAGACACTGGGGCGGCAGAAGGTGCTTCGGGCACGGAAGGTAAGCTGGCAGCTTCACTAGAAGAAGAAGAGTCCGTGGCAGCAACAGTGGAGCTCTTAATATTGCTAGAGCTCTCTGCGGAGCTGGAAATCTCGGTAGTGACAGCAGGCGTCTCGCTCAAAATAGAAGATTCAGGCTTTTGCTCGGTAGAAGAACCAGTTGTGGCCGCTGAAGTCTCTGAGGTTGCCTCTGGCGTCTGTGTGGCCTCCAAAGAGGGACTTACAGTGAGGTACAGACCCGAGCCAGTCACTAGCATAGTTGTCAATGTTCCGTCAGTGGTGAACATATACTCGGTGACGGGAATAACCTCCACAACCGTCGATGTTACGGTGACTGTGGATTCGTCGCTTGTAGCAGCCAAAGTTGTGCTTGCGGCCGAGAGAAGAAGCAAATAGGGGAGTCCGAAGCGAGCCATTATGAAGATGTGAAATGAAATTTAAAGGATTTGGGGGATTGAACGAAAGACTGGTTTGTGAAGGAGCGGCGGACAAACAGTTCCTGAAAATTGATGAGACTTTTGGTGGAAGACGAAGGAAAACAAAAACAAAAAGCTATACAAAAACAACGTGATGCTGGGATATCTGTGGCCTCTTTATACTTACCAGAGTACTTGTTGCTTAGCCCCAGAGGTAATTAAAGCTGGTGGAGTATGGGTATCCCATTGCAGTTGCATGCAAATACGACGCATCATGTACGCTTGTGCATGACAGATGTAGAGGTGAACAGCATGGTGCCCTTGGATGAAGGTATTGCAAGCGAATTGGCACGCGTGTTACGCGCTTTGAGCACTCAATGGCACCAGCCAGCATGCACACGCGGGGGCGGATCGGAACAATGCAGGACCGGATGCTCCTACCCGCCCATTTTGGAATTGCACCTAGTGCGTGGCATGCTGGCTACTCCCGCGAAAACGGCGGCCACTCTCAATTAGGCCCTGGCGCTGGCTAAGCCGCAACGACATTTGCAACGAGATTTGCAACATCGTATGATCATGGGACTGGGATCTGCAACTGGTCCGGCGTCTCCGAACGAGCGCGTCAAATGCAAATCACGTATATTACGTCTTTATGAGAAAGTAAACAGACGAGATTTTGAATGTTTCGAGATCTCTCGCGAACAACAATGTTCTCAAACTACAGCTGCTATCGATAATCAGGGATTGCTGAAGAAAAAACAAAAAAAAAAAAAAAAAAAAAAAAAAAGAGGCCTCTAGACTATTACAGTCTTTGCCAAGATTTCTGTATTTCTAGCCCCATTTTGAGGCTTTCGCGTTAAGCTGGCTCGTGCTCACGGTGCTACAGTCCAGACCCAGTCACATCATGTGACTAATTTTAAAATCAGCCATTGCCAAGAACTTTGTAGCTGCCCACGACTGAGTAATTCGCAGAAACTTCCCAAAGGTCATGTTGGTGAAGAAATGCATTTATTCTTTTTTCTTTTCTTTTCTATTCAAGGTTATCCATAAGAAAGTAGGGAATAGATGTGATACCGAAACGGTCCCCCAATGAATATAAGTTATTGGGGCAGGAAGGTGTGAATCCGGGTTTTCAAGAGGATTTTTTAGATCTTCTACGATTTTTGGGGATCTGCTTCAGTTTGGACTTCCCTGAGATTCTTGTTATATTGCTTCCATTGAGAAGATAAGCCATTACAGGACGGACCATTTCTGAAAATCTGGAACAAGCCCTTTTAGCAAGATTTTCTCAGGTAGTCTTTATTCAAGCTGGATGGGGTTCTTGATTGTTGGATTTTTCCGTGGTAATTTTATCACTCGTGCAATTATAAGCGACCACATGAAGTCTTCGAGCTTGATTCGGTTATTTTCGCATCAAAGGAGAATATGTGATTTCTTCCTTAAGACATTAATGAAAGAATTCCCAAGACTCAAACAAAAAAAAAAAGAAAGACATCGAGACTTACCCCAGCAAAATAGAAATTCCAGTTGTGAGCAACATTAATGGTGTCGAACAGCGAGAGAGTGAATGCACCAAGACCATAAACTCATAACGAGAAGACGTCCCTTTCAGTAGGCTTCATTATCGAAAATGTAACCCAGATAAAATCTTTATTCCTCTGATCATTGGCTCTTTGGCCCAAGAGATTTAGGGCTCAGGGCTCTTCGAATATCATATCCTCCTTATTGTGTATCGCATATAGCTTAATCTTCAAAATTGCTGAGTAGAACGAAAACAATTGAAATAACGTTTCTTGGCTTTCCTCCACTTAGAAACTTTTGACTCCAAGATCAAAAAAAGAATAAAAAAAAGAAAAAAAAAAAAAAACGCCTCCAAGCACAACCCTTGAGACTCCTGAAGCATACGCCAACAGTTCACCTGGTCAAGCTATGAACAATTTCGATCATTCAACAAACAAAAAAACTATACCGCCTCTAATTCCAAAGCGCCAAGCTTCTTCCACAGGATCAATCCTTGAATGACGGTGTCAGCTCCGATAAGGACCCCAGATGACACCAAAGAAGACCAAAAAAGACACAAAAAAAAACGTTATTGACATTTCTCACTTACTTCTCATTTTGATTTCCCTCTCTCACATTTTAACATACTCACATTCTCCTTCACTTCCCCTCTTCTAGTCTAATCGTTCTGCTCTCAATATTCTCCACTCCCTCCTTCAAATGTGGAAACTCCACCACCAACTTCTCCCCCAAGACCTGCAGAAGCTTGCGGAAAGCTAGCATTTTGCCCTTTAATCGAGCGTTAGACTTGGCCGCCACCTCGACAAACTCCCGCGAGTAAATATCGGGATTACGCCCGTCTTCTATATACGTCAATACATCTACAGGGATCGGGTACTGCAGCGTGAAAGGGCTGTTTGTGAGGCCTGAAAGTTGGCTCACCACTTGGTTGGTTTTTCTGGTGAGCGCGCTATGGGACTGGGGAGTACCCTGATTGTCGTGGACCAAAACGCCCATATCGAGGAGCGATTCGACCAAATAGGCGATTTGAGACGCCGTGGCGTCCAAAGGCTCGTTTTCGGGCGCGGGTGAGATCTCGGAAGTTGTCATGTCTGGACACTGGAAGAGTACCATAGACTTTTGGTGGAACCAATGTTGAGATAGAGACGAGATTGCGCGCGCGCAGACTTGGGTTGTGTGCAGTGCGTTCCTGCATTCAGCCAGGGTGCCAGGATTATCATGTCGCAATTTTTGTCTCGGTTCCAAATGCCAGGACAAGCAAGACGGTTGTTAATTAGGTGTTCATTGAGTTTATTCCCCGAGCTAGATTCGAATTCTTTACTTGTTTCTGGTCACCTTGCCTTTTTTCTGCAAAAAAGCTGGCATTTTTTCCGCTTGTGCTTTTTTTCTCGAGCCTCCACTGAATCCTTCTGTGGGACCCACCAACCATCACTAATTTCGGCACATCTACCGATAAATTCTTTCTCGAACCTACGGGAATCCGGCTCCTAGGGCCTGAAAGAAAAATTGCTGGCAGAGGCAAAGGCGGAATTTATTATTAGCACGTTGCATTCTACGCTGTGTGCTCAAATCCAGAGAATTTGCAAAAACACGCCCTTTTCACACTGGCATAGTCTTTTTTTCATCCTCACCGAAGGCCTTCGCAGACACATTTGTGGTCGTTATAAATACACCCCCACGCCAGATTTATCATGGATCCAGGCTCTGTCACTATACGATATAGTCCCTCTAGGTGGGCGGAGATTGAGTCGGCGGCTTCCAACGGATCGCCGTCGAAAGTTGTATCTTTTAGCTATGCCAAAAGCAATATTCAGGCCGAGTCCAATAATCTGGCCAGACCTAGTGCCTTGAATGTCGGGCCTCGCAAAAGACACCTCGTGAACCTTTCTTGTCGAAGTTTCCAGCGGCCTGTTGAAGAGTCGCTTGCCAATCTAAGGCAATATGGGCAAAATATCGCCCAGGGTAACAAACGTGTTGAAGAGGTCGAAAAAGAGTGGTATCTCGACGTGACCAACGTGGCTCAGCGGCTAAAATTTCTCCGAGATACCTTTAAGGTGATTCAGTCGGTGCGCAAACGTAAAATGATGGGCGAACGTGCCGATTTTCGCAGCATCTACGATACAAAGGCGTCTGGTACCGGTAGTCCGTCTTTTCTGGACGACGACATGCGCCACAATCTTGTTTCGGACGACGAGGACCGAGCTGTGGTACGAGGACCCGCCCCTGGCATGCCGGTCAATCGAAGGGGCCGTCCACGGAAAAGAAGGGGCCGTGAACGGAAAATCCCCTTGGGCCGCGGAGATGCCGCGGCACCCAGATCCATAAAACGAACAAGGGCCAGTAGAAAAGTGGATGGCACGGTGCTGCCGGCTCCTGAAGTTAAAAACACTGGGTCTTCCGCGGCAGCTTCCGAGGGACAAACAGAAACCGGTAGTTTATCCGTGACCCTAGCGACCAATTCAACTGGATCCGAACCTCCTGTTCCTCGTCGTCGTGGGCGGCCTCCGGCGGCTAAGAAGGCGGCTAAGATGGTGGCAAAGGCACAAAAACAAGCGGTGCCGGTTCCGCCCGAACCCGCGAAGTCTCCGGAGCCCTTGGAGCCCCTGGACTTCTTGGCTCCTCGTCTCATGCACCTGCCTCCGATTCTTCCGAGCCAGCGTCTTCTGTTAGTACAAGGAATCCCTCCTTACCGCCACTTACAGGCCAACGACGATGCCAAAAACAAGGCTGTGAAAATAAAAGCGCCCCTGCCGCTGGCCTCGGCGGTATATCATTCCTCCGTTGGCCTAGAAACGAGCAAATCACATGTTCAAAGTGGGGGTCAGAACCAAATTCAGAACCAAAATCAGAGTCAGAGTCAACCGCCGTCCCAGCCTCTTGCGTTTTTACCCTCTCAGGTCAACTTCCCCATTCAACTGTACAACTCTAATCCTGCGCCTGCGCATTTGCCAAGCCAGCTGCTGCTTCAGAAGGTGCTTCCTTTCCAGTTTCAAAACTATCAGCCCCCACATCAGCCCCCACCCCAAGGGTTCGGACAAAATGCCTCTTCGGGGGTGAACGGCGTGTCTGAAACTGCACCCAAAAAGGGAATATCGACTCAAACGGGGTATCCCCTCACGTTCGGTGCACCTTTGAATTATTCCAATTTCATTCCCTCCTCTTATAGTGGCATGGGCGGCGGGCAGAAATCTACAATCCACGATCAAAGCCCCAGTTGGAGTGCATCCACGGGTTTCAATGCCATATCTGGAATGTCTTTGGCCCAGAGCGAGAGTCTTCCAAAGCCAGAATCTGCACACCCTAATGCGGTTTCCAAGGTCTCGGAATCTCAGCGCAAACTGCTGTTTGCCCCTCGTGGAAATGAGCCTGAATCTGTGTACGCGTCGAAACTGCAGTATAATGCAGTGAATGATACAAGGAATTCATACAACCCAGTGAAAGATACAAGAAGTTCATACAACCCAGTGAAAGATACAAGGAATTCATACAACCCAGTGAAAGATACAAGGAATTCATACAATCCAGCGAAAGATACAAGGAATTCATACAATCCAGTGAATGATACAAGGGGTTCCCAGGACAAACCCAGTTTCTATGCTCCTAGTTCACTGGGGTATTACAACAAGGATTCGGCGCCAGCCCAGCAACAGCGGCAACAGCGGCAACAGCATAGTCAAAACCAAAATCAAAACCAAAATCAAGACCAAAATCAAGACCAAGACCAAGACCACCACCACCATCACCACCAGCCCAAAGATAATTACAACCATCGTAATCTGGCCGCCACTGTTTTCAACCCGCCAGACTCCCACATGAGAAATTCCTACAACCAAGCATCCATTGTTCCAAGTCTTCCTGGGTACCAAAGCCTTCAACGAAGCCCAGTGTTTTCTCACGTGACCCCTACATCTTCTGTCCAGCGGCCCCAATACAACACATGGCAAATCTCTCAGCCAGATCCTTCCAATCTGATGGAAGCTTTAGGTATGGCTCTCCCTAATTTACAAGCACTTGAAAACGACATCAGGCAACATTCTACAAGCGAAACACAAAAGAGCAGGGGCGATGAAGAGTACCGTCAACGAGCAAACAGTGGAAAGTGAGACGATCGAGCGATCTTCCCAGGGAAAGAATTTGCTAGAGAAATGGAAAAAGAAGCAAGATGCCACGGGTGTATTATGAGTGTTTTATGCTCTCGTTGTTACCACCTTGAAAATGGGTGACTGAGGTGGTACGGAGAAATTTGTCTTATCTCAGAGACCATTCATGAAGTCGACCAGCAGAATACCCGTGAGTTCCAAAATTTTCAGAATATCCAGAATTTCCAGAATTTCCTAAATCCCTATCAAGACGCGTCGACGCCTGCTTTTTATGCTGCAGGATGAGGGTCACTTTTGGTGGTACGATAGCTGCAGCGCCTGCGCGCACGTGACCAGTTCTCTGCCCAATCTGCCAATCCTCACCATGCCATTGGTCACCTTCATCTTTAGCCTGTTGAAACCTGATAAAACCCGCAAAAATCTTCTCGTATTGGCCTGAGACGTCCTGAAAT
The DNA here is from genome assembly GCA_030583235.1 of Metschnikowia lunata. NCBI lineage: Eukaryota > Fungi > Ascomycota > Pichiomycetes > Serinales > Metschnikowiaceae > Metschnikowia > Metschnikowia lunata. The sequence continues at coordinate 155,690 of JAJMHP010000033.1, read as the reverse complement.
TGCAAGATCAAATTCTACCGGTGGTTTGTCTTTTTCAAGATTGCTTTAATTGGAATCCGTCCGGCATATAGCCGGCCCGCCTTTCGATTGCCTTGAAAGCGCCGTGGCTAATCTTGGATTTAATAGCGCCTTCTACCAATAGATAAACTGTTACATCACAGCAAGCTTGGTGCAAAATCACGTATCACTTATATCATAACTTACCCTCTTTTACGCCCAACCAGATTTTCTTTACTTTTCTCCCTGGAAATTGTTTTGACACCTTCTCGCTTCACTTTCCTTCATTTAGCACGGCCACCATTTTTTCTTGGCTACCGCTAGGCTAGACTGCAAGTCATCAAGACAAGCTTCTCTCAAACGATTCTCAATTGTTTCCTCTTGACTTCCATTCTTTCTAAAACACCCGAAGAAAAAAGCCGTTGTGCTCGCTCCCCAGCATTCAATTTCATCGTTTTTGCAGCCTTTCCCCAGATTCTCAGGGGTATTTTTACTGTTTTTGTTTGCGCCAAACTATTGCTTAGCCGCCAGGCACGTTCCGCGCCTGATTTTCCATTTCGCCTTTTTACAGCCAACTAAACAACCAAAAACACCACGATCTACAGAATGGCAGAACTATCACGGCCGCAGGTGAAACATGGCTTGTCCTCGCCCGATTTGGTTGGCAAAATGACTGCAAATGTTCCAAGAATTAATGTCACTGCCAGCGGTCTTGATGGTAGAGTTGATGACAACAAGAATTACGGGGGTAACCCAGAGAATCATGAGCCTGATGGCGAAGGCCGTTCAGCTGCTGAGCGCTTGCTCCAAGAGTTGATTACGCGTCTGAACGAGGATTACAAAACAGTGGTGTTTGAAATCCCCGATGTCCAGAAAGACACCGCGCGGTATGGACAACGTGTCTCTTTTGATACAATCAATATCAAGGCTGTCGAGGACCCGTCACTTGACTTTCTTGACGATGAGGCCAAAGCTGAATATCTTGCACGCCGGCGCTTGCTGGCGGATTTGTTGGACAGCCGAGGTCGGAGCTCTGACCGAGATTATCTCTCCATCAAATCGCCCGGCACTTCTCCTCCCGGGTCTCCAACACGCATGAAATCTCCGCTCAGCGGAAGAGATTTGTCTGCATTCTTTGGGCGGGGCCAGATCCGCTATCCCACTATCCCGATCCTTACCCGCAAGTGCTGTACTCTAACCCGTATACACAAGGACTTTGAGGACTTGTATTTGGGCAAACTTGCACACAGGGGATTATGGCCGATGTTGTCAGGGAGGGTTATCATGGTGTATATCAGTGGGCGGAAACACACTTGGGTAGCCATTGATTGGATTCTCCGTAATTTTGTCCAGGACGGAGATGCTGTGGTGGTTGTGGCGTCAATTCCACATGCCCTCGCATCTTCAAATACAGGGCTCACTCGATACCCTCCTCCGCTGAGCTACCCGCCTAAAACAGAGAGAGTGAGACAAAGACAGCGAATGCGGCCTGAGTACATCAAACTGATTGCTTCAAACATTATGACATACTGTCAGTCGGTGGCCAATCCCAATGTTATCGTGAAGCTCACTGTGGAGATTGCTGAGGGAAGGACGAAAGAAGTGCTAAAGGACATGTACAAGCTTTACGAGCCAAATATTGTGTCGACTGGCTCAAAAGCCAGCTCGAAGAATTTAGCTCCTTTGAAATCGTGGCACTCTGCCAGGCTCAGTGACCGTCTAGTGAAGCTTTTCCCACTCCCAGTAATTGTTGTCCCCGCAACAAATATGGGGCCTTTCGAAGAAAAGTTGAGTCTGGCCATTTCCAACAATTCCAGCACAAGCTCTTCGGGAAACACTTCCAACTTGCATACGCTGAACTCCATTCGGTCGGCCACAAAATCTCACACAAGCCAGAAGGACAATGATAACGATTCAGATGACGAGTCTCTATCTGACCACTCGTTCCAGAGTCAGTCAAGCACCAATAGCGAGTCCCTGGAAGACTCGTACACATCATTTGATGAAATTGCCGATCTATATAATGGGTACAAGAGCAGTGTGAATAACAAGCTCGAGAAGCTCAGGAAAGGTGAGTTCAACGAAAACTACTTTGCCAATTTTGTGAAGGCAATCTCGGACGAGTCTCTTCGTTTCTGTCAAGAATTGAAAGATGTCGATCCAGACTTCAAAGGCCAGGGGGCCAAGTTGGCCAGAGAAATCACTGGCTCCAACTCCTTTGGTGCTGTGCCGTACAAGACCAAATCTTTGCTTCCTCCAATCGAAAAGGGAACGACTGGGGGCTCTACAAGTGGAGTATCATATAGTGAGCTCAAGAGGAATCTCAAAAACAACGCCATGAAGGCAAACCTGGCGGCGGGGGCGCCTTCAATCAAAATCGACGCCCCGTCTTCACCCACAACTGCCCCTAAAGCCCTGTCGTTGAAATTTGCAGATGGAGAGAAGCCGCATCCAAGAGCCAAGATGAGCAAATTACAAAAGTTCTTATCTCACGAGGATCTGTCGAACCGGAAAGTGGACCTCGCACCGTCGAAGTCGCAGCCCGACCTTACTCAGACGTTTCAGCCTGATGAGAAGAAAGGAAAAAAGAAGAAAAAGTTTTGGAAGCTTTTTGGTGGAAGTTCCTGAGTATAGGTTACAAAATTGAACATCTACTGGTCTCTGAGCTAAGACCGAGGCATCTAAACTTCACTGTAGCTATGAAGCTTGAAAGCCTTTAAGAACGCGCAACCACACCGCGCCACCTTTTTAGCCGCCTACCATCTTCTTTTTTTTTTACTCTTTTTTCTCAAAGAAACTTCGTTAATGCATCTGGTGAGGCGCTCACGTGACGTGCAATCGATCGCCTTCTAGTCATCTAATCATCCCCAACACAGCCACAAGTGTAACCGGAAACACCTCTTGAAAAGAAAAGAGCCGAAAAAAAAAAAAAAAAAAAAAAAAAAAAAAAAAATCGAACTATGCTGCTATGAGACTTTTAACACTCTTACTACTTGCTTCTGCTTGGTTGCTAATATCAGCACTTTCTCCTACCCAAGGAGATTGGGCCAATCTGCTCGTCAAAAGATTCGATGACGATATCTTGGGTAACTTCTACAAACAACTGACAAAACCAATTAAAGCAGTCTCTCTGGATTTAGGGGGTTCAGAAGGTTCAGAAGGGCTCTCTGACTATGCCCCGATCCGGAATAGCATCGGCCAGAGCGGAATCCAATACTACTCATTCAACGTTAATGCTTCCACAGGATTGGGGGAATATTATGAATATTTGGTGTTCATCACAGGCAACATATGCCTGCAGCCGCTCAATACCGATGCCAGCAATAACGACAGCTTGACTGTTTATTATTCGTTTGACCCACAGATGCTCAATAGCTTGGAAAACCTGCAAATGAAGCAGTTTCGCCACGGATATGTCCAGGCATTGGCGGAGGTTTCGGTCAAATCTACTAGCTTGGTGGTATATATTGCTGTACAAGCGCCCCAAAGCACAAACACGCTGGACACATGGGCGTATGAGATCGGAGTGTCTCAAAATGACTTGGTTTATCAATGGGATTCGCGACTGTTTGTTGACATTATCGATACCGACCACGAAAGCGCGCTCATCGCCACGGGAAACTTGACACTTGTAGGTGGAAATGAAGAAGAAACCTTTACCGACTTCAACTCGTCTCTTTCGAAGTTCCAGCTTTTGATTTTCGACCACTCTCACTTGAATTATTTCGCAAGTCTCAATGAAAGTTGGTGCGCCGTCAGTCATGGCCCCTATTTGCCGTTATCGGAAAATTACAACACGTCATATACGACACGTGGTGGTGTTTTGCGCCAACAATTTTATATCACCGGCCTCAATGCCAGCACCACATACGTGGGGTATCTTATATCTCATCAGAGCGAACTGAACAATCCAGGTTCCGTGCACCATGGAGGCGTGCTTTACTCTCAATTTACTTTTGAAACAATGAGCAGCGACGCGTGCAAATTGGTGTACGATTTGGACTTCTGTGATGGCGTGGCGTATTCCGTGCCTGGTCTGTCGCTTGAACAATATACCTCAGTTGACGCATTAAAGGAAGTTTACGATAACCACGCCCGAAGTTTATATGGCAACTTTTCAAAGGCCCTCCAGCAGATACCATGCAATACCACCAAGGATGCCATTTTCTCGCCCTTGGGCTCTTGTGAAGCGTGTCTGAAACTGTACAAAAACTGGCTCTGTTCAGTCACGATTCCACGTTGCTCGACTCGAAATGTTGAGGGGTATTTGGCTCGAGACGCCAAGGAGTCTCGAAACACTTTTATTGATGAAAAAATCGTGCCTGTGGCCGACTACTACGAGATTCTTCCTTGTGTCAATGTTTGCCAGGTGATGACGAGAGATTGTCCTGCCAAATTTGGCTTCACGTGTCCACAAGGCAATTCGTCCATCAGCCGATCGTATTTTTGGGACCTAGGCGGTAAGTATGCCACGTGTAACTTTGTCGGTACCCCAGCGGTCGTGGCCAATGCGGCATTTGTTGTGTCGGTTGCATGGAAACTTCTTCTAGCATCGACGGCATTGGTAATGATGGTTGTATGAGAGGGTAAGGAAATGAGAAAGGCGAGGTTTTGATCAGGATTAGGGGGAAGGATTTAGGTATGGCACTGGTCGATTATATTGGGGTAAAGGGCTCTTGGCTCTTTTTGTTGCCGACATTAGAAAATTCTGTCGATAGATAGCTATAGAATATGGATGATCTCGTCTTTTTAATAGAGGTATTTGCACATATCTTACAAGTGTCAAGCAAGAAATAAGTACTTTTCGAACAATCGCTTTTTTTTGGGTTAGGCGATATAGATCTTCATGCTGACGCAGTTTTATGCCATAAATTGAATCTACTTTAGGGTATGAGAAGGAAAGATATGTTAGAGAATAAAGCAATTCATGACTGTTGAGTACGCGAACTAGGCGAAGTTTTTGAAGGACCTACTTTCTCAAAGGCAGCATTTGATCTTGCTATTCTTTGAGGACTTTGGTGGATTATAAAGAAAATAAAAATAAAAACCAATAGAAAAAAATTAAAAAGGCATCATTTAACGAAAAAAAAAAGTAAAATATGAGGATTTACCAAACTTGTTCTATTTAAAGATACGTCTATTGCTGCGGCGCTATCATACCCGTACATAGCATTATTTTTTTTTTTTTTTTTTGAAAGAAACATCATATTACAGGGATGCCCCGGGGATCTCCTCCACAATGTACTCTGCTCAATATAAGATCAACTCTTGAGACTTTCATTTCCGTGAAAACCTCTCTTTTTTTTTTTTTGAAAGAAACATCATATTGCAGAATGTCACTGCGACGAGCTCTCACCCCGCTTTTTTTTTTTTTTTTTAAAGAAACATCATATTGCAGAATGTCACTGCGACGAGCTCTCACCCCGCACAGTAACGTGCTATCCAATGATTCTCCTTTCACTTTGCGCGATATATACTGAAAAAAAATATTTCTTTCGTACTATCGTCCGCGGTAGTACATCTGTCAATTTTAACAATACAGAGAAGATTAGCATTGTCCTTGCATAAAGATGACACGCTATACAAAGAGATTAACCATTTTTTTTGCAAATCCAAATATACAAATTCTTCTTTCCAACACTACCCTAAGAGTCTTGAAAAAACAATAAACTAGTGAAAACACACCCCTTTTTCTTCCTTCGTGCCCGTTTTATGTCGCTGTTTCGAATCTCGGACGCGACCAGACGCCATCACGTGACCGGCCGAAACACGTCTTGAATTCACCAGAACCAGAGCCACAAGTGTCTAATCCATATCCCCCACCAACTTGTACAATGTCCACCAAAGAGAACTTGCCATGGTATGTTAAACATCCATAAACTAAGAATATAATGCTTATACTGACAAGGCCTGAGCTGCCAAAACGAAAGCTTTTTTCACCAACGAATCTCCACTAACACACATTAGGGTTGAAAAATACCGTCCTTCTTCACTTGAAGAGGTTTATGGACAAGAGGAAATCGTCAATACCGTGCGCAAATTTGTGCATGAGGGCAAATTGCCACATTTGCTTTTTTACGGCCCTCCAGGTACTGGAAAAACGTCCACAATCACGGCGTTAGCCAAGGAAATATACGGTCCTAATTATAAGAATATGGTGTTGGAACTCAATGCCAGTGACGACCGTGGAATCGATGTCGTGCGTAACCAAATCAAAGACTTTGCCAGCACAATGCAGATTTTCAGTCAGGGCTTCAAGTTGATCATTTTGGACGAGGCAGATGCCATGACGGCAGTTGCTCAAAACTCGTTGCGTCGAATCATCGAAAAATACACCAAAAACACGCGTTTTTGCATCTTGGCCAACTATTCCCACAAACTTAATCCAGCATTGCTCTCCAGATGCACGCGGTTTCGTTTCCAGCCCATTTCCCAGGAAGCAATACGCAACCGGGTGCACAATGTGATCCAAAAGGAGAAGTTATCCATTTCTGCCGACGCCGAAAACGCCTTGCTTGATCTTTGCAAGGGTGACATGCGCCGTGCCTTGAATGTACTACAAGCTTGCAAAGCTGCGCTAGAAAACGAGCATCTTCTGATCGATATAGACATGATCTATGAGTGTATTGGAGCGCCCCATCCTCAGGATATAGAGGCGGTGTTGGACCTGGTGCTTAAGGACGACTGGACCACGGGTTTCTCTACTTTTCAGAAATACAAATCGACTAAAGGATTGGCGCTTGTTGATCTCATTCTGGGGTTTGTTGAGATCTTGTCTAAATACGATTTGAAGCCCGAAACCCGCACGAAAATCTTGATGGGGTTGGCCGACGTGGAGTATGCCATATCCAAGGGTGGAAACGAGAAGATCCAGACGAGTGCTGTTATTTCTGTGGTGAAGCTGGCAATGGAAAGCCAGGCGTGAATACATGAAAAAAAAAAAAAAAAAAAAAAAGTTGAATAAGAGCGCGTGAATTTGAATGTTATGGGAAAGTATGTGAAATGAAAAGATTGGGTGATTGTTAAGGATCTTGATGCTCGAGTAGCGGATATCCGTTAATGGGTGGTGTTCACTTGATGTGAGTGTTCAGAGTTTATCTGCTGAGATGGAGTAATATTGGTTATATGCCTGTGGGCGATATACATGTTCTATATAGACCTGTGCTTTCACATCGACGGCTTCTTGTCACTGACTTCACTAAGGAACATAAGAGATTGCATAATGGTGAAAGAGTTACAGGAAATCGATAGAAGAATATTATGAAAAATTAGTGGTGTGAGGTATATGCTTTTGACTGTTTTCTTCTGTCGAAAATGCGGTTTCCCCTTTTCACTTTCACCGCTTTGTAAACTCTTCCAGACTTATCGTTGACGGAGGGACATTGCAAGATTATTTTTTTAGCTACTCATGACTGGGCTTGACGATCTTCATAGAATGCGTATCTTTCATAATGATGTGAAGGGGTCTGATAATTTTTTTGAGCTCAAAAGGCTCTTAACTCAAAGAAAATATTCAAAATAGCACATTACGGCTTTTTTTAGAACATGAACGTTTTGACAAACGACGAGACTTCATACTACACCAATAGAGTCGGTACTCTTTGGGGCCGGTCCCGGAACTACCAGTGCGATCAACTGATGATGAAAGAGAAGTAAATATTTGGGGTGTTGCATGTCTTTTGATCGATTTATACACTGAAACAACAATCTTTCAGGGATGTTAAAAAAAATTCAGTTCTAAATTTACGGGGGATCGGAACACCAACAGCAGAAGGCTGGCCCGGTATAGAGATTTTGCATAATCAGAATGTAGTTAACTAGATTGTTTTGCAGAACTTGTATTTGAAGTAGTGACGGCGAAAAGTAACATAATAATGGTTGGTATGAAATGGAAATTTACTAAGAGCCAAGTTCAGGTGACATAGATGAACTATTGCTTTGCTTTAGATGTCTACTGTTTTAACTAGGTAGTTCTGAGCCAGCTTGAGTGAAAAATCTCAAATATCTAATACACGTCACTCTTGGAGCAACCTCATGTTCATAATTCTGGAGGTTTCAAGACAAAAACTGGGCTTTTCCTCAAAGTATATCCACGCCCTACGACATGAAGACCTGATACTTTCAGCGTGTCTATTACTTCAAAAGATCAAACCTTATGTTGAAAATAGTCACACTCTTACCTGACTTGTTAGGTTCGGTAAACGTATAATCAATTGTTTTCATTATCAAGTAGACCCAAAAGGGTCTTTTTAGAGAACAATGGGAAACGACCAACTATTTAAGTACTTTTCCTGTAGGGAACTCGCAGAGAGACTCTTAACTGGAAAGCATGGGAAGCGTTGGGGATGACCTCCTAATCAGGTGGTCATATCTCAAGCCATGTCTCACTTCGGGAGAGAGACGGACCGAGAAAGCATCATCAATGACCTCGTTATATCGGAAGAGGAGATTATCAGCACACGCAAGGGTGTACATAATCCATCGGTCCAAATAACGTCTTCCGAAAATGCGGAAGGCTATCAGGATTAGGAAAAGAATCCGTTGCCCCCGTGGTCCGATGTATGTCATCAAATGCTTGGCAGCAAACTCGGCACGAGCCAGACTTTACCAGGTCTAGACTGGCCCCTTCTTCTTTTTTACATGACTGCGCCTCAAAGCATCCAAAAATATTTGCAATGAGATGGAAAACTTCGTCGCCTTTGAGAAGGGGAATTAGTACGTATGTACAAGCAAGAATCAGATTTTAATTAGACGACATTTCCATGGAATATTGATGCCTAATCCAGTGCAAGGTTCAGAACGAAAATGCTAGACGACCTACCAATGTGTAACCCACAAGATAGCTTATTATATACTTATTAAAGACATCGCTAGTCTTTTGTTTTCTCTTTCGATAATTGAGCCAGGGTCCTAATCATTAGACCCGAAAGCAAGCTCTGCCCAAAGTCCACTTCTGCCTAATCATGCTAACGATAATGAAAAAGAAAAAGCGAAAAAGCCGATGCAAAACATTATCCGAGAGAGTGAGGATAATAAAAAGGAAATTTGCAAACCCTTCAGATCTTTCTTAAACCTCTTCACTCAAACAGCAATATGAATTCTCACAAAGCTCAATTGTCCCTCTTTCAGGTAATCCTGTGGAACCCACACTAACCAAGGCCCTTTTTACTCCGCAATCATTCAGTGAAGCCAGAAGATGTTGCTTATAGATGAAAGGAGAAACAAACTATCAAACACAAAACCACATAAGAACAAAAAAATGAAAAGGATCAAAAAGATCAAAAGAACGCTAAAACACCCCCGCTTTTTTCTGATCTTCCTTCTTGTCCTGCCATTTATTTCCTGCTTTGTTTTTTTCTCTTTTTGATTTTTTTTTTTTTCTCGCAGCCCGGGCCTGTAACACACCCCCGGTTCTCAGCAACACTTCTCGCCTTTTTGTTGCATTGTCCCCGGAAATGTCTTCTGTTACCGCACTCATCTGATAACTTCACCTTCCACCACCAAATACAAACACTTTTTCACTCAACCTTCATCTTGAGATTTCTCCTTTGATCCGCAAATGGAAGACCTTCCCGAGCTAGATATGCTTGTGGAGGCATTTCCAAACTATCCGCGGTCGGAATTGGCTAGCAGGCTTCTTTGTGCGTCCTCCGCAGACATTTTAATAAATGAGTTGCTCGTGGAAGCTGCAAATGAAGCCAATACTGGAACCCACGAAAAAACGAAAAAAGTGTTTCACACCGACGTCGACCGTCTCAAAGAGCTTTTTCCAACGGCCAATAAAGACTCGTTGGCTGCGGCCTTGGGCGGCAATAATGGGTGTGTTGATAAGACCATCGAGCATTTATTGGATACAGATCCAGTTCAAAAATTGACAAAACTCACCGGTCTCTCCGAAAGTGAAGTTACTCCGTATATGGCAAGAAACAACAACGATGTGCTTCGGGCCTTCGCAGACGTGGTTTCCCATTACAAGAAACGGAAAAAGGTGCGAACGTCACGGATCCAATCAAGAAATGGCCCTTCTTTGGCTTACCAAGATACGTATACTATCCATGAAAACAGTACCGAACTTCTCCAACTTAAAGAATGTGTGTGGGCTGAAGAGGCTCTCCGAAAGCTCAACTACGATTTCTTGCTCAAGCTGCTTGTTTTTTATCAGGGCAATGTTCTGCGGGTCTTGGACATTGCCCGACTTTTTATCGAAGCCAAATGCCATAGCGTGACTTTTGACCATCGACTCGGGTTCCAGATTAAACAAGTGCCTGAACGCGTGCTTCCGTCATCGTCTGTGCTTCGACCAAACCTGCCTCTGTTGATTTCACCACGACCTGTGGGCCCTAAGCTCGGCGATGTGCTCCAAAATGGAACCCATACATTCAAACCCATTCCAAAGTACAATTCTGCCATCCGCGAACGGTCCCCAGTAGCGCAAATTGCAAAGGCTTCGATCATCAACAATTCGAGGCTGAAAAGTGCCATCCGGTTGGTGCAGCCAAACCAAACACATCCTGATCCTAAAGAAAACGTCCCAATCACCGCAACAACCCGGCTAGATTTACACGGATACACTGTAGCAGATGCTTCTTCAACGGTTGAAGCTGCTGCCTCAGCATGGTGGTTTGAGGAAAAAGAGCACCGGGCAATCGAAGGTCACATCGAAAAATACGGCTCGCGGGCCGAGTTTGTTGAGCCCTTAAACATCATCACGGGTCGGGGAATCCATTCCGCCGGCGGGGCACTGAAGATTCGCCTGCTGGTGATCCGTCTTCTCACAAGGGAAGGATACTTGTTTGACGAAAGCGTTGGTAGTGTTTCTGTGTTTGGAAAGAAACGCAGAATTGGGCAATAAGAGCATTAATCCATGACAGGTTTCATGGCGTTTCAACCGTCAAAGAGTAGCTTCTTGGGGTCTCCTTCAGATGGTATCTCCGAGATTATGGTTGCCCTGTGACACAGCATAAGTCTTGTATTTTTGAATGTCTGGTCCGTATCTGACTTTCCAGAAGTAAGTGGCGCTTGAAGCGGCGCTTTGAAAAGCTTTTAGAAAACCATCTTGTTGTTCGACCACTCAGGAGCAACCGAGACACCGATATCTCCAGTCGCCCGGGTCGGCTACGACTCAGAACGGCCATCCAAGGCATGCAAAAAAAAAATAGATTAGCATATGAGGGATCCATGTTGATCCCATGCAAATATCAGCCAACAAGTCGTCGGGTCTTTGTTTAATCATCCCTCCATTCAACAAACACCTCGTCGGTGCGGAACCTTTGGGTGCAAACGGTATTTTCCAAATCATTTGTCTGGCCCATGCGGTACGCTAGCAACCCTGCATGAGCGATCATGATGCCATTGTCAATGCAAAACCGCTCATCTGTAGCAAAAACAGACCCGTTCTGCCTATCCTTCACCATGAGCGCCATCATCTCTTGTAGCCTTTCGTTGGACCCCACTCCCCCCACTATGAGCACCTGGTTACTCTGTACGTGTGCCATTGCTCTTTCCGTGATTTCAACGAGCATAGAGAAAAGCGTCTCTTGAAGAGAGAAGCACAAATCCTCGGATGTGATAGACTCGCCGGTTTCAGCATCCAAGAGAGGCTTTTTCTGGCCTCCAAACATATCTTTGGCAATGCCGTCGATATGCGCAAGAATCCCCGACATGGATAAATCCATGCCTTTGACTGTGTAGGGTAATGGCACAAGATGCTTTCCTTTCTTCGCCATTTGTTCGATGTTGTATCCTGGTGCAGGCTCATTTGGAATCTTGAGGGTCCGGGCAAACCGATCCAAACAGTTGCCAATGGCAATATCTAAGGTCTCGCCGAAAATCCGGTACCGTTGTTTCGAGTATGCAATCACCTGAGTGTTTCCGCCGCTCACGTATAACACAACTGGGTTTTGCGCACCAGTGATTTCCCTGCCCATCTCTATATGGCCAACACAATGATTGACCCCGACAAGGGGCAAGTTCCAAAGCTGTGAAAGTGTTCTGGCGGCAATTGCAACACTTTGAAGTGGGGCGCCCATTCCGGGCCCCTGGGTAAAACAAATACAGTCAAGATCGGCACCTGATACGCCAGCTTCGGCCAACGCTTTTTTGATAATGCGTACCGCCCAGTTTCGGTGATGCCTAGCTGTATCTCTGGGTAAAAAGCCCTCTCCCGGCGGAGTGATATAAGTATCTCTTACATTGGAGAGCACATCTGCCCGGTTTTTCTCTGAGAGAGGCCCCAAATTATGCTTGATCACGCCAACACCCAACTTATTCGCAGACCCTTCGAGCCCTAATGCTAGATAGTAATTTTTGCCTGGTCGGGCAAATCTATCAAGATCAACCGCCATGTTGTTTGTGCCGATAGTGTTATTAATGGATGCTGTCAATGGGGACTCTAGAGTCTAGCCATGCGCGGGAGTGCATGCGAAAAGGCGTGAAAGGGCCGAAAAAAAAAAAAACAATTCACCGCACGCCGAGTGCTCAGTGCGCCTTGGCTGCAAAAAACAGGACCAAGGGAAAAATCATACCCTCACAGGAAAAATGGAAAACTCGCTCTTTTATATGTTCCCTTACTCTTGCAAAAGAAAAACATACAGACGCCTAGGGGATTTCCCGTCATCCCCCCCCCCACCCCATCGCTTTAAAAAATTTCAGCCAGGCTAATGAAGAAACTACGCAATTTTTTCAAGAGAAGAATCGGTATTCAAATATACACGTTATCCAGCCCTTGATTTTTTTTTTTTTTTTGTCTTTTTTTTTTGTCTTTTTCGTCTTTTCTTTTTCGTCTTTTCTTTTTCGTCTTTTCTTATGTTTTTAGCTCCTTGTTATTCTTTCAGTTCTTCCCTCTCTCTCTTTTTCTCAAAGTACTTTCTTCTTTCTTTAACACTTGCAAGCGTTGCATTTGCAAGGGGAACAGTCACCACATGAGCAATCTTCACACTTGCAATCAGGGTTCTTGAAAGTCTTCATAGCGGAACGGATAATGTTGGATGAGCACATGGTAAATAAGGTTTGGCGTTCAAAGTATTCAAGTTGAAAATTTCAAACTATTTCTGGAAAGAAGAAAACATTAGCACTTTCAACGAATTTCTGACTCATGTTATATATTCTTTAATTGAGGTAATTTCGCCGGCTCGTTACCTCAAAATTGGTTGATGCGTGCATTGTGCGGGTCCGTTTTTCTTGTCATAAGTGCGAGAATTTCGCTGTGCGGGGCGAAAGCACAGGGCACATGTGGAAAACAATAGAATGAATGATTTGTGATAATTTAGAAAGCAGTGCCTCGAAAAGGGGAAAGGCTGCTTTTTTCCGTCGTTGTTATTGTTTTTTGTTTCTCAAATATCATGGCTGGGAGCAGAACGTTTCTACGTTTTCAATTTTTCAACAGCTGGTTTCTCAACGATAATCTCTGGGTCAAACTAAAGGACATGGGCTGAACGCCATGAAAAAGTATCAAGACTAAATTGACTAAATCATGAGAATTTCCTCAAATTGGTTCTGGCATTTCTGAAATGCCCAGAATATTTAGTTTAAACGACCAGGATATTTACTTTGTTACATTGTTTAACTGGCCCGTCTCGTCTAAAATTTCAGAAGCACGTTCGTTCACCATCCATATGTTGTACAGTAAGCAGACGTCTACCACAGCTAGAAGAGGAAAGTTTTCAACCTTGGATATCCGAAACTTTCAAGAATTCTAGTCAATTTCTTTTTATGTGCCGTTGATGGGCGTTACTTTTCCGGGAATTGCAGCTGTGAATAATCTTCATCGATTGCTAATACAGTAGAGCCTGGAAAAACCGGACACCTCGTGGGCCGGTGTCGCGTTGAGGTGTCGAGCCGCAAGAAGAAGAAAAAATAAGAAATTGAATAAATAATAAAAAATAAAATAAATAATAAAAAGTAAAATAAATAATAAAAAAGTAAAATAAATAATAAAAAGTAAAATAAATAATAAAAAGTAAAATAAATAATAAAAAGTAAAATAAATAATGAATAACGGTCTCTATTAGCCGGAGGTCTGGTATTTTATAGGTCGGCGGGCTTTCGATAATTCTGCTTTATAAAGCTTTTGCCCATTTTTCAATCGAAAAGCTCTCCCATATCATTTATTATTGTTGTAACTCGATTCAAAATCGTATAAAGGCATCATTCCATGCTTTTAACAAGTTCGCATCATGTCTGCCTCAAATGTGCACCAGGAAAGGCCAATTACGATGTTGGGTTAACCTGACACTGCTTTTTGATTGTATCAGAAATAAATTGTGAATTAAGAAGGGTCTTTCACACAAGCTTAAAATTAGCAATGCAGTCAACGATGCAATCCCAGCTATCTTGCGGGAAAAGCTGCGAAAAAACGAGTAGCTAATGTCTGAAAAGCGAAGGACGATATTAGAAAGCTTATTCAAAAGATTGGTTGATTACTGTGGGAATTTCCCCAAGCAACGAAACTTCCGATTCGAACATGGAAATTGGTCTTTTGTCGGATGAGGATGCTGAGTAGAAAAATCAATGTGAACTTTATGGTATAGTGATGACAGATATGGACAACAAATGGGGCATACTTGTCTCAAGAACAAAATATTTAACGAGCAAACAAAGATAGCCATGAAATATAGATATAGGGACAGTATTTTAATTAAGCGAAAGACCTTCTTTAACCAAAATTTTGAGATTGAAAGTGCAGAGATTTCTGGGTGATATACGAAAAATACACTTTGTGTGCCCAAACAATCTCATTTCCCGCCACGCCGGACTTTTGTCATGCAATAATTAAATCCGGTTGATCCAGATTTTACTATGTCTCATCTCCCAGATTAAAGACAAACATCCACCACGGCAAAAAAATAAAAAAATCTTTATTTTTAAATGCCAAACATAATTTCAAATACCAATTCATTTCAAATACCAATTCATTTCAAATACCAATTCATTTTCCTCCTATGCGTCGCCGCTGCCGGGCGTCCAATTTCCAGGAGTTGCGCTGAATTTCATCACCATTTGCCTAAACACTCTCCATTGGCTCTAGGCATTATATTCATAGGAATAATCACTCCATTATGCCTAAATCCTAGAAATCTAGGCATCATTCACATGTATGAGCCAAAATATGCTGACTATAGGTATATTCCAAAATTCTGGTGCAAGATCAAAATGGCCATAGGCATTAACAGCATGAGATTTGGCCGAAATTGATTCTACATTAGAGCTGGTATTCATTTGTGGTTTCCCATACGCTGGATATTCTGAAACAACCGTTCCTTGTCTCGGAAACCTCTCATGACTGATGAGATCGACCAAAGAAATTTCTGCATGAGAATTGTTCAGCTCACAGAGCGGCTATTAATTGGGGAATCAATAGATGATCAACCACTCTCTAAGATCGAAACTAAATAATTGCCGCAAACACGACTACAGTCCTACAGCCTCTAGATTAAAGCATTATATGGTCAGTGAAATCCCGTTATCAAGTGTCATTTGTGACACACATGCTCGACGAAATCGAACAAGGCCGTGATATCGTGGAAGGGGCTGATGAGAAGCAGCCAGTTATGTGGTGCAATAAAGCATGGAGTAATATTCCTGCTACAATATTCCAAAATTGTTGGCGCAAGACGAGATTGCTTACTCCATCAAGTGAACAAACCCAAGCAACAGAATCTATAGTTGCGGAAATCAGCAACCTTAACTCAGCGGAGAATCTTGTAACCCTAGTTGGCACACTCCACAAGGATCAGCACTTTGATACTTCACCAGCGGTCAATAACTTTCTTGAAGAGTATGACGACGATGAAGAGCCACATAACGCGTTGACTGAGCAGGCTGTTATACAGAGATCATTGATGAGCGTGTTCATCCTTCTAAAACGTACGAGGATCCAGGGGGTTTCGAGGAGCAGGAAAAGATCAACCACTAGGGCGCTCTGGGCCACATTAAGTGTATTTTTACTATGTGGAACAAGAAGAACTCGGGAACTCGGTCGAGACAAACTCAAACATTCGCTCAAACAACTTTCCAAACATGCAATACTGGAACGGAGTCATCGTGCTACGCAAAGGCTGTTTTTCGACTTTTGCCAACCAGTTGAGCGGGCCAATTGAGCGGAGCGACTTCTGCGTTCAAACCTGCAAATATTAAACAAAGATTGTACACAGTATTTTTGAATGATGGGTGACAGGAATATCATATTTCCGGTGCACACGTTTTATGCCTTTGGCATCGGGGAGTGTATGCATGCTGTCATGAGAAGCTCCATGAGCAGTCTTAAGAGACGCGCGTCGATGTTTTGAATGGATGTTAATGTTTACCCATTCAACATCAACAACGAACATTTCACAATAACTGCTGGCAGTTCACATCATTTTTTTCCAGCTCTTCAAATAAGTCTCCTTTTTTGAAAAGATTTCGGACAAATAGTCACAAATACCACTCCACTCCCCAAACTAACCCCACTATATTATCTATCCACCCAATTATCATCATGACCGCCCCTCTGCTTGAAAGATTACGTCTGCTGTGTGAGGAAATTAACCGCGCTAGTTTCAAAACCCCCGGTGCTTTTACAAATGCAATGCTTTCCGATTTATCCGATCAGGGAATGACACGTTTGCTTAAAGATGCGTTGCCTTCGGAAAAAAGCCTTTATCGCGTATCAAAGGCATCTGGTATTTCCAGCGTAATGCTACGCAAACCGCCCCATCTGGGCACAGCAAAAACTCTTAGCGAAGATATCTTTGTCAGTCTCAAACCGGAAAGGGTCGATGGGAAGACTACTTTCATCGACAATAGCGAATCGCTGGGGCCCAAATCGCTGGGGCCCAAATCTCTTGGAGTCCAAACAGCAGTCAAGATTCCACAAGCGAAGCTGAGTGAGTCTGGCGAATCCTCACACGCCCTGTATGAGCTTTCGTCGTCCTCGCCTTCGCGAAGAAGACTTATAGCACAGTCCAAATTGGTATCGCCACAGGTTCTTGAGGGAGATGACGTCAAAGCGTTATGCGACGCGATGCTTGGTGTTGTAGATCAGCATCTGGGCTTGGTGGGGGCACTGGCCATGCGAGAAAAAGCTTTTGCCATCAGTGAGGAGTATGACGAATTAGTGCGTGAAATGGAAGAGCTTGAACAGACAATTTCTGAACGGAAAAAGCTCCTTGAACTGCGCAATGATGATATGGGTGTTTTGCTGCCCTTAAGGTACAGTGGATCACCGAGTCTGTCAGCTAGCATCGCCGACTTGATTGAGGTAG
Source organism: Metschnikowia lunata (assembly GCA_030583235.1). NCBI lineage: Eukaryota > Fungi > Ascomycota > Pichiomycetes > Serinales > Metschnikowiaceae > Metschnikowia > Metschnikowia lunata. The sequence continues at coordinate 138,450 of JAJMHP010000033.1, read as the reverse complement.
AGGTTGAAAAGATTCAACAACTAGAACGCGAGCTAGCGGTATTCAAATAAACACGTCTTTCTTCATATTTTTACATCTTCTACATTTCGTGCGGGCATGGCCTCGAGTTGTCAGCGGACTATATTATAATACAGGGAGAGTGTAATTAACTTAGATGGCAGACAAAATGTCAGAGTCACCAACGTCCAAGATGGCCATGGTTCCGACTCTGAACAACTTACCGCAAACGGTACCCAACTCGTTGTTACCACCTTCGAAGTAGTAAACCTGAGTCTTGGACAACATAGCGTAATACTCCAACTCAGACTTTCTCAAGACGGGGGTGTTGGCGGCAATGATGATCAACTTAGCCTTACCGTTTCTCAACGACTTGACGGTCGACTTGTAGCCCAAGGCGTACTTACCGGACTTGATCACCAAACCCAACTTGGCGTTGATGTTCTCGCTGTTCTTGTTCTTTGGGGCCTAAGGTTGTTAGTAAGTTGGAGACTAGAATAAAGCCAGCAGACAAGTCTACAGAGAGCCCGACGGAACGAGCACAACGGAAACGAGCTCGACGAAAACAATTGTTTCGTCCCCATCATTCGATGGCTGGGATAGTTAAAAGTATACGGACCATCTCTGTGATTTATATGTGGTATAACACTCCGGTCAATAGATGAAGAAGAAGAACGGTCGACGGAGTGAAAGACATCGCGAAAATTTGTGCCCACCAGTGAGAGGCGCGCGCAATGCCAGCTAAACTGAGAAAAAAAAAAAAAAAAAAAAAAAACGCGGAAAAAAGCAGTCCAGTCCATCACGTGATGTGAGGGCTGGTGTCTCCATGTCGCGCTCACTTCTCGGCACTTGGTTGCAAATCCACACTAGTGTACCAACGCCACTATTCTTTTTCCCCCCAGTTTCAGCAAGCTCCAAGGTTTTTTTGAGCTGAAGCGGTCACAGTGCTCATTCGAAAAAAAATTGTGCCAATATTTTAATCACACGCTAAAAACTTCAAACGCGAGTCAAAAAACAATCCCTTTTTTTTTGGAGCTGATAAAGAGTCAGACATGGTAAGTGGCGGTTAGAAGCGCCAGGGGATTTGTCGTGCGAAACCAGCGGGGTTAGCCGCGACATGCGACATCTTCCTGGACCTGGTACACGTGACCAGCGGCCGCTTTGCTCACCCCCCAGCGACTCCAGCCACCACCACCACCAACGACGTGCTCTCGCGCTCCTGCACCGGTGGCAATCTCCTCCAACCGTGAAAATTTTCTTTTACCAACGCATTTTCTACTTACCTTCTCAATTAGCCAAACCAGTATGTGTAAATTCGAGTACAAAGTGCTGGCCCATGCAACGCCATAACCTTGATGGTCTAATGAGGAATTTTTTTTGAATTGCTTTATGGCGTGGATGTGTTGTGACTGTTTGGCCTGAAGCGTTGAATAGCCACTGACAAATGCATTTGAATGGGTTTGAGTGAGTTCAAAAATCGGCATCCACAACTAGACCAATCAAGACATGGGCACTGCTGAATAAAGCATGCAAAACAAGGCCGGCAAAACATGGCCACCAAAGCATACTGTTTAAAACATTTGTACTAACATAAACAGCACAATGAAGATCGAAATTGACTCCTTCTCCGGCGCTAAGATCTACCCAGGTAGAGGTACTTTGTTTGTCAGAGGTGACTCCAAGGTGTTCAGATTCCAATCGTCCAAGTCTGCTTCGTTGTTCAAGCAGAGAAAGAACCCTAGAAAGGTGTCGTGGACTGTTTTGTACAGAAGACAACACAAGAAGGGTATCACTGAGGAGACCAAGAAGAAGAGAACCAAGAAGACCGTGAAGCACCAAAGACCAATCGAGGGTGCTTCTTTGGAATTCATCAAGGAGAAGAGAAACCAGAAACCATCTGAGAGAAAGGCCACTAGAGAAGAGAGAATTGCCAAGGCCAAGGAGGCCAACAAGGCCAGAAAGCTTGAGAAGAAGGCTGCTGGTATCCAAGCCGGTACCGCTGAGAAGGTCTCCAAGTTGGGTAAGAAGGGTGCTTTCCAAAAGGTGCACGCCACTTCCCGTTAAGTTTAGCATCCACCATATCCTCTGTACGAAACCTTTTTGAATACAACAAGTTCTAATTTACTGGCCACGGCCGCACTTGAAATAATTGCTTCATTTATTCTAGCTTATATTCTCCATGTAGAAACTCGCCGACCTCACCCCTGGAGGTGCTCAAGACTATTTCGGTTTTTCCCCGCACTCGAAAGGCAAAGTAAAAGGATTCGGTGCTATGGCAAAATACCAATGAGGTCATGTGACGCGTTTTGATCACCATCACCACCCCAACATAAGTGATTTGTTTGAGTTGGCCATTGACCCCTGTTTTCTCCACCTGGGCGCTTTTTTTCGTGATCCGCTCAACTAGTAGTGGTCCCAAATCGGGCCATTCCTGGTGGCCTTCAAGAATCTCCAGGATACTTCCGCTCAAGTATGATGCAAGATTCATGGTGATGATATCGTCCCCATTTCCGCTGCACATACAACATACTTCAACGTCTCCGCAAGAACTATAGGCAACTCCGGCTCCAAGAATGCCAGCACAGCTGATTCGGCCCGGTACCCGGAAAAAATTACCTCCGGAACTGGTCGCTAGACGAGCATTTCCGTTATTTGATGTTGACATTTCAATGTATCCCACGGTGTCCTGGATTCCGGGATTTGACGATACGTTAAGTAGGTCAGGGGCATTTTGGCCTTCATTTCTTCTTTTTTTGAACCGTGGCGCGTCGGGGGAAATAGCGGAATTTCCATCGTGCTCGATATCACCATGGTTTGGGTGAAAAGAACGAGTTTTCTCGGCCTCTGCCGCGTAAATCTCGGAAAATAGCGTATATTCCCTCTTTGCCTTCTTCAGTATAAGTTTCTTACTCTCCCCGTCATGGGAAAATTCTCTGTTGCTCGTCCCCTCAAACTCATACCCCACATTTTCTTCGAATTCTGTCATATAACTCCCATAATCAAGCAGAGAAGGCCTCGAGAGCCCGAAAGTCCGGTCAATACTTGAATCCGCATACTGTCGGTCTAAATCTCTCGATATTTCATCAACACAACTCGTTGGAAACGCGTGGGTGTTGATATTAACCAATGCTAAGCTTTTCACTATACGGCGATTGGCCACTTCGATCAAACTGGCATCTGAAGTGGCGTTGCCGTTTCGATCGAGGCTAGACCCGTACCCAGTGTTTGTCAAAGCACTAGCCTCAATAATCCGCGAAGCCTTCACCAAATTGTGTGTTTTAAGTGCCGTTTTGAGAAGTTTCTTATACTCGAGCGAGCGCTGCGCAGAATGTCTTCCCGCACCAATATGGATGATCAACACCGAGTCCATGACAGATGCCGCAGTATAGTTTATGACAGGATATGGCTGTTTTGCGGATATAAATCGGCTGCCTGCTCAAGCTAATACTTTCTGGGGTCTTCAAAATGTTACAAAATCGAGCAAACACAATGCTTTTTAGCAGAACACAACTGTTGATCTTGGCTATATTAGCACCGTATCTAATCCGCGCAAAATCCTGAGCTATCAACAGAAGAAAACGAAAAGAGCTTTAGGGTTTGAATGGCCAACCACATAAATTCAGTACACCAAGACTGTCACATTTTGTTCCTGATCAAAATTTTCCCGCTTTCAGGAAAGTATTTTTTTAGTTTTCTAGGTTAAAACAAGTGAAAGGGCAAAACAGACTCTCACTTCACTGCCATCTTTTGTATAAAGATACTGGTGGAATGTGGACGAAAATGTGTCTGGAGAGACTTGCATCTTCTTGGAGAATACTGCTGTTGTGGTCATAATGACTTGTTTTCAACTCACACTGAATCTTGATAATCTGATTATCTGGCACATTGAGTTATTCTCTCTCATTATCAGCCGTTGAGCTGGAAAGGTGTGAGACATTTTCTTCCGGTGACGTGCCTCTAGGGGGGTATTCTTGCAAGCCACATCAGATCGATTATTTCTTCGAAAGGCGTTTTCACATGAGTGAGCTCTAAATGTTGTGGGCGCGTCTCTTTGGCGTCATGCATTTGTTGCGAATTTGGCCCGTAGTAGATGATTCAGAGCGATGGAAACCTCCTGTCTAATCTACTAACTAGTGCTTTTTTCTCTCTTTTTATTGCGTCTTCTACGTTCCGAAAAAGGACCTGGATTTGGAGACTGTAAAAAGCTCTTTTCATCTTCCCTGGATGTGGATTGAATCCTTCACTTCTATCAAAAAAGCCTTGCTACTTCTCCAAACGGACCGCTTTTTAGTTGAGTATCTACATTTCTGATTTGTATCTTGTCTCAGCCTTTTCTGTATAATGAGTGGCACTGCGAAGGAATTAACTTGAGGCAGCTAATTAACCAAGACCAGAGTACACACAACAAGGGCAAATCTTCGGCTTCCAATTGTTTTTTTATTTTTTTTATTTTTTTTATTTTTACTTTTTTGATTTCCTTCCATACAGTAAAAGTAATGAAGTTCTTCGTGTAAAGATTATAAGAGGCTTGTCCATTGGAGGGCAATAAAATGAAAAGAATTCAAGCCAATATTTGAAAGCATGGGATGCGCAGCCTTTTGGGACTGCGGTACCTACTTAGTCAAATGATTTAAACAAAAAAACAAGCACTATGATTTGTATATTAGTTGTCTTTTCTTCATTTTCTAATGACTCTAATCATACCGAAGGCTATATATCAGATCCTTACATTGTAACTTCTGCATACTAATTGGCAAAAGTCCCTGGATTCATCAAACTTCTTTATTCAGTGAATTTTAAATTAAAGGCAAGGCATGTTCTTGCGAAGGTCAGATCTTTTTAAGTATGTTTGATATCCCGAATTTCTACTAAGATTTGATTTTTCTAAGTACTGAATGCTCTCTCTTTACGATGAAAATTAGATTTGGCGGTCAAGTTCCCACGCTGAGAAGGTATCAACTTATGTCCAACTAAGTGAATTGTGGTATCCGGGCGCAATACTGATGACGAAATTATAGCTTTACAGTGCACCTAATCTACGCTTCTTTTATCGAAGGTTGTTTTTTTCTTTCTTATTATTATTTTTTTCTTCAAATGAGTGAATGTGGAGCCTCCGCAAATCAAAGAAGCCTCTCGAGAAAACGAATCCCTTGGGCCGAAAGGGGAAAGTGGTTGCATAAAAAGGCACGCCCTTTCCTATAAAATTTGAACATCCGCTTGTTGCCCCCCAGAATTGTTTTGTACTATTAACTTTTTCATAGTCTTCGGAACACCGTAACAGAACCGACGATAACATACTTTCAGAACTATGAGCAACTTAAGGCATTTACGGCTAGCTGGAAAAGACTTCGGAGAAGTTTTGGGAGAAAATAGAAAGAAGCGGAAAATACTCGTGGGTCCTAAGGATTTCTAACAAGCTGATACATTGACAAGAGGCAATGAATCAAGCCCCGTGTAAGAACAGTAAACTTGGATCTTTTGATGATAAAGGCAGCCTGAAAGAGGATAAACGCAACGGAGATGACGACTTTTCTGTGAATGTCGAAAACCGTTCGATTCTGGGACTGTTTCAGCGGTTGAAGTTAAAAGTTGTATACAGCGAAAATTGGGGATTCTTTTAAATCCGACTTTGTGTCATCTGCTGATTATGAAGAGCCCACAAGAAAACATACGTCTGTAAACGGAATTTTGAATGGAGTAGAGAAAGATGATCAAATGGGCAAATTGAAAGAATCTATGGACGAAGAAATTGAAGAATTTATGGACGACGATACTGACGAAAAAAGCGATTGATTCTACTGAAATTGAGGAAAGATCGACCTATTTCAATACAACACCTGTGAATATGGTGAGCTTGGGATTAGCCCAGAGATGCTTTGTTATATTGACGAAAACATGTATGAAAGATCATTTGTGGGAACAGTCCAAATCACTGAGATGCCTCGTCTCCAATTTCTCACAACCCGAAAGTTGAATGAAAAAGAGAAATGCCTTTTCGAAAGTACCAACACTCTTTTGCAAACTGCAAAATGTGTCACTGAATGCGACAAGCTCGCCTTTAATACCAGGAGATCGTATTCCTACGCGATGGAATCTTATTTAAGGTACATGGTCAACATAGGTTACCACTCAAATAACTTCATAACTTATGGGATACATATCGAAAGAGCCATAAAGTGACATATTGAAGAAAAGGAAAAATATGGAAATGCACAGCCGAACTCGCTCGGAATCACTCACAATTTCAAGTTCAGCTTGTCTCCACTGTTTTGCTGTTTCGAGTATTTTACTACGAAAGATATCACTGATGACGCTGAGGGATCTTGGATAATGAAACACGCTGGAATACTTTTCCTGATAAGAAGATTGTTCCTTATTTCTTGAAATCAACTCAACAAAAGCATCTAGATGCGGGAAAATACAAATGCCTTTTTGCAGCAAGGGGTAAGTTGAGCCTTGATACGTACCTGATGGAGGTATTAAGCACATGATACCGGCCATGTATAACAAAGTAAGAAACGGATCAAGAAAGACTATCTACGACGGCACCAACGCTATTTTAGAGCCTTTGATGGGTTATCATCTCCGTATGCGCAGCCCAACAAGCTCGCGATTGATCTTTCCGACTTATTGTTTACCAGGGAAGAGTCACAGTACGGAACTATGCCAATCTTGGGGTTTCATGTTGTCATTGGTAAGTCGTTTGAAAAGAGGGGGTAAACCTCAGCGGGCTGGGTCTGTCGGAACAAAGATGTTGAGATTTGTTTAGTATCTGCAATCGCCATGTCGCTTTGGTTTCGGCTTGATTTCAATCTTCAAAACGCCCCACTTGCGGGAAGCTGTTTCCACACTTCGAGGATCAACTTGCATGGCAGAGTACTAAGGTACCATTCTTCAAAGAATATTCATCGAAATCGAAGAGTATGCTTGGCCGTGTTTATGAGTCGCAAATGGCTCAGATGTGGTTTAACCGAATTTGCTTGAAATCGTCCAATTTGACGCTTGTTGGTAGAGTGATCAATATAAGCCTTGCAGATATCCATTGTTCTCATCAAACTCAGATAGGGCTTGCTTGGTTTTGGGTACTTGATGACCTTATGTCATATTCGCTTGAGCTCATACACTTTTCCGATGGATTTGCAAAGGAAGAATCATGCCATATATCTCGCGATATTGCTCCCCTGGCGTACTTGGAGACTTTTGGATAAACCTACAAATAGTGTATTCTGCAAGCATCCTATAACTAAGAATGGTCTATTCTTCGAGTTCAGGTCTCAAGTGTTGAGGTCAGTGCATACCAAATGTCTGTTGTATCCATCACGCGATATTTCAGGCCCTCAGACTGCTCGTTTACCCATACTGTTGTCAAAGTTGGATATTATGCAAAACGGTTTGGATAGGGAAATTTCCGGTAGCGATAAAAACGCAAATGCCATGAATCGAATGATCAATTGCATGGAGACTCAACTAGACGGCCTACGAGCCCAAGTTGATAACATGCAGTCAACTCGACGATATTGAAGTCAGATCTGTTGAAGCCGAAACTCAAAAAATAATAGACCAATTCGTGGCGTGGTAAAACAGGAGTGGAGTTTATGGAAATGGAAGGGGTCAAGTTTCAAACAATTGAGTGTGTGCATCAGAAATCTGGTTTTTCGAAATCCAACCAATTAATCGAAACTCCCGCTCTTGTTTTTTGAATGGCTCCTTGAATGAGTCTGAAGCAAATAATGAGAAATCAAGTCCGCATCAGAGGTCTTCAAAGAGCATCAGAAAAGGAGGCAATAAATCTAAATCTGTTGCGAGTTCAGAAAAAGGGGAGTGGTACCAACTCCGAAAATAATGCATAATCGGTGATGCTCAAGCCCAATTGGCAATTGTTGTTGAACACATGTAACATACCCGACCTAATCAAAGAGTGGTATGAGCATCATGCAACTATTTCCAGTGTTCAAAAGAAGGTGATTTGTGGGATGGAGACTGAATGCCAATGTATACAAGAGGAGAAAGGCTTTCATTCGCTTCATTGAAATACAGAGGATTCGCAAAGCTCTTTTTGATGGTTTCAGTGGGGATGTGATGGGTGCTTTTCCCGAGTTGTATCTAAGAGAAATAGGCTTGACGCTTACCGCGTTGGGAATTCACCTTCAAAACAAGGGGAATAGCAGGAAAGTGTCGGACAAAATAAAAGCCATGAGGCCAAAACCATGACATGACATGGGTCATGGGTCATGGGTCATGGAGTTGGGTAATGAGTGCATTGGATGCCGTTGACCCTTTTCGTTGTGATTTAGTGTTTTCGTCATAAACATTAATATGTAAAGCAGCCACCGGAAAAGATGTTCACGGTATCCATTTTACCCCAAAGACTTGTGGAAAGGATCAGCTCTGTATCGCTGAATATCTTGCTGACCATTTTAAAATCATCAAGAGATAACTCCAATTAATACGGTGACGAGGTAATTGCTACCTGAGCAGTTAACCAAAACAAGCGGGCCGTGGTACCGACTACTAGGTGTCTAGAGAATCATTATTGAATTCAACTGGAGTTATCAAGACATTTATGGTTCGAATTTTTTCTTCGGTTTCAGAAAGAGCCGCTACAGTCTCAGCTAAACTTTCTTCAGCCCCCAGGTTCACCCAGACATTTTTTGCCTAGTCAATAGCCAATATACTCTCGGAAGTTATATTAAAGCTAACTTACTAGTGATTATCAAGATTCTTGCAGTTTGATTTCTCCAGGGCACTAAAGGTTTAGAAAGATTTCCACAGCCACACCTTGGCTGTTTCTTTTTTGCTTCTACGGCTTTCAAGACGGCAAAAAAGGAAACGACCTATGTGATTTTCGAGTCGGCAAGGAAAAACTCCAATATTCAAATCTGAGCTTTCTACCAAATTAGTATAGTACCACCAAGATTTAAGAAGTGGGTATCTGAAATAGCATGTTGAGGCAAAAACACGAATATTCACGAGATTTTTGCTTGATATTCATGCAGAGAGAGTAAGAGAAATTCGTGGTCAAAATCGAAAACTTGTCCGGGGAAATGTCTTCCTGTTCTTTTCTTTATTCTCTCTCACCTCTGAAGCACGCTTCTCATTTCCCAAAACGCGTATAATACAGCCTGCCAAGAGAAATAAAACTATGAATAAACTTGAGGACTCAGGGCAAGCCGAATGTTCGACTGTCTAAAAACTAAATAGAAAATTCAATGTGGAATATTGACTCAAAAACTTGACAATAGATAAGCGCAAAGTGCTCATCAATTCACCGAATATTTATGGCGTTGCCTATCCACTATTGGTAAGGGAGTTCGACAACAATACAAGGATACCAGTGTTTTCAAGATGTGGCATGGTCAAATTTAATATTAGAGGGGAAATCAAGAATAATGATCGGAAATTATTTTATATCGAGAATGTGGACAAGCCGTGCCAAACTAGACCAAAACGGATAAGTGACCTTTATAGGGCTTATCTGGTCTTTGTTTTCTAAGATTACTTTGCTTATGTGAGAAATGGATAAGCAGAAATGGCTGCAAAATCACCCCCAAGTGCGGGGCGCCCAACGGATGCGCATGCTCTTTATTTAATAGTGTTTTCAGTGTCATGTCATGTGAATTGGAGTTGAGTATAAAAGAATGTTTTGGAGTATATTTCGCTATCTGGGCTTAAGTGGATCCAAGTATATACATAAAGAACTTAGAGTGATGTGTGAAAAGCACGGCGAAGCAAAGAATAGCTGGATTAGGGTCTTCATTATTTGGCCTGTTTTCCTTATTTTTTTTTTTTCTTCTTTTTCTTTCGGTTGCAACTACTCCTTTCAAAAGAAAAGCGACAATTTCAATTTCAGTCTCAATTTCAGTCTCAATTTCAGTCTCAATCTCAGTCTCAATCTCAGTCTCAATCTCAGTCTCAATCTCAATGATAATACACGAAATACTGCGGCATAAACGAATGAATTCTCGCCGAGGAAAGAAAACCCCAATTTAGACAGTTATCATCCGGTTTCCCGGTCCATAAACACGGGTTCGACACAAGATACAGAATATCTTTTTTCTTATATCATTTCGGGCCTAATCCAATTAAAACCAAGAAATCTCGTCTTCTCGGCCCTTGAAAACAAGAGAACTTTCATATGCGATAATTTCTCCGGTTGACAAATCAGAAAAAGCCGTACAGGTTCCCACTTTTGTTCACTTCTTGTGAAAAATTATCATTTTTTGGCGGAGATTTCTTTGGTTCCTGGAAGAAAACAGTATAATTTGTTGATTTGGCTTTTTTCGTTTATTTCGTTCAATTGACTGGTGGTATGTGTGGTCAGTACGGCTTTTACATCTCGATATCCGATTTGACCATACTCTTTTTTCCTGCTTTTAGTTTTCTGAAGAATAAAAAAAAAACCCAAGCAAATTTGATGAAGCAGTCTTCGCCAGAAGGTGGTAAGAAGAGAAGTTGCGTTATCTGAAAGTGCTGTTTCAGCAAGCAAATTTGATACACCTCGTCTACAAGTACACTGTAGAAATGGACATGACAGATGTCTAGGAATTCTCGAGAAATAAAGAGAAGCTATAGAAAAGAGAGTGAAGTTTAATAATTCGAAACTAGTAAGTCGATTATGGGAAGATTCTCCGAATTTGTCAAGAGCCGAAATGTCCCGGGTATCCCATATATAGAATGTCAACAGCATGATGACTGTAGTTTCAACTAGTTTGTAGTAAAACACGTGTCGTTGTTTTTTTTTTTTCCTACCTTTTCACCACAAAGAACGTGTGTCAGACTAAATGTACTTTTTTAGGTATGGGGAGGGGTGATAAGCGTGGAGGAAAGAAAAAGGAAGAGAAAATTACAGGGGAGGAAAAACACATGATTGATTCAGTGTAGCATTTTTGTTTGGTTGAGACTGGTCACCTCATGATCGGGACATAATCGCTTCAAGATGGATCATGGGGCCACAATCGGGCCATGGGCAAAACCTCACTCCACGTGCATCAGCACCCTCTCCATCCAAAAAAAACTCCACACTCGCTTCTCACTGCTTTCCCATTGATTCACTTTTTCTCTGTTACTTGTTCTCCTATCTTAACTTCCGCATCTCTCTTTTTTTTTTCATTCCATTCTCGTTCTCTGTTGTAATCCTTCTCGCTCATGATCGCCGAAATATATCTTCCTTTCTCGCAATGACACATCTATGGTTTCGAGCCTTGACCCAGATTGGTATAACAGCCTTCTCACTAAAGCCTCTTCCTCATACACACCTCGGTGATGATCTTTTTGACTCTCCCAGCCACGCCACCAAATATAAGGAATGCAGATTCCGAGGCGTTTCCAAAACTACAGACACACAACATTTATAGTTATATTGGCCTGTGTCTAATTTTCTGCCCTTGAGTTGAAAACAGTTCATGATCTTGGTGCTGAAGTTGAAGGGATAGCTAAGAAGGCGTTTTAAAGGTATTTAAAGACATTCAACAGAGTACTTGAGAAGCATTCAGCAGAGTACTTGAGAAGCATTCAAAGCGCACTCGAAATACACCAAAACGGCACTAAACGGCACTAAACGGCACTAAACGGCACTAAACGGCACTAAACGGCACTTCAAACTCACTAAACGGCACTTCAAACTCACTAAAAAGGCTTCTAAGACACACTCAAAATACATCAAGCATCTAACCACAGTCTATAGGAGCCCTGACATCGCTTGTTGTGTAACTTCAAAATCAATTGTTGTCTATTTTCTCCCATGTTTTCCGTTCGCCGCTTGGGCCGTGGTGTCTACAACGACTTCCGCAAAAGGATACCCTACTATGCTTCCGACTTCAAGGACGCGTATAACTACCGGGTGATTCCGACCGCCGTTTATATTTTCTTTACTAACTTGCTACCGGCCATAGCATTTGCCCAGGATATGTTTGATCGTACCGATAACCTGTACGGTGTCAACGAGGTACTAATGAGCTCAGCACTTGGTGGGGTAGTGTTTGGTGTTTTCAGTGGCCAGCCACTATGTATGGTTGGGGTCACTGGACCCATCTCTATCTTTAGCTACACTATATACGAGATCATGACGCCACGTGGCACGCGATTTTTCCCCTTCATGTGCTGGGTTTATCTCTGGTCGATGGTGATGCACTTTGCCGTAGCACTTTTTAACTGGGTGCTGTTCATGAAAATTGTGTCCAACTTCTCCTGTGAAGTGTTTGGGTTTTTCATTTGTATTGTGTATTGCGAGAAGGCGGTTCTGATTCTTAATAAGCAGTTCCACGAAGAAGGCGTGGCGTCAGGCTTCTGCTCCGTTATGATCAGTCTTCTCATGGTCCTTTTTGGCCTTGGCTCGAATATTTTCGGCTCTCAGCTCCATTACTTCAACCCTGCAACAAGAAAGCTTTTTTCCGACTACGGAGTGCCCTTGTCGGTGATTTTTTTCTCCGGCTTCATCCATTTTGGTGGGTTTTTGGACCATGTCCAATTGGCCCGTCTACCGGTGTCTAAAGCTTTTGCCCCTACGTCTCTGTCTGCAGAAGCTGGGCGTGAACATGGCTGGTTTATCCATTTCTGGCCACCACAACACATATCTGCGGGCGACGTTTTTATCGCGGTGCCGTTTGCAATTTTGCTTACTTTTCTTTTTTACTTCGACCACAATGTGTCCTCGTTGATGTGCCAGCTGAAACAGTACCCGTTAAAAAAACCCGCCGCGTTTCATTGGGACTTTATGCTTTTGGGGCTAACTACGGGAATTCTGGGCATCATGGGTCTTCCGGCACCAAACGGATTAATTCCTCAGGCTCCTTTACATACCCAGAGTCTTGTTGTCCACGATCCCGAAACAGGTGAGCCAATATCTGTGGTTGAACAGCGGGTCACCAACACTGCCCAAGGGGCCATGACCTTTGTGATGATGACGGGTCCATTTTTGGTGCTTTTGGGTTTGATCCCCCAAGCGATTTTATCGGGGCTTTTCTTCATCATGGGCATCAGCGGGTTACATGTGAACCCAGTGGTGAACAAAATCAGGTTTTTGTTTCTAGAAAAGAACTACATTGAAAACGGTCCCGACGTCCTCCCATTGTGGAAGGATCTCAGTTGCATCCCAAAAAACAAGTTGAAGTATTTTTACATATATCTCGTCTTACAAGTGATTGCTGGTGCGGCAGAATTCGCCATCACTTTGACTGACGGAGCCGTTGGGTTCCCAGCCGTGTTGTTATTTTTTGCCATTTGCGCAAGATGGGTATGGCGCTACATTATCCCTCAGGAGGATCTTGATTATCTTGATGGGGCTGTGGCTGAGCCATTTATCATCAAGAGTTTAGATGTGCCTCGGAAGTTATCCGTGTCGTCAGAAGAGACCGAAGATGAAATAAAGGCTTGTTAGATGTGCATGTGTTATTGACAGAATATAATATAATAGAACTTACTTTTTAGACAGGTGGTGTCCCGGTTGTTTTATGCGTTGGCGCCATTAGCTTGATAATGAGATCACACTTCAGCCCCTATCATCCATGCGCCCCATGAGAATAGGCATTTAAAATAATCAAACTGTTTCCACCAATATCTGATCGTTATCTCCATTCCCACTAAAGCGCCCCCTCAACCCCCATCAACTCCCACCTAGTCGAGTCTCCGCCTTTCAACGCAAGAAAAAAAAAAAAAATTATATACATGCGAACCATGATCAGCAACGTCTGGTCACGTTGTGCGTGTCGCGTCATCTAACCCCACTGTTAGTGATGACGACGGAAAAAAAAAAAAAAGGAAAGGGCACTGATGCAATCAAATCAAAAATTAGGCCTGCAAAGCTTAGTTGTCTGGTAGAATCCACTTTTCAAAGCTATTCCTGACTCTCAATTGCACTTCAGTAGCTTTCGCATCATCATGCTCCTTGCCGTTTAAGTAACCGATGTCCAAGTTCTGGCACCGCTGCACAGCATGGAGAATAGCTTTGTCCAATTTCTCTTCTTTGATTTGCTCATCAGTCTCCTCAATCGAGTTTTTGAGACTATTCACAATGATTTTGACCCTCTTGAAATTCAAAATCAAATCCAAGTCGATCCAGCCCTCAGTCCCCATGTTTCTTCTCAAATAAACATCTCTGACCAAGTTATCGGAGGAAAAGTAGTAGTCAATTTGCAGGGTCAAGGCTTGTTCTGGGTTTTGCTTCGGACTTATCGGAGGTGGAATGTGCACTGGCGCAATACCAAATGGCATACCTGGGACCATCATTGGTTGTGGATGTTGCGGAAGAGGAACAAATGGACCATTGCCCATAGGACGGAAAGCGTTGTGCATTCCATAATGGTTAGCAGCCTGTATGTTGCCATTGCTGTTGCTTCTGTTGTATGGCACATTGCCGCCGTTCATTGATCTAAATTGTCTGTTGTTTCCTGGATATTGAGAGGGAACAAATTGCTGATAGTAGACCCCTTGTTGACGTTGCAGTTGGCCGTGTGGTCTTCCGTTAGAGTTTCCTTGAGGGGCGCCATTTTGATTGTGTCTTCTGTAATTTTTCTGCTGCGGGTTGAATCGTTGCTTGTTGTCGTTGAAGTTTTGCTGCTGATGCTGTTGGTCACCGGTCGAAGCATCATTGACATCCTGAACTTGTTCAGATACACCTTGTGGAGCTGATGTAGAGTTTCCATCCTCGTTACTTTCCTCATCCTTCGATACAATCTCATCCTTCTTGGACTCGTCGTAGGCTGAGGCAGGGGCAGACGCACTCTTGCTCTTTCGTGTGTTCTTGTTCTTTCTCTTTGGTTTCAGCTGGCTTCCAGCACCATTGGCATTGGTGGATCTGGGGCTGGGCAACACAACCTTTGCATTGATAGGAACCCATTTGCTACCCTTGACGGCCTTTGATGCCGCCAACTTGGTTGAATTTTGCGGAGACTGCTCAGTGGCAGAAGATTGGTGTGGAGTTGGCCATTTGTGCTCGTCCACGTTGGTCTTTTGAACAGTAGATGTAGTTCCCCAAACCGATTTTGCAGGAACTGGCGCAGGAGTCAATACTTTTTTGGGGTTTGTCGCTGGAGCTGAAGTTGAAGCTGCCGAGCCAGACGTTTCCGAGGATGAAGGAGCGGCAATTGTTGCAGTCTCGGTAGACCCCTCTTTTGGTGGCGCGGAAGGAGATTCAGTATCTTCAGAGGCGCTGGAGGCAATTTTTGGAGATCCAGAGCTTGACGCAGACACAGTCACAGGCTCTTCCGAGGGATCAGTTGTGGATCCCTGGGGACTGGCGGCAACATTGGCATATGAGACCGACATCTTTTCTTGGACAGAACGAGCGATTTCTCTTTGGGAATGCAGACGTGTATCAGCGGGACTTCACTTCAGGGTCGAAAACAATAATCTTCCGAGGTTGAGTCTAGACGTTCTTTCGTTTCAAGAATCGAGTGCCCGGCGAGAGAAACTGGTCAAAATTTGTGGCAAATTGTGCGGGAGATTTCTCTGAAGTTGTGGTTGTGTCACGAGATAAAAATTTTTCGGGTTGGGACTTTTTTTTTTTCCCTGGTGCAAAGAAAAAAAAAATGTGAGCGCCTTGAGAGTGAGAAAAAAAAAGTCACAAATTTTGAGACGTGCCACTGGGCGGTTAGTTGCGAAAAGGCTGTAAAAAAATGGTCGCTATTCTGAAAACGAGAAAGGACCGTGAACGCACAAGCCTTGGAAGAATCAAAATTAAAAAAATTGTACGAAAGTTAAAAAAACCGACGTGACTCAAAAATCCAAGAGCTATATTAATTAAGGGGATCGGTAGAAAGCTCTATTTCCGAGCCAGTGTTTCAAGGATTCTTGTGGCGCAAAGTATTCGGGAACAAGAAAAAGGTTTCTACCCGCGGGTCAAAAAAGAAAAATAAAAATAAAAAAAAAGACGAGAAATGTCTCCCACTCGCGGTAACGCGTGTCACGTGACGGCCGTGGATGCAAATTATTTCCCTTCCTATCTCGAGTCCACTAATAAAAGCGAGGGAGCGCTTCGAAATATAATTGAAACGCCAACAACATAAAGCAATTGAGATTTTTGGTTCAACAATATTTAGGATTCCGTCTAATTTTTACCGTTTTTGGTGGGCACAAATTGATGATATGTTCCATGAGCTGGACCCTTGCACACACAAGGCCAAATACCAAAGCAACTAGAAAGGACAGATGATGTTGCCATAATTGAAGATTCATCCGATCGGATCCCGTAATGAATCAGCGGCTTCTGGTGAGTTGGGGGATATGGTAAAATGAGAAAAATTCAGAGACGCTCTTACCCTCCACAGAAAAACATAAAAAAAAATAAAAAAAATAAACGAACATCCCACTTGAGGCACCGAATTACTTCCTTATATTCAGAGGAATTTCCCATGGTCGTCAAATTCTGGTATGATCGAGTTAAACTCTTATTATCTTGGAAAACTTTTAAGGCCAGCCATACCTGGTCATGTTGATTCACTTACCTGAAACCGATTAGAAGTCAAAACCTAAAATCTCACTACACAATAGCTTAAAACCAGTTTGAAAGATTTGAAGTGAATTTCGAGGACAACTATGCCATGCAGAAATTTAAGGGTTTTGCAGTGATCACAAACGTTATTAAAGAGAAAAAAAAAAATATTCCAAAGGACAACTGGCACACAACTGAAACACTTCCAACCACTTTATCAGGATTGTCGAAAGCCCGCAAAGGGCAGGAAACGAGTGACAGTGTTTTGTCGTCCATCGAGAAACGATCAGATCAAAAGAGTTAGTATTTCAGTAAGTAGCGCCATTAAATCCATTTTCAGCAGTAGAATTTACAAATACGTACAATAGCACGGGAACGCGTTTAACAGTCGGTTCCATGTTTCATTTAAACAGATTTCGTATATTGCGCATGTGACGCGTGGATTCATGCGATCGAAAATCATCCACTTAAGTCAGCTGTTGCGGATAGAAAGCCTTGCTTGTAAATTCGAGTTTGATGTTTTTCTAAGTTTGACTTTTTGCCAGACTTGCCTGCTTTTGGGCTCAGGCATGTGGCACACGGGCCATGCTCAGACGCCATGATTGGGCCATGATTGGGCCATGATTGGGCCATGCTCAGACGCCATGATTGGGCCATGATTGGGCCATGCTCAGACGCCATGATCAGACCATGCTCAGACGCCATGCTTAGACGCCATGATTTGGCCATGATCAGACCATGCTTAGACCATGCTCAGATCACATCCCGGCCTCGCATTCCGCGCCTCAAAGCGTATATCCCTCGTGGCCGGCCACATGCCAGCAGACTTCGCACCATCTTCAAATTACATCTCCCCCACAATTAGTGCCTCCACATAGAATTGAGCTCAGAACAATACAAGACATAATCTTGACCAGCACCAGAACGAGCAAAAGAAAAAAAAATTAAAACTAGAAATTAAAAAAAAAAGGAAGAACGTCGTCTCAAAACTAGCTGATAGATCTTCAAAATCAACCATTTCTCCCGAACACATCTCTCGCACACTGCTTTCCATGACCATTTTATCTAACTCGGTTTTCAGGCCGGTACTTGAAGCCCTTCGGTCGTCCAGAAATGGTATTGTTTATGGAGGGAAAATCCGGTTTTCCCACGCCTTGGTGATCAACTTGTTGTATCGATCGGGACCCTTAAGGCCACGACTCGAACAAGTGTTGAAAGCGACCAAAGAGCACTCGACGGTTTTGGCTGGGTTTGCCATTATATACAAAACCGTTGCCAACATACTAAAGCTGGACCAGCTATTGGCACATAGGCCTAGTTTTGCCAAGTTTGTAGCAGGAGCCGTGGCCGGGTGGGTTGTTTACTCCCAGCATTTCGGAATATTTAATCCTGGCATCACCCATCAAATCACGCTCTACTGTTTTTCCCGGGTTTTGATTGCTACTTGCAAGATCTTGCTTGACTTATACTTGGAATGTCGTCAACCACAATTGAAAATGAAGGGCGAGGCGGTGAGATTTAAGGACTGGACGACAAACCAGGCCAAGGGGTATAAAATGAAGATCTACTCCAAGACATGGAAATACTTTGCCGTGCTCACATGGGCACTTGTCATGTTCATCTATGACTATCGCCCGCAGTACTTGCAGTCTTCATTGAGACACTCCATGGCGTATATATACGACACTGAGATGGACACGTGGTCGTCATGGAGAGACTTTTTCGGCATAATCTGAGGAGACAATCTGGTGAGATATCTAGAAAGTTGATTTAAAACGATAAGCTAGGGAGATGATTTGAGGAGATGAACGCCAAGAGATAATCTGAAGAGATGGTCTGAAGAGACGACCTGGTGAGATAATGAGATTATCTAAAGAGATGGTCTGAAGAGATGGTCTGAAGAGACGACCTGGTGAGATAATGAGATTATCTGAAGAGATATCTTAAGAGGTGGTCTGAAGAGACGACCTGGTGAGATAATGAGATTATCTAAAGAGATATCTTAAGAGGTGGTCTGAAGAGACGACCTGGTGAGATAATGAGATTATCTTAAGAGATATCTTAAGAGGTGGTCTGAAGAAAACAGCTTTTTCTCCCCCTCGACTTTGCCTTTTCTTCAGCATTGACAATTGTCCTCTTGGATCGGACTACCCAACAACTCTCCACGCCTTTGGTGACCCCCGACATCTCTCGTTCTCCTAGTGTTCTGTGGCTCCCTTCAATTTCCAGGGTGTCGAAATGTCAAAATGTCAAGTTGGTTCACACCAAAAAAGCGTCCTTGGGCGTGTACTTTGCTTCGTAATACATGAGATCCATTGCTGCCAACACCTTTTGCTCTTCCAAGAACCCGTGAAGCATATCTGCCACTAATAGACCTTCGTCATCTGGAATCCGCAGCATTGAATCAACGTCTGGGCCATTGATGGTTTCTTCATGTCCAGGCACGTTATCGTTGAGGCATGCTGAGCTCAACACTTGCCTATCGAACAGGTTATGGATCGGTTTCTCAGTAGGACGTCTGAGGCTGTGTTTTCTGTTCTGATTCCTGTGCTTTTTTGCGTTCCTCTGCCTTCTTTTGGCTTTAGACGCCTGAGCCAAACCTGGCCCTTGATCCCTCTGCTTTTGGACTCGAGTGGCCTCCTCGATCCCTTTTTGTGTGAGATTCCAGATCTTGTCCCAGTCCTCAGCCGTGAAAAATGCGCAGTTTCTCGATCCCCACTCCACTGGTGATTTTGGAGAGTTTGAACTCTTTGGAGGATACCATTCATAGTGAGCTATTTGTTTGAAAAACTGTGGTTTTCTAAAAGCTCTAGTCTTGTGACTTGTATGCTTACGCTCTTGTGGGAATCTTCTTTTTATTGGAATCCTGGTAATTTGTTGATCTCCAGCTCGGCCGAAAAAACGGCAGATTTTGTGAAACAGCCTGGAGACTTTTTCCATTGACTTTCGGTGCAATTTGTTTCCTAAAAGTCTAGCAAAAAGTCTGACGAGTGACAAGAGCTGTCTTCGCTTCAAATTTCTGCACACTCTCAACAAGAGAAGAACATCTTCTGACTTGAGAGGAATTTGGTCCATGTTTTTGGCCCTAATAAAGATGATACGAATGTATTGCAGCCAGCCGAAACCCCTTTTTAGTCTTTTTCAAGATTGAGGCTAGTGGCCGTACAGGTCTTCTATTCTTCTTTCTTTGTCAATCTTTCTAGTCTAAGAAATTTCTGAAAGCTGTGTCTTTGAGCAAAGCGAAGCAAATTCAGATGGTTGTTGAGGTAGCTGTGTCTGTGTGTTTCTCGTATAGTCAAGCGAACCGCGTGCGTGTGAGTCTGATTGAATTGCAGCCACGCGGAAAAAAAAAAAAAAAAAAAAAAAAAGAGCTCAAAAATTAGTGGGAAGAACGAGATCTGGAAAGTAAGCATTAGGATGATGATAATTATTATGATTGAGATTAGGATTATTAGTATTTTTAATTTGTAATACTTCTTTTGTAATGGAAGATTGCCCTTTCCTCGTTATTGAATCTCGAGGACCCTTCACTTTTCCTGTCCCACCTTCTCCAACTTCTCCTTCAAAGCCCTGTTCTCTTTCTTCAACAAGCCC
This sequence comes from Metschnikowia lunata, assembly GCA_030583235.1. Classification (NCBI taxonomy): domain Eukaryota; kingdom Fungi; phylum Ascomycota; class Pichiomycetes; order Serinales; family Metschnikowiaceae; genus Metschnikowia; species Metschnikowia lunata. The sequence goes on along the minus strand of JAJMHP010000033.1, from coordinate 118,433 downwards.
AACTCAATAAGCAAGCTTTGCTTGTTACTCTGGCTCACCATGTGTAAGAGGGCTTTATTTTCGCCTTGTAAAACTGCCAACTTATTCGTGATTCTGTGTGCGATATCTTGAGCGTCAAAATTCTCGTAATAGTCGACTGCGTTGTCTTTGGTCATGACCGTTCCCACGACAATAGCCTCTATCTTAGATTTGGTTTCCTTTAATTGTTGAGTTTTTTCATTCAAAGCACGAGTGAGGTCTCTGAACAAATGCACAAAATTCTTTGGCATTCTAATCTGGTCTCCCAACCTATTGTCCTCCTCGGACTGCTTGATCTCGTCCTCCAAGTCAAGGTATTTCAACTTCTCTTTGAGGCAATCGTTAACTTGATTCTTGAACGAAAGCTCTGATTTCAACATCTCAATTGTTTCGTTTTCAGAAGGTTCGTAAGAATTGCTGCCTCCATAAGTTGGCAGCTTTAAGCTTCTATCCATAGAAATGGCACCGGTCTCTTTAGTCTCAGATGATAAAGACCGGTTGTCAAAGCTGGAAACGCTGGCCATGCTTGAGGTGTAACTTGAAGTGCTCGGGTTCATGGAGACTTGTTTCTTTCTTTGATAACTGGCCATGATTTGGCTTGGAACGGCCTGTCCATAAGAAGCATATTGAGGAGAGTTTGGCTGAGTTTCCTTGTTAAGCTTCATTGAGCTGATGCTACTATAGTCAAGCTGGTTAAACTGGTGATGCTGGGAAGTCCCCGGCTGGGTGTTTTGTCTTGGGCCGGGCCCATCAAAGATGGAGTTGTTCATGAAGCTAGGCAAGTGGATTCCCTGGTTGTCACTTCTAGGGGAGGATATCATGCTATTAATAGCAGAGGGAGAAGATGTGAGCCCGGGTGAGTTTGTTGTGTTGGAGCGGGTGTTCCACATGCGGTTTTGAGCGAGTGAATTGGGAGAATTTTGGTGGCTAAACTGGTACGGCTTCATGTGCTGGCCGCCGTCGTAGCTTTGCGGCACCAAAGAGGCTTGGTAGTTTAAGTCTGGGTCAGTGTCCTCGCTGTTAACTGCAGTGTACCCACTGGAGTTTGTGGCGGCAATACTACCTGAACTCATAGGATTGAATGAAATGTTAAGGCCTGATTGGTTGGGGTTGGAGCTGTAGTTGGAATTGGAATTGGAATTGGAGTGGCTGTTGCTGTTGCTGTTGCTGTTGCTGCCCGATGCGTCCATCATTAAAGGAACGTGTATCAAGGAGTGTCGTTGCAGTGTATCTTTTACGGGCAGGAGTCAAAAAAATAAAGGAGAGGCAAGGACAAGGGGAGAAAAATTGGAAGAAAAAGATGGGGATTCTCTCAAGCGGTGGTATTTATATGCTCACGAGGCAGGTGCGGGTCGAATTTGCAGCCATATTCTCAAAAGTGGATAAGCCGCCCGCCCGCTTAAAAGCCACCCCCGCGAGTGTCAATGTAAAAGAGAGAAGGAGGGAGAGAAAAAGAAAGAATGGTGTGAATAATATGAAGATTGGTTCTATTACTTAGTAGCAGCAAATGGATGTCTTTAGAAAGAGTGTCCTAAAAGCCGAGGAATTTCAAGAGGATGATTTAGGAGGAATGAGTAGAAAGGATGAGTAAGGAGGATGAGTGAGAGTGAAGAAAAGAGACGGAAAAAAAAAATATTAATCAATCAATCAATCTTCGAGAGGAAAGCGAGTGTAGAATTTGAGGTAGAGATTTTTGTGTTCTTTTCTGAACTTATTTTCCCTCTTTCTCCCTCCCTTTCTTGATCGCTCGTGTCATCTTCATTTAATCCTCGTGTATGCTTTTTATCAATTTCGATCCTTCTTCATTCTCTTCCATGTTTTTTTTTTTTTTTTTTCCTTTGCTTCTCTTCTAATCTTCCTATTTGGCCCTAGACTAATTACGTCAACCACGTGCATTGATCGCGTGCGGCATGTAGTCGTAAACGAAGCGTTCAGTGCCGGCCTAGAATACGCAATCAATCACACCAAAACCAAAAGGTAAAAAGACCAAAGGACCGTTAATTCCCAAAAAAAAAAAAAAGTCCCAGCCTTTTCGAAAAAAAAAAAAAAAGGGAGTAAAAAAAAGTCTATCTGATCTCACTCAAAACCCAAATCGGGCGTTTCCCATGGCTCCGCCTGCCCCGCCTCCCAACATTTGCTTCAACATCTGCCCATTGGGGCCTGCCAACACCTGTTGCGGAAGCTTCAAAATGCGGTCCTCAAGGTTGCGCGCCACCAAAAACTCAACCAAAACATCAGTAAAGTGGTTGCAGTTATTGTCAAACAAATCGTAAGCTGGCGCATTGTATTTTCCAGTGTCATGGTCACGGAGCTCTTGTACAAAATCCTCAAATGTCTCGTAATCCACCAACGTAGTGCCCATATCCAATACCTCAATCGGAGTGCCGTATTTGGTGGTGCCGGGCCTTGCACTCACCTTTATCCCTTGGTCTATGTAATACTCCTGGCCATATACAACCACAGAAGTATGGTAAATAGCATCAATTTTGGTGCCTAGGAGCATGGGCGAGTAAACCGCCGCAAGCCCGTGTGAGAGGTCGTAAACGTACACTTTAACAGGAATCTCTTGTTCCATTTGAAGTCTAAAAAGGAGAGTTGGTGAGGAAGAATGTGTTGAAGTCGAAGACGAGTTAGGTGAGCAAGTAAAAGAAGAAGGGGGCGAAGGACGGGCGCCAGTGTAGTTTTATACTTTTGTTTTCGCCACCCGCACGTGGAAAAAGTGGGCGAGGATTAGTGAGATCTGAGTAAGATCTTTTTGGTTGGAGGCAACATGCGACCGCAAGTTGTGTATCGCGAAATTAAAAAGGTGTGCATTCCATGAGAATAAAAGGCGGGTATAGTGGACAGTGATGGTGCCCTTGATGCATGTATGCTTTTCACCACTTCTGAATTGCTGCAAGATTTAGTGTTTTCGGTACCCTTGTTCACAATCGTAAGCCAATAAAATCAATACACCCATCAGGTTATCGATTCTATCTAGAAGAATACTGTTTTATCCCTATTTGGTAGCCAGTACTCAAACATTCTTGATATTTTTAGTCTGGCGACTTTGGTAATAAAATGTAATGATATCAATATCAAATGGCTAATCACTAACATCATTGATTGTGGATACACCATGATCATACGTGACTTGAGATGATTACGCAGCGCACTAGTCATAGTCTACATAATTACTAGTTTAAACCGGAGGCTGCGAAATGGAATGTAAACGAGGAACAAAGGCAAAGGGTTGAACGAACAGGGTCAATACAAAGAAGAAAGAAGAGTGTGGAGATATAATAAAAAAAAAGGAAGTTACTTGGAAGCTGCAAACTAGATGGGGGAAAAAAAAAAACCGATGAACAGGCAGGAAAGTAAAATAAAAGGTGTCCGTCAAAGACTATGAGTAGTGCTGGAAGTGGATCAATTTCCACCAGATACTCACACAACAATATTCATCACACTTATCCTTGCTACTGTTTCCTTTTTTCTTTTTTCTTTTTTCGTTTTTCGTTTTTCGTTTTTCGTTTTTCGTTTTTCTTTTGGGCCCGTTTGTTCGTATCCCTTATTCTTCTCCGTCTTTGCGCTCTCATTCCCCTTTTTTCTTCTTTTTTTTCTCTGTCTTCCCTTTCTTTCACTTTTATGCTATGCCTGTTGTGAGAAAACCCTGACAGCCCTTACCTCCAGGCTCCACCTTTTTTCTCGTTTCCACTTTTTTCAACTTTTCTGTACAGGCTACCGAGCACCCTCAAGAAGAGAGGGAAAATTTCTCTGGTTCGCGTGGCTCCTACTCCATCAGCAGAAACTTCTATGATGGCATATTTTTGCTAACGCACAAGTGAAACAAAAATAATCCCTCCGTCAGTTTTTTTAAGTATTTTTCTTAGCATTGTTTCTGCCCCACTTGCCCAAATCACCGAGTGCCACCATGATCGACGAGGCAATTGCCCATGAAATGGCCAATTATAAGTCTCAACTAAACGACTTTCTCGCACTCAAGTTTATTGATCAGTCCTTGATTCTTGGCTTCACCTCGACCATCCAGGTGAAATACCAAAAATGGATTCGGGCCGACGTGGACAAATTCCACTCTTTGTTTCTTCAGGCCAGCAATGCCAAACAAGTGGACACTTCCCAGTGTACTCTGATTGAGCTTCTCCTTGGTTTATGGAGCGACATCCACCACCCGATAATCAAGCTGTACCAGAAGCAACATGCGGCGTTGTTTGCGGCACTGATGCAGCCAACACGCAACGGCAAGAAAAACGTCAAGGTTGTGGAAATGAGGAAGTTGAACGACCTGTTTAGTAAGTATGTCAAGTTGGTCAAGATTTTCTATACCGGCATCATGGCTGACGTGTGCACAAACTACGCCAACCCGTTGATACCGCTGACGTATTTGCAGGAGTTTGAAATCAATGTTGCCCCCGAAAAGGGGGGCCCAGGTGACGCCGAGGCTCCAGATTTCAACTCTACGCTTTTGTACATCATCTTCTTGTGTCTTTTGGGGCTAGGAAACGTGACGAGAAACTGGGCCCAGATCCGCTTGGCCTACGTGGATCCCTGCAAGAGTCCTGCGGCCCATTTCAAGCCGGTTAAGCCGGTAAAATCCGACCAATCGTTGGGCAAGACCCACTATATATTTCCTTTGCTCTGCTACTCGAAATGTGTGGGGTTGCTTCCGACGATGCACGAGCCCTACAACCACATTGGCGTGATCTACAACTCGTTGGGGCAGAAATTCAGCGCGATTCTCTGGTTTTTGCGCTCCCAGTTCACACGAGACATTAACGTGGCATTGGGAAGGCGTAATTTGATCACCGCCTTCACCAGGCCGTGGTTGGAAGAGGCATACAACCACTCGGTGAAAAAAACCCGCGAGTCCATTGAACCGACCGACGCCAACATGATTTTGTTGCGCATCATTGGCGATTATTTCTACCCCAGTGCCTTCCGCAAGCTGCTTTATACGGAGAAGGTTGAGTCTGATTTTCTCGCCATTATGTTCTCCGAGCCCTACTACGGGCGGTGTGTGAAAAACACAAATGTGTTTGTCGAGCACTTAACGGTGTTGATTTGCTTCTATGAGTTTGCTGTTCAGGGTGAGGACAAGGCGTCACGTGACAAGTTCGGCAACTTTGTTGTTAAGTATGTCACGGGATATCTCGCCACATTGAAGAAGATGGCGTTCCAGGCGCCCGAGGCGGAGATCCCGCTTAAGAACATCAGGTTGATCTTGGCGTTTGTAAGGAAAAATGAGTTTTTCCAGAGTTTGTGCGGACCCAGATTTCTCACAAGTTTGGTGGATGCGTTCAATGCCTTCCGTGATTTTGACAGCGACGAGACCTGGAGCAGAATCATGGACTTCTTCATGGAGGGCAAGGCTCCCATCAGAAGCCATTACTTTTCCGAGGATATCCACTTCAAGGACTTCACACCAATTGGATGTCAGTTCAAGGACTTTGACGATACCCATTTGTTTTCCAGCGGCAACATCCATCTTTTGTTCGGATCCTACTTTTACGAAAATGTCCAGGGGGTGCCTGAGTTTCTCGATAACGAGGCAGTGCTCCGGATCAATAAGGAAGTGGAGCTTGCGTCTGGAGACAAGCTTTCTCATGAGAAGGCAATTGCAGCCGAGTGCTCGCGCTCGGAAAACATTTCTCGCTTACAAGCGAGCGTCGTTTTGGCCAAGAGAATTTTTGGTTCCCGCATTCACCTGGACTCTGAGCGGGAAATTTTTGAGGTGGAGACGCTCAATGTGCCCAAGACTCAAAAGAAGGGTGTAGAAAAGGCGGGAGAAAAGGTGGAACAAACTATAACTGCAGAAAAGAAGACTGCTGCAGAAAAGGGGCCTCGGAAGAAGGCCAAGGCTAAGAAATCAGATAAGGTCAAGTCGCAACAGAAAAAGGAAGTTCTGCTGATTAGAGAAGAGCGTATTGGTGGTCTTGGTGAACGAATTGCTGATCGCGTTTCTCTCCCCGCACCTTCCAATTCCGAAACCCGCAAGCCTTCGCTACAAGCGACTGCCGCTCTTCCATCCTCTATTGAAGAAATTGAGCTGATGATTCTTGGTCACGCGCCCAAACTTGTGGCTCGTGCGCAAGAACCAGATCCCGACGCGGGCCTCGCAGATATGGTGCTGGCTATTGTGAGCGAAGACGAATCGAGAGATACCTTGACTACTTCGGGAGAGGCCCAATCCAGGCTTTCGAGTGATGTGCTTTCCAAGTCCACGGAAAGCACCCGTGTGGAGTCTGCTCTGACTGCAGACTATGATGTTTCTTCCTACTCATCGTACGGCCCGACATCCCAGCATCCTCCACAATTGTTGCGAAACTCAAACGGCGTGAGTCATGACAAATCCGCATACCAACCAGGCTTCCCCGTGGCTCAAGATGCTTCAGCCATGCCTTCTTCGTATATGCAGCCACACCAGCACCAGCACCAGTACCAACAATACCAGCATTACCAACAGTACCAACAGTACAATCAGTACCAGCAGCCATGGTACACGGGGGTCAACGGGGCGCAAAACACTCCATTTCCTGCGAATGCGATGCCTCCAAATGCCATGCCTCCAAATGCCATGCCTTCAAATGCAATGCCTCCAAACACCATTCCCTCAACCGCGTTTCACCCGGCTCCAATGGCGCAAAATGGAATGTTTCATCCTGGTGTTCCTCTGTACAATGGACCCCAGCCAATGGCGCCTGTGCCTGGTAACTCGTATTTTCCCCAGCCGTTTATGATGCCTCAGTATCAACCAAACATGATGCCGCAAAATGGCCAGGGTAGTGGCCAGGGTAATGGCCAGGGTAGTGACAGCCCATACCCAGATGGAAACACGATGTATTCGCAGTACTCTAGTCAGTAAATGGCTGGATTGTTTGGAAAGATGAGATCTTTAGTGAGATTGCAAGATTGAATTTGGGGAAATTTTATTTTGGGGAGATTTCATGGTGAGTTTCCTCACCCCCAATTCACTTTATTTTGCTGGAGACCTCTAAGCGTGTTGCCTTGCTTATTACTAATACTACCTTCTCAATAGGTCCAGACTGCTCACCATGAAGACAACACATGGATTTTACGCGAGGGCGAAACCCACAAATCAAACTGAATCGAAGTACGGAAAAAGATGAAAATCAGAAAATCAGAAAATCACAATATACCAACAATAGCCACTTTTTATGAGTCTGACGAATTCACGTACCCTTCTTTCATACCGACAAGCCGGATCTAGCCTCGTTTGGTCCTGCATCGTGGGCGCGGTTTTGTCAGTCAATGGCCCGGGAGAAACAGAGCGGGTCGTGTCGCGAAAGCTTGGAAAAAAGATGTCAGCACAGGGCAGTGCAGTGGAGTGATTTCTTGGAACATTTTTTGGGATTCTAAACCACTCGTTTTCTTTCGAAAAGCTGATATCCAGTCTTTTGTTCTGCTAAGTTGGGCGTGTTTATAGATAGCGCTTTCTTGGACGTTATCATCATGGGCGACATCACTCATCGCACATCAAATGAGACCTTTAAAGTAACCACTCCGCCTGCCGATGCCCCGATTGAGGTTCTCAATGAGTTTTATTGGACCAACGAATCGGAGCCACACGCAAAAAGAAGAAAGGCCATTATTGCCAAATACCCCGAGGTTTCCAAATTGACCGGATACGAGCCAAAAACAAAATGGTTGGTGTCGCTTGTGGTGGTGCTCCAGTTTTCTGTGGCTTATTACTTACGGAATGACAGTCCATCATCGTGGAAATTTTTTGCGCTAGCATACGTGATTGGGGCCACTGCTAACCAGGCGGTGTTTCTTGCCATCCACGAGTTGTCGCACAATCTTCTTTTCAAGAAACCCTTGCACAACAAGATATTTGCCATCTTCGCTAACTTACCCATTGGGATTCCTTATTCGGCTTCGTTCCAGCCGTACCACCAGTTGCATCACAAGTTTCTTGGCGACGAGTTTTTGGATACAGACTTGCCCACGCGGCTTGAAGGTATTTTTCTTCTGAATGTGTTGGGCAAAGTGTTTTTCGCCACGTGCCAGATTCTTTTCTACGCTTTGCGGCCCATGTTCATCACCCAAATCAAGTTCACCTATATCCATCTTTTGAACATGGTGTTGCAGCTTTCCGTCGATATAGTCATGGTGAGGGCTTGGGGAGCAAATGCGCTTTGGTACTTCATCATGTCGTCATTTCTTGCGGGGTCTTTACATCCATGTGCGGGTCACTTTATTGCTGAACATTACGTGTTGAACGAGAACAACAAACCAAAGCACGCCTTCGAAAATGGCGCCACCATCGATAAGGAATTACTTCCGGAAGAAACGTACTCTTACTACGGGTCTTTGAATCTTTTGACGTGGAATGTCGGCTACCATAACGAACATCATGATTTTCCATACATTGCATGGACGAAATTGCCCGAGCTCAGACGCATTGCCGCGGAGTTCTACGATCCATTGCCTCAGATAAACTCGTGGTGTGGCGTGTTGTGGCACTTTTGTTTCAACGACATCAACTCGCTTTGGTGCAGGGTTAAACGTGCGGGGAACGTTAAGGAAGGACTGAAGATCAGCGGGTTGGATAAAAATTAGAGGAGGCTCGAGGGAATGCGGACACAAGTCCTGGGGGAAAGTGGGCTCGGCTGCGCAACGTTGCCCTCACGTATGTAGCATCGATTGTATCAACATGTGGATGTATGAGAGTTGTTCACCGTATGAGTATACTCACAAGCCCTTCACCATGTGGCAGTGTTCCCGATTTTTACTCCGTTATTTCTTCTATTGATTAAATAAGAGATATATTTTGCGAAAAACACTAAATATATCTTTTAAGTATCACTACAGTAAAACACCCATAAGTGGCGCCACCCCTCAGTGGCTCGCTTTTTCCGAAATTGATTATAACCACGATTTTAAATCAATTTTTCCTAACACACAGAACTAAAATTAAATATAAAACCACTATGTTTATCGAGAAAATTAACGAGTTTATTCAATAAATACGCCAGGCATATACTATTCTTCTTTTTCATTCATATCCATGTGGACATAGAATAGTTCCCGTGATGCCGCCAGCTCCATTCTTTTGAACAATGAACCTTTTTTGGGGCCGAGCTCGAGAATTTGTTGAAAGTTACGACAAATCATGAAGTCGTATTCTCCAATGCGGCTGCTGACTTGGTTTTGTTTGTCTAGAAGTCCCTTCTGCTCTACTAAACTTCTAGGTGCCTCATTCTCTATGTAAATACCATATTGATACCACTCCGCCCTTCTTAATTAGCTCCTTGAGCCGGTACGACGGTAGGGGAATGTTCCGTAAGCCGAAGTTGTCACCTTACCGGCCAGAAATATCGGTGGTGTTGTCATGCCATAGGAAGGCGTAAACATTCAATTTCTCTTGGAGCCCGATTAAAGAAACGTTTATGAGTCATGCTTCGCTCCGTAGAGGCATTCATGGAACCAGTTCTTGCTCAATCCGAAGTCCGTTTCTTTTACTCCATGTAATTCGGGGAGTCATTTGCCAAATACTCGATAACTGAAAAGAGCGTTTCGAATGATCGATTTAAGTAAAAACACGCGAAAACTTATCGAATGATCCATTCGTTGAATCAAATAAGCTACAAGTTAGATTCATAAGATCACTGCCATGTGGTGGTAGTTCTAGGTTCTTTCCCATGTGTATATACTCAAAAGGTCTTAACCGTGTGGTTGTATGTAAAAGTTCTTCACTACGTGGTTGTTTTAAAAGTTCCTCACCATGTGGTTATACTTAGAGTTCTTCACCATGTGGACATGCATAAAAGATCCTAATCACGAACTCATACTTACAAGTTCTTCACCATCTTGGTCACGGCCCCCACGCCGTCGCCGCCGTAATTGGACAATTTCTCCTTGACGTAGTCGAGAAATGTTGCAGTGTCAACCAAATCGCCGTCGTTTGTGTCGTCGCCTTGCCCCAACACTTTCACCCTGACTTTTCCATCAGGATACTCCTCCTTCCCCAAAATCACCGCAAGTTTGGCGCCCACTTTTTCCGCCGCATCAAACTGTTTTCTCGGGTTGGCCTTGGCCTTATACAAATACTCGGCGTTGATGTTGGCGCCCCACAACTGCTTGGTGACGGCCATGCGCTCTTTCAAAAACCCCGTCCATCCTTCTCCGCCTCCAAAAGCCATCACGTAGACGTCAGTATGGGTGGGCGAAAGCTGGTCCCATTGCTTGGCCGCACGCGCCTTGATGATGGAGAAAATCCGCTCCACGCCGAAAGATATGCCCACACACGGAATCGACTTGCCGTTGGAAAACATCCCCACAAGATTGTCGTAACGGCCACCGGCAGCAATCGATCCCACGCCCACATACTCACTGGCATCCTCCTCCTCCTTTTCCTTGGCTTCCTTGTTGGCCTTTTTGGCACGTGCCTTCAACTCCTCGGCGTTTGAAGGTGGCGCCGATGCTGACGTCACTGCCTCATAAATCAACCCAGTGTAGTAGTCCAAGCCTCGGGCAAGAGACAAATCAAACAGCAAGTGGCGCTCAATGCCCAACGCCTCGACATAGTCGGCCAACTGGGCCATTTCGGAAATCCCCGCCTGCGCTGACTCGTTGTCTTTCAAAAGCTCGGCACTTTGCAAATAGCGCAACGTGTCACGAATACTTCCAGAAACCTTAACAAAGTCGCCGATCCGGTCCGCCACCTCCTGCAGCTGGCCTTTTTCCACCGTCATTTCCTTCTTGACCGCTTCCCAGGGCAATTTGTCCAATTTATCCACGGCCGAAGACACTTTTCTCACATCTTCTGCCTTGACTCCACACGCCTGAAAAATTCCATCCAAAATCTTACGGTGGTTCAACTTCACCTTGAAATCGTTGATGCCGAGCGCCGTCAACCCTTCGCACGTGATGGCCAAGATCTCCAGGTCCGGAATCATCGTCTCGTAGCTGCCGGCTATGTCAAAGTCACATTGATAGAATTCTCTCATACGACCTTTAGTCATTGCTGGTTGATCCCTTCGGTACACCTTGGCAATATGGTATCTTTTAATGGATGCAATGCTGTTGCACGCGACAAAACGAGCAAACGGAACGGTCAAGTCGTAGCGCAAAGACGTCAATTCTCCGCCCTGGTCTTCGAGATTATAGATCAATTTGGAGTCTTCTCCGTATTTCCCCGTCAAGATCTCGCGGAGCTCGAAAACAGGCGTGTCAATTGTCACTCCACCATGTCTTTTGAACAACGAGCTCAAGGTTCCAAACACCTCCTCTCTCAAAACCATGTCTTTGTCGGACCAATCCTTGGTACCTTTAGGCGTTTTCAAGAGAAACTGCGACTCGGCCTTCTTGGACTTTTTCAGCTGTTTCTGGGAGTTTTTATGCGGGTTGTTCTCGGAAATTTTCGAGGCTGGTGCACTGGAAGCAGCATTATTGGCAGCGGTAGCAGCCGACGTTTCAATAGACATCTTCAAGATATTCAATGGATTTCGAGAGAACAATCTGAACATGCACAGCTTGAAGAGCCTGGAATTTTTTCGCTTGCATGCATACTGTGCTCGTGAGTCGGCTGGTGCACGGGCGTCTGGTTTGGGAACTATCCTCTCTTCTATAGGCTGGAGGATTGGACACAGATTGGTTTTATTTGGAGTAATTTGGGTATAATCTGTATAATGTGTATGTGAATTTTGATTCGGGGGGGAGAGTTTTTGGAACGGTTGTAAATTTGATTTTTGCCGGACCTAATGCAAGTTTTGAAATTGCCGCATCTCCTTGAAAGAATATGATATCAGACGAGAAGCGATGGTATTATGGAAACACTTGTTTTCAAGAGTTAGGAAATTCTAAGCTCCGACGCCAACGTATAGAGGTTTTTAGAAAAAACAAAAAACAAAAAAAAGAAGCCATCCAATTAACGGTTTCCCCCCTCCAGATTACTTCATCACATTCACTACACTTCGATGACGCTCATGTTCAATTCAATCGCTCATAAATACACCTCCCACCTCCTTCCCCAAAAAGCTTCTAAAAGCTTTCAAAAAGCGTAACCCACCGTAATCCCCTCAAAAGTAGCTCTATTAGAATTCTGTAAGCCTCAGTCTATGAATAATCAGCCTACCAAATAACACCCACCTTCTTATATACCCACCCAATTCTCAATCTTCATTGATGCCATTCGGCGTCGAATAATTGAGTCTCATGACACCGTCGGTGAGAATCCGTTTACCCCAGTTGCCTGCAGCGGGATCTCCGGTCTCGTCCCTACATTGCTTCAAAAAGGGAAGAAGCGACGTTCCCCCCGTTCCCTTCTCTTCCGCATTGTTGAGTTTTTTTTTTGCGAGGCCTGATCTCAATGTCAGCAGGGACCCGAGCTTGGGTGCCTTTTTCGCCTGGAGCACAACATAACGAGTAACGATCTGGATGTGCTTGTCTCTGAACAGCTTGGTCATGGCCAAACAAGCGTCATAACTGAGACTGAGTTCGCTATTTGAAGCATTGGCACTCACCACTTCCCGGATTTTAGAAGTCTCGTCAACAACCTTTAGAAAGTCCCGGTGCTGTTTTGGCATGTAGTTTCTCATTTCCATGAGATATGAGTTTGCCTCCTTTTTGGGCTGGGGCTGGAGCTCATCCTTAGTTTTGTCCAGAGTTAGAGACGGGTTTTGTGAATGAGGCGCAGGGCGTTCACCCGTCGAGTGATGGTGAATATTGAGCAAAGAATCGAGAAACTGGATCAAGCTGGATTGGGCATTGGAGCCTCCGGCATAGGCCCGGGGACACGTCTCGTTTCCATATAGTACCCCATCTTTGCTCAAGCCGACGTCGGCCATATTTTTCCAGCCGGCCAAATACGGCCTGATACGGAAATAAAACACGTGCGGATCACACATCTCTTCCATCTGCATCAACACCGATCCCAAATGATCGATGGCCAGGGCCAACTCCTGTAGTGCGCCTACCAATTTCTTGAGGTTTCCTGTTTCGGCATATTCCATGGCCCTTTTCCCAAATTTGATGACCCGCCCACCTCTAAACTCGAAAAAAACACTCACAAGGTAGAACCACGACTCGTCCATGGCTCCTGTGAATGTATTGATTGTGGTTATGTTGTTCAAGTCTATTTTACTCAAATCGGCATTTCCCGAGGGAAAAATCTCTTTAAAGTTCCAGAGACACAACCCAGCATAAGTAGCGAGCGGCGGAAGCCCTAATTGGTCACTTACATCTATCAAGGGCCTTGATATTTGCTCAGGTAGCCGGCTAATAGGTTCGTTTGTTCCCCATATGTATGCATGTGCTAGGAAGCCCAAGACTTGATAGGCTCTTCTGACTTGCGGCAAGGTTTCCAAGAAACCCGTGTCCAAAACAGGCATCTTATCCACGAGTGCCCTGGTTCGTTTTGTTAGTAGTATTGCCGGCAAATTGGCAACCACTTCTTCCCATGGCCGGTAGTAGGCCTGCGGCAAGCACGTGACCGGGTATTCGGGGGGAAGAAACCCCGTGTGTTCGCTCACATCGAAGGATGCAATATCAAGCATCACTACAGTTTGCTAAGTTACTGGTTGCGATGTAGAGTGTAGTGAAAAAGAAGATAGCAAAGCTTACAAATCTCGGGAATGGAAATCGGTAAGGCTGACCGTTGCTCAGTCACGTGACATACAGGCTCGCATCAGCTCATTTTCTGGTTTGGTCGGGACTCGGTGCGACGCGCTCGCAAGCACCCCGTCTCTGTTTGCTTAATTGCTTGGGCATGTGCTGGGAGTAACACAGAGAAAACGTGATTTTTTGGAGCATAGGTTGAGGTTTAGTTGGCGTTTTGTGGAATTGTCGATGCTGAAGAGCACGGTGAAAAGCCGGGATATCTGGAAAACAGAAGGATATGTGCCTTTCGCTTAGCCTGTGTTTCTCACGGAGCCCGCAGTACTGTGGGAAGAGAGGTTCCATTGACGATTGGTATCAGTATGCGCTAAGAAGTGCGGATGCTCCACCACATTTTCCTCACCACCAATGCTGTATCGTACAGTCTAAATGCGAAGCACATTGGGATGTACGATCCAGAATCCATCGTTCTCGTACTGACATGTCCGATCTGTACGAAATCGGAAAGAAATGTACGAATGTACGACTAGTGTACGAAAGTTTGAAGTACCTGACCAGGGGATGGAATATGAAGAAAAATAAGGTGGAAAAAATGAACATAAGGCAATACAGATATTTTTAAAAACAACTTGTAATGGCCTAGGAAATGAGAACAAGGATATGGCTTGTAATTTTGACTTACTTTTAAACTGTGATGACATGGTTATTTGAGTCCATGACTTTCCTTGTGCAAGTCCAGGCCCCAAAGATAACATCGCTTGAAGCAAGTGCCTAGCTTGAATAGGCCAAGGGCTCAAGAAAAAGCTTTGGAAAATTCTGTGAGTGAATTTCTTTAGAGTAGGGAACCAGCCTGTCGACAATTTACTTTTCTCGGGCAAAATCGGTTATTGAATGTGAGTAAACGCTTGAACCATCGCGTAGAACGTGTCAAATTAATATTCCGAAATTTCAATTTGCGGCTCGGGAAGCTGTTATGTGATTTTCTCCTTCTGCTTTCATCGGAAAGTAGTGTAATGAAATCTGGGAGATTTTCGTCCTTGTGAAAAGAACAAGCTGAATGACTGACTCAAATTATTCCTCCTTTAATGGATTTCTTATCCATTGGTGTGTTGTACTCATTAAAGTCGTGACATTAGAGTATATAGATATTGAATAAGTATCACCCAAGAGGCCAGTAAATTTAGTCCTTATTTCCATTTTTACGGTTGTCTTTCAAGCAGTTAAGTAACTCAATGAAATGAGCCAATTTGAAAAACCACAGTTTCTCACAAAAACTACAGGTCCATATTTGTGCCATTATGGCACCCAAAAAAGTATACCTGCGGTGAATAATGGAATCCTTGGACAAGTCAGTCATTGCCTAGCAACTTTAAGAGCGGCTGTCTGACAAACGCAATGCGGGATCCTTTGAAGCTGTTGATATGGTTCCTAAAGCTGTCGATCTTCTTTCAACTAAAAATTTAAGAAAGATATAGGTTTTCGATGCACGAAATTGTATTTGCATATCCGATTTTAAAGGTCATCGTCTTTGTATGTACGATGATGTACGAAAAAGATACAGCACTGCTCACCACTCTTTGAGTCTACTACGGCCTCCTTTAATTTCTGGGCGGGGCACTCGCAAACATGAATAAAAATGAGAGAAGCACTGATTATTTATAAGAGCGATGGGAATTGTTGATTGTTAATTTTGGTGATTCCATGCTGAGAAAAGAAGTTCTGACAGGTCTATTTGATATCCTAGCTTTTTCAGAATTTCCAACTTCCTCAGCCTGCTTTTCATAAAATGGACCACCCACACTGTACCGTAGATGTACGATTTATGGAACACACCATTGGTCCGCTATACTACAATATCTCGACTTGACGGTTCTTCCTAAAAATTTAGTCTTATATTCACAATAAGCCTAGAAATAAGGTAAGTGTTAAGACCTTGAAAAATATAGACTTTGGCAATGCCCTGTAATAATCTAAATCTCTGAGACAAAGGTGAGAACACAATACTTTCAAGCCTGATACATTATGTGGTAGTTGAGAATCGTACACAGTACCATTTTCCCTGTACTAATGAATCGTCACGAAATATTCGATTTAATTCCAAAAAAAAAAAAAAACAAATAAATACCAGCCAAACACACCTGACCCAACCCCGCTACCTCTTTTGAAAACGCAAATTACCTTCTGAACCTTCCCAGACTCACACTTCAGGGCAACACTTTCCTCTCAAAGACCAGTAAATTTTAAATAATTTTTGCTTCACAAAGAACTTCGAGAATCCCTCATTAATTTCTCTCATGGCTTTCTCTTTCTTCTCTTGCCGGCCCATATGGCCTTGTAGTCCAGCCCCGTGGCCTCCAGATTGGGATTTCCAGGCTCAGATTCGCCCGCCCCGTTCGTAGAAGGCCTGGTGCCTGCTTCTTCTGTGGCCATTGACACTTCTGATTCGGCCACCTCCTCGACCTTGTCACTTTTTGACACAGGCACGCTTTTCTGAGAAGAGTTGGAGTACAAAGAGGTCACTTCACCTGGCTGTGCTTTTTTGTGAGCAGGTTTCCATGACCGCAAATGGTACCATTTATCGTGTTCGGGTTCAGGCAGAGCCGGGTCATATTCCGTGTCCTCCGCTTCACCGTAATTTGAAAAAAGCCCCAGCTGGCACAAAGAGATGAAATCAAACATGTGCACTAAATTAATCGAGCCTATCCAGTCTCTTATAGTGGCCTCCGAGTGTTGAGCATGCACTTGAACCTCATTGACACCGGTAGAAAACTCTAACGTTTTGGATAAAATCCACTTTCGGATAGGGCAGCCGTAGTAAAAATCTTGAACGCTGGCGATCTGAAACGGAAGAATGTTTCGGATATCCTTGAGCGCTTTGAAGGGGTGCAAAAGCCACTTGATTGCGGCAAAAAACATGTGCACAAGTTGTTGAATAGTGCTCACGATGAAGTCAATAACAAACTGGATAAAGTGCATGACCCGAAGGTACATGCGGAAAAGCCATATCATGGTATGAAAGGAGACAAGTGCATTAGTTGACACGCTCATTTTGGGGGGGTTTGGTTCGATGTGTTGTGAAAACTAGGAAACTAAGGGGGTACAAAACAGGACTATAAGTGGTAAAAGAAGGTGGGTTAAATTGGGTGCAAAAAGTGGCGCAACCACTTTTGGGCGGGACAACAAAGAAGGAAAAAAAAAAGAAAAAATTGAGATAGAAGAAGAGAGAAAAAGAACATTTTCTGCTGAAGCGGCACTGTAGTTCCAGAGCGAGCACATGCGATTTGTATACTATCTGAACATACGGTTGGTGATAAGAAAAGTTTGACATATATCGGTATCGATATGTTCCTTGCTTTTGGATTTCGGCTATTGATAGTATGTGACTTTAAAAAGTAAAAATAAATAAATCAGAATCCAGAAAAGGATCAGCAACTCGAAGAATAGAACCAAAGAGCTAATTAATATGCGCCTGTAATTAGCGTCGTCAGGGCTGGCTGCGAAGTGATTGCAATTGTTGGGAGATTTGAAGAAAGTAGATTTCCAGCTCTGTTAATAGACAGAATTCAGGACTTCTATATAATCAAGAAACCTAAAATAAGAAAAGAAACAAGAAGGATCGACAAAGAGGACATGTAGCCTTTTTTTTCAAAGAAACAACCTTATCATTTAATCGTGGTGGGTTCCGCGAGCCATGAGTTGGACTTCCTACTTGCATAACTTTACTCACGCTAACTAACTACTGTCTTCATACTCTCACCAAAAGAGCCAGTGCCAACAAGTCTACAACCTCCCCATACTAAACAGCACAACAACACCCAATCCAAACAAAGAGAGTAAAACTTTAAATAGTGAAAGAGATTCCGAATCACACACTGACAAAAAACCCTCTGAAATCAGTGAGCTCCTGTTTTACCTGTGATTTCACCCCCTCCCTGGAATCACCCACCCATAGGAAAAAGCGCGCGCATGAGGCAGTGACCAGCTTATATGCCGAGCCTTTTGAACACGGCTTGGGGAAGGCTTCCATTCTCAGTGCCCACTTTCAACTTTCCCTTGTTAACCAGCAAGAACGACGGTTAATTATTCCGAAGAATCAAAGAATCGCCAAAATCTGGAGAGGAAGATAATACAAAGAAATAAATAAAAACCAAATAACAAAAACACAAGGCCTCAATTGATTAACTTCTGTTTATATTTTTTTCTTTCCACACACTGAACTGTCATTTCTCGGCAGAGTGCTCAGCAAACAAGTCTCACGTTAACCCAGTTTCATTCTTCGCCCAGTTCATCAAATTGTGAAGTCCACTGTTTTATTTTCTTAATATCCACATAGCAGAATGTCCTTCAAAGGCCTCAAAAAGACAATTGTTCGGGCGCCGCAGTCGTTGCGCCAAAAAATGAACATGGGTGAAATCACCCAGGATCCGGTCTATATGGACGCCGAAAGACGGTTTAAGGAGTTGGAGATCGAGACTAAGAAACTCAGCGACGAGCTGAAGCGGTATTTTTCCGCAGTCAACGGAATGTTGGACTTTCAAATCGACTTTTCCAAGGCAATTGAAGAGATTTATAAGCCAATCAGTGGGCGGTTATCAGACCCCAGTGCTGCAGTTCCGGAGGATAATCCCGAGGGTATCAAAGCTGCCGAGCTGTATCGGGAAGTAGTGAAGGAGTTGAAGGAGACATTGAAGCCGGATTTGGAGTTGATTGAAAAGCGGATTGTCCAGCCAGCACAAGAATTGTTGAAGGTAATTAACGCCATCCGGAAAATGGCAACCAAACGCGAGCACAAGCAAGTGGACTTGGACCGCCACAAACGCAACTACAAGAAGTACGAGGAGAAAAAGGAGAGAACTGCCAAAGACGAGGAAAAGATGTACGGAGCCGAGGCCGAGTTGACGATTGCTCAGGAGGAGTACGATTACTACAATGAGATGTTGAAGCAGGAGTTGCCGGTGTTGTTCCAGATGCAGCGCGACTTCATCAAGCCGCTTTTCGAGTCCTTCTACTACATGCAATTGAATATTTTCTACACGTTGTACTTCCGCATGGAGGAGTTGAAAATCCCCTATTTCGACTTGAACCTGGACATAGTGGAGGCGTACCACGCCAAGAAGGGCAACATCGAGGAGCTTACGGATGCGGTGGGCATCACCCACTTCAAGGTCGGCCATGCCAAAAGCAAGTTGGAGGCAACCAAAAGAAGACACCAGATGATGGCTGCAGGGTCTGGGTCGCCTTCCACCACCGCCAGCTCCACGGGGACGCTTCCCCCATACACTCCCGGGCAGGCTCCCGCTCAGTATGGCAGCAACGAAAAACAGCAGTACCTGCCTGCCCAATACCCGCCTGCCCAGTACTCGGTTGCCCAAAACACGCCGTCCGCTTCCGGCCAGTACCAGACTTATCCTTCTTCTGGCCTGCAGCAAACACAGCAACCTCCACAAGCACAATACTCGGCCCCCACAACCCTGTATGCGCCTGGTGCGGCTGCCTCAAACCCTCCAGCGTACAACAATGGCCCTTTGGCTTCTGCTGTACCAGCAGTTGCTCCAGGAATTGCTCCAGCGGTAGAAACCTGTACTGCATTGTACGACTACACGGCTCAGGCGCAGGGGGACTTGACTTTCACGGCAGGGGCGGTGATTCAGATAGTGGAGAAGGGGGACACTAATGCCTGGTGGACTGGTACGTACAATGGACAAACCGGGGCGTTTCCCGGGAACTACGTCCAGTTGAATACCAAGTGAGGGGTGTATCCAGAGTGTGTGGTGATGCGAGACGCGTGCAAATAGAGAGACTGCCATATTTTCTTGCTCTCTTTGTTGACAAGTGCCGGATCAATTTGCGTCCGGATAATTTGGTAAATCAGACCACTTGTAGACGAAAAAAACGCAGCAAAGTAGTTTGAAGATGTTTTCGAAACATGAGCTCATAACGTGTCTGGCCAATACCTTGCCTACAACATGCACAGGAAAAAGAACAATAGCGGTCTTTTGGGTAAACTTGCTCACAACCACACACGGCGAATGGCAAAAAAAAAAAACAAGAAACAAAAAATACAACAATCGCGTAGCTTTCTACAATCACCAGGGAAAGAATTCTCAAACCCGAGGTGTCATTATTTCCAACAACATATATGGAGAAAGTCCGCGGTGGGAGGGGTTGCGAGTCCGAAATCTTAGCACACTCAAGAAAAAGTTAAGTTGTTGATGCTAGAGAGATTATGCCCACTCTTTACTGGATTTCTTGGCTGGAAAGAAACCACGTGTTCATGAGCGGGACGGGAAACTAAAACCATAGCAAGAGTTTTTTTTTCTTAATTTTCCCTTTCTTTCGGAGCATCGGTGTACAAAACGCCGTTCTGGAGATAACTATCATAGTAGATTGAAGGAGTCGATTGAAGGAGGGGATCATGAGTGCCAACTCAAAGGGTCAGACTTCAAAGCATGGAAAAGCAGCAAAAGGCCGGGCCAGATTCCGAGAAAACTCGGCTGCACTGCCCCCCGGTCCGAGTTGCACTTACAGGACGGTCCGAAAGGAGTCGAACGAGGGTCTCCCGTGTAAGGTCTCATGTGGGTTTACAAGAATTTGTTTCTTCTAGAATGGCGAAGGTGGCTATCTGAACGATAAAGCTTTGTTTCTTGTTTGACGCACTCTATTGTTCTGCAATCGAAATGTCTGCACTGGGCGCATGCAGGAGCAAGATTTCACACGGAATAATCTCGTGGTGTGGGTTGTGCTGCTCACGCGCGACGCAGATGTTGCTGTGGAATTCTTTATATGGCACGATACCAACACGATCGTCCGTCAAGCCAAAAAAGTATATTGTGCTACAGAGAGATGGTTTTCAAGAGTTTGTGAAAAGTTAATTTCGGGCGGCCGTTTCCTTCACATGGGCACTTTGGCAAAGGGTTTTTTTTAATTTTTATTTTTTTTATTTTTGCTTATTGTTCGGCAACTTTGCGTCTGATTGTTTTTTTTTCTTTTTTTATGGGTTTCCTTGTGGAGGGAGTTTGTCTATTTGTTTGCTGCTTCGGCCCATTCCCTTGTGTCACTGCGAACAGTGCTTCCCGGACTTATCACTCTTGTGGTGGATCTCGGAATGCACAAGTGTGTTTCTGGTTCTCGACCACCACCTCGTTTTCCTTTTTTTTTTTTTCTTTTTTTGTCTCTGAATGCGGAATTTGTTGAGTTGCTGGTGCCAGTCGCGATTGGTGGCGTGCATGACACCGGTGCTTGCATTTGTCAGTGTCAAACACCAGATCTTATCGAGTAACTAAAACGAGCACCAGATGAGGACCGTGCACTCCGTGCATGGAGCTGCGTACGCATGCCATGCGAGGCTACCCGAGTGACAAAACGAGCTATTGCCTTCACGGTTCAAGCCAGGCTTGGATATAAGACCACAGGATTTCCATTAGGTTGCGCCCATGGAATAAAAAAAAATAACTCCCAAATCTACCTGGCTTCTGGGTGTTTTATTTTTTTTTTGCTGTTTGAATCCCGAACCTCGTGTGCCGCAGCCATGAAAACGCATTGCCTTTCGGATGATTTAAAGATGTCTCACCACCACCAACGCATGCCCCAGCAGACGCTCAAAATGTCCAAGAAAGTCTTGGCCTCGCAGGTGAACTCGGTCAGACCTTACAAATCGCGGTCAAAGAGACCCTGCGATTTTTGCCGCCGCCGCAAAACTTGCTGTATTATCGAGAAGCTGATTCCGTGCATGGCTTGTCGCCAATTCAACAAGGGCCAGTGTACCTTTGTGGAAAAACCATTGAAGCGGAGCAAACGTGATACTTACCCGGGGAAGTCTTCCATGGGTTCCAGGGCGAGGAAAGCCCCTGAATCGCCACAGTTCCACTCGTCGGATGATTCCGAGGAGCCTGAGCCTGGCCGTGGTGGGGCCACCATCAATAAGTTTGCCCTGGAAATGTCTTTTCCAACTGAGTTTAAGCCCTCCTTATCAACCGGAGCTGACCAAGGGTACCAGCTTCTGAATAAGTTTGGTTTTCCTCTGCTTGAAGTGTCGCTGTGGAACCTGGTGATGGAACAGGCACGGGCTTATAGTACAGGGAGCATCCCCACGCAAGGTGGTGGCTCCCATTTGTTGTCGCGGGCGCTGCTTTATCAGGATTTGCTGGAGCCTGTGACCGGCCAGTTGCCCGAGAGCCAGCCACTTCAACCGGAACTAGTCGATGAATACAAGCAGTATTCTTCTCAACAACAACAGCAACAACAACAGTTTTTCTCCCAACAGTCTCGTGCGGCAGAAATCCGCCATAGCCTGTTGCCGGAAACGATGCTTGACCTGTTCAACAGCCAAACCTCGATTCTTACCGGAGACACCTACCAATACTACGGAGGGAGCGGCGATGCAAATCCGCAGCTCGACAATAGCGAGTTTATGTCACTGGCAACAGGATCGACGCTGAGCTCGAGACTCAGCAATAGCATCTGGCTGCCACAGACCCTCGATACTGTGGCTTCTACAGTGGATGCAAACGAAGCCCTTGACATGGCTTCGGATCTTGAGTACCTGGTGGGATCGAAAAATGCATTGGCGCTGCAAATGCTGGCGTTCCACCTCTCACTGCAGCCCATGTACTACTTGCAAGACTCTTTTGGGAGCTATAGTTTCAGCGGCCACGGGGGAGGAGTGGCTACGCAGGGCGGGGTATACCAAACGACGCAAATGAAATGAACCTGCGAGAATTAGCAGCCGCAGTTTTCATTTGAAGGTGATTTCGGGGTGGTTGCGGATCTGGTTTCAATTTCGATTTCAGTTTCAGTTTCGGAAGTCCGAAATTGCACTCCAGAAATAACTCCTTGTTAATTCCGATAGCTACAACTGTCAAAATTAACTATATCAGTGCCACATGGGCGAAGATCGGCGCCCGATCGCGATTGGGATTGGTGCATTGCCGCCGAGCAGCGAGGATCGAGCGTCGCAGAATCGCCTTTTTCCTTCAAAATACGAACCACAATCAACCTCCGCAATGTCACTGTGGATGCCATGCTGGCCATGAAAAGGTTTCTCCTGCCCCTCTTATATTTCATTCCATGATTTTTAGACAATTTAGACCAATTCACGCTTTTTTTCAATAGTTGTTGTTTTTGTGAGTACTTGACGTGCTACACTTTGCATCACGTATAGTGCACGTAGAATGTAATGCTTGAAAAGCGTGCGAGGTGAGGTCAAGAGTTACGAACCACTCTGAGACATTTAAGGTTTCTCATGCACCTCTTGCATGGATCCGCGTATACTTGACGAGATTCTTCTTCCAGAGAGGAAGTGCCATCTTTAAGCAGGAGATCCTGCAAGTCTGGTGCATATTTGACATCCTGAATTTCACTCGACGCCAACCCCTCAGCCTCAGCTATCTTGGCTACCACGGCATTTTGAAAGCCTCCATCCGGCACACAGGCACAGCAACGATGCGTTTTGTTGATTTATTGCGCACAACTCCAGCAAAATGCGAAGCCGGGTTCCACATTCGGTTGGTGTGATGAGGTGTTTTTCTTTTTTTCTTTTTTTCTTTTTTTTCTTTTTTCTTTATTTGTTTTTCGCCTTGTATGACCACCAGTTTCAGCATTCTCGAGAACTAAAATTGAAGTACGCCCGGCAAATTTTACATCTAAACCTTCTCAATAAAAGCTTGTCCCTCTTCAGCCAGATAAACTCTCCTTGTTCCGCTGAGTTCTTGGGAGGTGGGCTTAGCACTGATAGGTCGCTAATTATTTCCCTCAATGAATTAACTTAAACTTCTACGGGCTTATCGTACCTTAAAGGAAAGAAGGAAATCTCTCTCTGCATGAGATCTCTGAGACACGTTTTCTCGGCGTTTAACTACAAGGCTTATGATGCGCAAACATTTTTCTTTTCGATATAGACCATGGAAAATATCTGTTAGCTAACTGATGTTCATAGAAACCTACTTGAAAGGGGCGATAGAAATTAAAGAAAAAAATAAACAAAAGAAAGGAAATCCGCTCTTAGCCGCAGCGGCCTAGCTATTCGGAAAGAAATGCCGGTAATAACCTTAATATCAAAATGCCACACGTCGCAGGGACAGCAAAAAAAACAAAAAAAAATGAAAAATAAAAAATAAAAATAAAAAATAAAATAAAAAAAACACAGTTAAGGCTTGTGCGGGTTTGAGTACCCTCCCATCCTTCGAACGCGCACGTTAATATCGCCCTGCACAAGACAGTGTGGCAGCCAGATAACGCACCACGACGCCAACAGGGCTTTGGTATACACAACGTCTAAGTCCGTTAAGTCATCATGCCGCCCGATACTTGTCAAACCAGTCACATACAAGTTCGGCAACTTTTTTCGGGTCCTCGCGATGGAGAAAATGTCCCACGCCCTGCAAAAGCTGGACCCTCACCTTAGGCTTCGAAGCAAGAAGTTTGGATTCGAGGTCGAACATGGCTGCCATCATACATCCATCCTTCTCTCCCCCAAGAATTAAGGTGGGCACCTTTTCGAAATCCACTTCCCATCGAAACTCCTGGAGATTTCTCCACGGAATAAGGTTCCGGTAATACGCAGTTGCCGCGTCCAACACGCCTGGCTCAGATAAGGTTTCTCTCACTGATGCAATGCACCGAGAAAAGTCCCACCCAGGCGACCAGTACTTCCATAAAGAATCCAAATACCCTGGTTGGCGCACGTCCTGAAATGCCGGCCTGTAAAAAATCGCGCTTTGCATGCGCAACATGTAACTCAGACACCATAACTGCCCCGGGAAATACCAGAGGAAGTGCCAGATACGCAAGTTGGTCACATAGGGAATAGCCAACGTCACTATCGAAGTCACCAACTCGGGATACTTGGATGCAGTCTTGAATGCTACGATTGCACCCCAGTCATGGCCCACAAGATGTACTGGCTTGTCGTTGTTGGGGTTCACCTCGAGGATCCACTGATGGACGTCGTGAGCAAGCTCGTACATGCAGTACTCGTTCGCGGGTCCCTGAGACGAGACCTCGTACCCCCTCATCAACGGCGCTAATGTTAGAACTTTTCTGCCCAGCACGCCACCAAAGTGTTTTTGCAAAATAGGCGCCATCTCGTTGTAGCTGTCGTTATTGTCGGGAAACCCGTGTAACAAAAAAATGACTCTTTCGTACGCCCCAAGTTCGCCCAATTGTTCCTGAGGGTGTGACGACCACGCGGTAAACGATCTGCTCCCATTATGGAGTGTGACTTTATGAGACATGACGAGAAGGGATAAAACAGGATAAAATTTACAAAAGGGATTTGAAAACCAGGTTCAAATGGATAATGCAACCAGCGTTGTTAATTACTCTTACTCTTCTTCTTTTTTCTTCTTTGGGGGTGGTTGACGGAGCATGCCTTCTGGTGTATATAAATGCCGGCCCCGCTCAATCGAACACATGTGGGATTGGAATGATCATTTTTTTTTGTTGTCTGGCGCGAGGCATGTGAAAATCGCGAGCCATTACGGACTGGCCCAGCAATTAAACAGCCCGGAGCCTGGAATCTTGGAATTGTGGATGCCATCTGGAAATGGAACATGATTTCTTTTTTTTTGCTTTATCACTTTCATCCCGAAATTTCTTCCAGTGTTCATTTTATTTTTGAGTTCTCGCTACCGAAGAAGTTCACTCAGTGGTAATTGGTAGGTGGGTGCTTGTGTGAGCGCGGAGTGACACGTCTTGACTAAAAAATCATCGATTTCGCTATTATGAAGTTCTCTCGTGGTATTATTCTTCTGTTTTAGTGAAAGGCAAATATAAAATCCCAAACGAGGTAGTGAATCACTAAGGCAAATTCTTGGGGAATACTTTGCGGGTGTGTATAGTGCATATGATTTGCCGTCCCACTAGGGAGAATAATAACCCACATAAAATTATTTTTTCATCCGTATCTCCGGGTGAGATCTGGGAAATCCATTCTCGAGAATCCCTTCCCTCACTGATGATTTCAAATTTTCCTGACCGCCTCAACTTAAATACCTGCAAAAGCTTTGTTTATAGCATGTACTTCATCATCATCATGATTTTTCTCTCGCTGCGATCTAAGACTTCTTGAGAGGCCATGTTGAACAAGGTATACCCGAGGCATTAAATACAATTTTTGGCCAAACTAGGAGAATGTGATATGGATATTGTTGTTTCGAAATCACAAAGTTACAAGTTTTGTAGATCGGCTTCATTAGAGGAGCTAATCAATTAGCACTAGCTGATGGAGTAGGTGTTTTGAGTACCCCTCATTTCATTGGGTGTTTTCATTGAATTGTTCGTTTCTGTTTACCCTTCTGTGTCAAAATTAATCAAAAAAAAATCTTACCAGAAGAATACGTTCTTTGACACATACATGGCTTTGCCGCACTTATAAGATGTAGCATTTTCGGATTTCTAGCATGCACTTAACTTGGCCAACAAAATCATTACACTCAGTCAGATTACCATCAATTATATTGAAATACCGATTCTTCCCCTATAATATTTAATATCACTATCTTTTTAGCTATCAATGTTTAAATAATTCTTGAGATTTCAGATACATATAATCTATACGTGATCTATGTTGGCGTATTTCTCTGGCGTTTTCTTTTTTTTTTTTTTTTCCTTTTTCTTGTAATTCTTTTGGAGAACTACAATTTAGTTCCTGTTTCACTCTACAACTTCGAGTGATTTCTCTGCACAAGCTTGACTAAGGGGTTTTGGGAGGGTCTAAGTTGGACAGAAAGCGCAATTTTACGTCTCTGAACGGGCCCACGAGAAATTGCGTATCGTCGAATGCTCTGTATTCTTTTCGAAAGGGCTCGCGAAAATAACCAAAGCTCGCATAAACCCAGGGCCGCAAGTACAGTATATTGCTAAACTTACAATTGCACATTATTCTGCTTGATACAAAATTTCCGAACCACGAGCAAATTTTGTTTCGTCTCGTTTCACTTTGATTTTCCCGCATTCCACAAAGCCATTTCAAGAAAATACTCAATTCAAGAAAACCTCGCAGAATCTTTACAAATCTCACCTCACCTCGAATCTCACTTGATTCTCGCTCTTCTATATGAGGCGCGAGTCTCGCTGCGAAAAAACATACCCCAGGCCATCAACCTAATGATTCGAATAGCTTGTCTCTTTTTTTTCGTGTTGGCTGACGCACTGAACCTGATTTTACCTGGTGTTATTTACATTTCCCGAATTGGAAACCAGTCCGCCGACCAAGATTTGCACATTGAGGATGGGAAACTAGTGGCGAGCAATAAGATGTCGTTATTCCTCTTTGAAGAGCCAGGCTCGGTAAGGTCGTTGATAAGTGGAAAGTACTTGGACATCAACGAGTTGGGAAAATTGGTTTTATCCGAGTATCCAAATACTGGCTTTCACTTATCGCTACAGTCGTGTTCAACAAAGACTCGCAGTTTGCTTTACAATGGAATTGTTTGGTTTGAGCTCTGTGGCGATGGTCTGATTGGCTGCAAAAGTGGATGCGATGGGGCGCGCGACATCTCCATAACTTATGAGGATTTGGACTAGATAGCCAGTGTTGCGGGAAAAAGTACAAGTGACATTTGAGACATTCATTTGAGACTAGTTTGACGTCTGAATTGTAAACGCACGTAACGAAAGACTTAAATCGGGCTTATTTAAACTGACCCTTAACGAAGAACAGTTCGGAAGATGTGAAAAGGCCAGAATCTCTAAAAACGGTTCTCATGCCAAATTGATTGATTGATACCAAAATGTTCAAGATTCTTCCAGGATTAGACCATTATACCATCACACAATACCTACGATGTGGCCAAGTGTCATTGTTTGCAAATAATTCCAAGCACTTTTCACTTCCACCTCGGAGGCACAAGTGCAAAAAAAAAAAAAAAGAAAAAAAAAAACCCCTCCGTAACGGCCCACCTTCAGCACGGCTATCTCGGGTAATTAATGTGCACACCATCGGCACGGCAGTTCACATTAGACTTGAGCCCTGGATAAAATATTAAGCCGGGCCGTGGGATTATGTCACAGTGCCGCTGTTCATAAATGGTTCCGGGAGAAAAAAAAAAGGAAAAGCGAGAGAAGCGAAATAAGTGAAATGAGTGAAATAAGTGAAAGACGTGAAATAAGTGAAAATGAAAAACAAAGGTATGATATAAACTAGATCTGATTCGTGAGTAAGCTTCCCAAGTTCAAGGCGTTTCCACACTGCTCCGGATACGAGCTTCTTATCTACCATCTCATCTCGTTAGATGGAGCCACCCACAATGGTGTGCCGCAAATACCAAATCTTGTAACAAAGTTTGAAAATTCTTGTAACAGAGTCTAAAAACTGCAAGCAGTAAAAGCACATCATGAAACTAATTGTCTGTATTCTGCCAGCTTTTACAATACATCGATCTGTCAAACAGAGGAATGTCAGTTGTGATTGGTGCGGAGACCCCCGGAAGTGGTGTGCTGGACGGTCTTATGTGCACACCGTTTCCGGGGGCTCGGTGATAACTGTGGACCGAAACGATGATCATCAATTCGACGAGCGAGGGGAAAGAAAGCCTCGAGCCATAGTCAAAGCTAAAGATAAAACCAAAGATAAAACCAAAGATAAAGATAAGGTGAGAGGCAAGTATTTCTGTAACTGCTCTTTCCAATCAAAGTCCAACTTTTTTTGCAAAACTGGTGTCCATACAAAAAAAAAAAAAAAAATCAAGGCGTGCTCTCATCAAATACCTTTGAGGGAAATAAACGCACGGTGAGTCCCCGCATCCCCGGAAGTCCTGCTTTTGTTGTTGGCGCTACCCAATCCGGCGCGCGCACCTGGATGTAGATTGCAGATTGCCAGAAAAAAAATCAAAAACGGACGAAAAAAATGTCGCAGCTCGCTGCGATAAATACACGAGGATTTCCTGAGGGCTCCAGCTTTTCTTCTCCTGCTCTTTTCTCACCTCCAAGCTAAAAACCACATTGCCATGCTCCCAGCCGGTGTTATTCTTGTGTTCGTCTTGATCTTCTTGGCATTCTGTGCCGTTGTTGCCGTTCAAGTCCAAAAGAGAATGAAGGCGAGAAAGGCCAACCAAAGATTCTGAGCGACCTTTGGGTTGAGTCTCTTTCATGGCTTAGGGGGACTCAGATGCTGATTGTGTTTGAACTTTCGACATGGGGTTATTTCCACGAGCTTGTTTTGACCTGAAGTGTCTGTGATCTCTCTTTGCTGCTGTTGGCCTAGCCGGCACATCAATTGACATACGAAATCATCATTATCATCTTTTTTTACACCATTTTTTTAACTACGATTTAAAGACGGGAATCTTTACTTTTTTTTTATACTTTAATTATACGGGAATCAGATAGAGAAAACTTGTAGGAACAATGCCATTGAGGTAACGAATAACTCCCTCGCATAAGATTGCACCTCTCGTACCCAAACTTGTCAAGTGTAGAGTAAAATAAGGATACGGTGGTCTAAGTACACGATATCGGTCAGGTTATGACATTACAGTTGCAGAAAAAGTACACTGAACTTTTTAAGCTCGTCTCAATGGGAATCTAATACTTACCTAGACCATGAGCACATCCCTCCCCTTTCTGTTCAATAGTTCAAAGTGCAGTAATAAATAAATTGGTATGAAGGACCAGCCGATACACCCTATACATGCTCTTCTTGAGCCTCCATATTCTCAATTTCCCCAATATCCTCAATATCCTCAATATTCTCCATATCCTCAGAGTACTCGTCGATCTTGAAGGCCAAAACAACAGAAAGCAACCCAAGCACCGTCAACAAGTTCCACGGAATTTGAGTCACACCCCTCTGGTCAAAGTAAGATGTTAATCCACCCCACAAAACAGGAGCAACGAATCTCGCCAACGAATTGACACACATGGAAGTGGCATTAACCAATGCCCGATGTCGGGGCTTTGTGGCTCGGTATACTAAAACCGTCACCTGGGGAAAAGCCAACGAACTTCCAACCACTGCCACCATTGAGTTGGCATATAAAAATACCTTATAGAGCCAAAGAGGTAAACACGGATTGTAACCCGGAGTTGTGAACACAATATATGGGAAGATAAAGTAGGCAATTGGGAACATACAGCATGCTAAGCGGAACCCATTGATGGTACGCATGTGCCGGTCCATGTAAGGAAAAATCACAATTACCATAAAGCAGCCCACAAGCCCAACGGTCGAAAGCAACGATCCAATCTGCTGTGTTTCCCAGCCCATACCTCCCTTAACATGCCAGGGAAAACTAAGGTGGTGTTTATCGTAGGTTCCCGCAAGAAACACGGGCACAAACTCGGTATAAATGAGCAGGTGAAACGCAATGGAGAAGTATGCCAACATTGTGCCCATGACCTTGTAGGTGAAAATGTCTCTGTTGTTGAAAGCAGCCCAGATGGACATTTTTTCCTCGACTTCAGATCGAGCAGTAGCAGTCAGAAGCGTAGGTTGAAGAGAGTATACTTCCGAGTAACGTCTGGCCACTGCCAAAGACGATCTTTTGCTCAACTTTCCAATCGAGGTGCTTAACTCGTCGATTTGTTCAGCTTCTGGCGTTGGACAGTAGATTGCCACGGGTTCTGCAATCAAGGCTGAAGTTTCATCCGCAGAATCGATCGATGCATCACTACCCACATCAATAGCCGAGTCTACCGATGACATTATTGGTGTACTGTTTCGGTTCTTGACTTCCCAGGGTCTCGTGGGGATTTTGAAGCCGAAAAATCGCCGTATGGAATCACCCATAGCTAAGCCCACGTCGTATCTCTTTCTGACGCGGGCGTTTGTCTCCTCTAGGAAGAGAAAGCCTACAGTTGCTCCGGTAAAGAGCATAAATGACACCACAATATTCGAAAGAGCGTATGGGTGTTTTGTGATGAACGATTCATAGAATGACGAGATCCCTATTGTATCTAGAGCTGGCTCTGGAACCGGAATCGGGTCTTTTCTCGGCCTGGTTAAGTACTTTGACCCGCCTATCAACGGACCCACCACACATCCTACGTTCCAAAACAACGGGAGTGTTGCAAACGCAATGCCCTGGTGCTTTCGTTCTTTCACAAGCTCACCTACAAGCGTTTGCAAAACAGCAACGTTCCCGTTTAACGCCCCTGCAATTGTACGGGCTGCTAAAGCCACATAAAAGCTTTTCGCAAACCCGAAAACTAGAAGGCTGGCCCCACCCCCACAAATCCCTGTAAGTAGAACGGGTTTCCGGCCAATACGATCACTAAGCCTGCCCCAGTGAATGCAACACAAAAACTGCGAAAACGCAAACGAAGCTGCTAGAAGCCCCGTGTACTTGAAGATCTGAGAAGGGTCGTCAGTGACATGGAAATCTCGGATCATGAAGTATATGTAGGGAAAAAGGGATGTGAATGAGATAGGCTCTGAGAACCGGATCATCGAGATCACCGACATCTGCCAGAGAGGGAACCCTCGCATTTGTTCACGAAAAGACGACATTGTGAACTCAGGCACTTCATGGACCAGTGGGTTATTATCGGTGGTAAGTTGCAAAATACAATCCGGCCCTATATCGGCCCTATATCGGGGAACGTTCGGTGGATGGCACATGCAGGTCAGTGAGCATGTCATTTGGAATTGAGTCATTTCATCGAGTACAAGTGGTGTGACTTCTCGGCAATATCGAGAACCAATATATTTTGGCGCCGCTTAATCCTGGTAATCTTCCATGTAAAAAGACTGAAACAATCCAAATAGTGCCAAAAGCGCCATTAGCCACCACGAAAGCCACCCTATCAGGTAGCGATCGCCTATACTCATAAAGTAACCAAATAAAATCGGGCCAATGAAACGGGCAAACGCTAAC
The DNA here is from genome assembly GCA_030583235.1 of Metschnikowia lunata. Taxonomy (NCBI): domain Eukaryota; kingdom Fungi; phylum Ascomycota; class Pichiomycetes; order Serinales; family Metschnikowiaceae; genus Metschnikowia; species Metschnikowia lunata. Next base: position 87,027 of record JAJMHP010000033.1, on the reverse strand, counting down.
ATGCTCATTGTAAGAGAATTCACATAGGCTCGGTGTTGTTTGGCTGCTGCTCTATGATTAAGAATCAACACTTGTGGAAGACCGGTCGAAGTAGCGAGTGTTTTGAAAGATGTTAAAAGATATAATATCGCAGGAGTCGCCCATTCGGGATACGCTTCATTGTACTTGTGGAGAGTAAATACGGCCATGGGAGCCAAGGCGTAGCAAAGCGGGAAGAAGCAAAGCGATAAACGGAAGCCTTTGAGTGTTCCCAAAGTGCTGTCTATCCAAGGAAAAACAACTAAAATCATCAACATTCCAATGATTCCTGTCGAGGAAAAAAGCATTCCAATAAAGGACGAGTCCAATCCATATCCACCCCTGATGCGGAAAGGAAACTGCAACGCACTCTTCCGAAATTGGGCTGCTAAAAGCACAGGTAAGAACTCGTTGTATGCAATTGAATGAAGTGATATGATACAATTGGATATAATCACAGTCACCACTTGAGGAGTGAGTCTTTTATTTTCTTGGGGAAATTTAGTTCTCGGAGGGTCGATTGACGACAGTGAATATCGCCTAACAATGGCATTTGATAAGCTTTTGCTCACATAAGGTTCAAGAGCATCAACTTCATCCTCTGCGTCACGAAGGCTGCGATCAATATTTTCTGAAACTTGGCGGTCATTTTCAGAGTCCGGAGAAACAGAGTCACCGCGAGAAGGCCCGGAAAATTCGCCATTTGACAAAGGATTCTTAGAACCAGGTGCTATATCAGATTCTATGCCGTATGTAATTCTTGAATCAGAGTCTTCATTTGACAAAAGAGGAGATTCGTCATCCGCAGAAGTACGTTTTTGCCATGGGCGTACTTTTCGGACGCCTCCCCAAATGAACTGAGACAAAATATCGCCCAACTCAAGACCAAAGTCTCTTTTGTGGATGAATTTCTCGTTGGTTTCTTCCAAAAAGAGAAACCCAACTAGGCAACTGAACCATAGAAATAATGCAACGAAGACGTTCGACAATGCGTATGGGTGTTTGTCCCGAAACTTCACATAGAAATTTGGGAGACCCAAAACTTCAAGAGCACCTGAGGTCAGTAAGCGGCCGTTCTCTTTTTTGTATGGATTATCTGGTTTCGGATTGGTGAATAGGCTCGATCCTCCAATTAAGGGCCCAATGACAGATCCAAATTGGAAAAGTAAAGGAAGAGTGCTAAAGCCTAGAGCCTGGTGCCTGTTCTCGGTGCAGATTTCACCAATCACAGTTCTTAAAACTGCAATGTTACCATTTAGTACACCAGCAAGACTGCGGGCAAATAAAGCCATGTAATAATTCGTGCTGAACCCAAACAAGAGAAGCGAGGCCGAAGTGCCAATGAGTCCAAATAGTAGCACAGGCTTACGGCCGATTCGGTCCAGCATTTTGCCCCATTGCATGGCAAACAAAAACTGGCAAAATGCAAACGAGGAGGCCAAATAGCCCGAATATTTAGAAATTTCCTCCTCGGTCGGGGCAATTTCAAAGTCTCTGATCATGAAGTAGAGATAAGGAAACAAGGACGTGAAGGCGAGTGGTTCCGAGAATCGCAATACTGAAACGACTGCCATTTGCTTGATTGGAAACCCGGCAATTTGCTCTCGAAATGAAGGTCGAGCCATGGTGAATTTCTTTAGACAGAACCCATGCAAAAGTAATTAATTAGGGTTGAAAAGCGGAGTCGATGTGCGATGTTTAATATCACTATCGTAGTGCGTAGATAAGTCCAGACTCCAAACGCACCAGTTCGGATGAAATGGCACGGTAAATTAGTTGTTTCGTTAAGGTGGAGAAGCTTGAAACTTTCGCCTTGGTTTGAACCAATTTCGCTTCAGAATTTGAATGTTGAACCGATTTGTAGCCTACAGATGCAATTGTCACGTGCAAAAGTTTAGTTGGTCAGAAGGTTTCTTTTAATTTTTTATCACCGTTGACGAAAGGGAACCGGCCCGCTTTAGCATGTGCGCAGTACACCAAAGAAAGAGGCGCGAGGAATGAGTGTTCACGTGAATAACCCGGGCCGCGGAATTGCATCTCCTGATTAGCAGTGCACGAAGCACTTCAGTCAGCAGTAGGTATGAAAAGGTAAATTGGACAAGAAGTAGGTACTAGATAAGTAATTTTGTGGAATTGAGTTTTGTGATTTGGATGTTTCATTTTTTTGTGTCTGTGGTTAGCCGTTCTTTCCTCGAGATCAGAATTAAAAGAATCAAAACAAAGGGGAGAAAAAATAGACAAAGCCACCCCCTCAATGTCAGGGTTAGTATATCTCAATAATGTGGTAATTGAGATCTTCTGGTAAAACCAGTCTGGCTTTCCAACACTTAGGGTGGGAAAGCCGATCGTTATATAGTTGAGGCTGACAATGGGAAAGCCGATCATTATATAGTTGAGGCTGACAATGGGTCAGCCTGGTCAGCCTGCTACAATGGTAGTAGTGAGTACAAATCCCCTGTATAATTTCATAATACAGGCTGTGGATTCGTCGCCCGATCATTACTACCGCAGCATCTTATTGTCAAACAGTTGACCGCAACTGCCTAAATGGGACACGTCGCACTCAAACGATAATACACCCCCAGGAAATCACCCATCTCCTCACGTAACAACCAATCCTCTCCAAACACACGAAACCCTCATCTTGTAACAAAGATGATCCTGTACGTAACGAATGTTCTTAACATCAAAAAGCAGAACGTAAAAACACTTCCTTCGTTCTGTTGTGGTCACTTTGAGTGGGTTCCTGAAGGGTGGCAGCGACAAGCGCTCGCTAAAAATAAATCAAATAAACAAACATTGGGAGGCCCGGGGCGTAAACCCGTGCATCTAGGTGTTCCAGTGCTAAATGCGCCGGTGGCTGTGAGCTTTGAGGCGTAGACACGTCACGCTCCGGCACACGGGGAGAATCCTCATCGGCCTGAAACCAACTTTCCATTGTTTTGTTTATGATTTAGATTCAGAAAGAAGAAGGAAAAAAAAAAAAAAAACATCCAGATATTTGGTTCTCCAGTTACGCCTTTGATCTGTGTCTAGACCACTATTATTTCCACTTTGAGCTGGCACAACCGTTGCGTCTCTTCTGACCTGAGCCACTCATACTCGGAGAATCCAAAAAGCAGATCCATCGGAGTTTTTTTCTCTGATCCCACACTCCAGAATTTGTCTCGACCCTCCCACGGAAAGGCGAGGGAATTTCTCGACTGTTTGAGATCTACACAGTGATTTAAAGGCGCCACACCAACTACAAGGCATAAACTGGATACGTCTCGAAAAGTTTAAAAAAGAGAAAAAAGATTAAAAAAGAAAAAAAAAAAAAACCTTCACCCTCTTTTAACTATCGGCATTGGTGGCAGAAAACATCACATCCTAAATCTTCAAGCTTTTGTCTGCTTGAACACTCCATCTAACTAGGCCAGCCAAACGCGTCACCCTTTTGGTTTGACTCACTCGCTACCCAAACCAGATACTTGTTGACTTTAAAACAGTTGGTGGCAAATATCTCGCTACATTTGCCTCGTATATCTAGTTTTAGAATTGCTTTGAAAATGGCCGCCCTTTCCTTCGTGGCCTTTACACTCATGGCCATTCTTGGCACGTTGGGATTTTTCAGTGAAGCACTTTCTTTTCAAAAACCACACACTTTGATACCAAAACCACAGCAAAATAACAATAGTGGGCACAAACAAGATGAAGCCGAGCGGCAACAGGGGTTGTTTCCAAGAGACACCGCAAATAATTCGCTGTCGTCGACTAGCATGAGCTTATTCTCGCCCTCTACAAGTGAGATTACTCCTGTCACTACCACCGATACCACGTCTTCCAATAACCCTTCTGCCTCGCCGTCTGTTTCGTTTGCAACATCGGCGCCCACATCATTTTCGAGTCAATCCTCTTCAGTAAACTTTGGCCAGTCGTCTCTGACGAACAATGGAAACTTTTTCTCATCTGAAGCAAGCCTGACCGCTGCCGAAACTGAGTCATCTTCTGATGGAGGCCAAAGTTCTACGTCACACAGGCCCTCCTCGACGACGGAAAGCCTGACCAGAAGCAATAGCCAGATTACCTCAGAGACCACACGAGTGTATAGCTCAGTGCAAAATGGAAGCACGGTGATTGTGACGCAAACGTCCATGGTCACGCAATCAAGTGCCGAGCCGTCGTCATCGTCTTCCCAAAATAAAAATACCTCCTCTGGCGGACTCAGCAATACAAACAAGATCGTTGTAGGCGTCGTGGTGGGTGTTGGAGGTGCTCTCTTACTTGGTCTTGCAGCGTTGGCGTTTGTCTTAAAGCGCAGAGGCTCAAAGGGCCATGAGAGTGGGTGGACGTTCTGGAGAAAGAACGAGAAAGGCGGCGAAGACAACTTTTTCAGTGGCGAATTGGGTGTTCGTGACCGTGATATTAACCAGGGATCGAACTTTTGAAATTATCTATGATACACGTTGTGGTATGTGCAAGGTATACCCAAAGCGGACAATTGAGTTCGTGGAAATTGGCGCAACCTGGTGCTGTATGGTTGGTTTTCCCACATGGAATTTAGCAACTAGAGTCAAGAATTCAGGTCTCCAACTTCTTTGCCACAACAGCTTTACACATGCATACCACAGAGCATTTGAAACAGACGAAAATACCCATAGAACCAAGCATAACAGTGTGTGGTGTCTACAAATTTACAGCAAGGTGCTTTTTATCAACTTTTGAGCACTAGCCTTAATTAAAGGGGGAGCCAACCAGAGGAAGTTGCGAGAGACAAAAACTAACATCCCGTCATTAAGACTGGAAGATGAGAGTTTCGAAGAAAAAGAAAGGCGTGGGAAGAAGACTCGAAAAAGGTAAAAGCGTGGGAAGAAGACTCGAAGAAAAGCCTGGGGTATACTCCAGGACTACGTAGGTCAATTTCGCACTGCCATCAGTTAGTAAACTTCAAACAAGGCTCTGATTATTATACCCACGGTGCACTTGTCCAATGGTCGCTTTTAATTCACACGTGACCGCAAATTCCAAGTTACATATAAGTTACTCTCATGTATTGCTCCGCCAAGTTGTCCCTGAGCGCAAGGGTCCAGCATAAGTCTCTCACTGGAGGGCGGCTCTACGCGTTAAGGTGAGACAAGCCATCTGCAAAGCCAATGCTTGCTCTCGAGAAAAACAAATTACGACAACTATAGAATCCAAACATGATAGAGATGAAAAATAGATTAAATGAAAAAAAAAAAAAATAATAGTAATAATAATAATAATAATAATAATAATAATAAAGGCATAGGGAACTACCCCAAGGTGTATCTTCTAGACATGTGGGCCAGGACCTCATTCTGGGACACTGTACCTGTCAAAGTTCGCCGCGACCTGTTTTCCACCACATGGTTAATTTTTTTCTCGGTGTGCACCTGTTCTCCTCGCCTTCTCAGTAACACCACAATGGCGTATGGTCTAGATGACACTTCGCGGCTGCATCAAAAGGAGTTCCGCACTTCACCAAAAAAAATCGAAAAAATTAAATAATTGGGCCAGCATGCTAATTATTAACTGGTCCGGCTTCAAGTAAGAATCTCCAAAAAATTCAAATAGGCCACCAGGACCGCCGTTTCGACTTCTCATGAGAACCCAGAATCCGGCCATACGATCCTGTTTTCTGCACTACCAGCAACAGCTTTAAAAAAGAAGCTCTATATATTTGTCATTTTTTTTTTTTTGAAGTTGGCGAACCTCGCTTCACGCAATGAGATGGGGACCGCCTCACTCAGAATAGAACATGTAGAGGAGATGATGTAAAGAGTAGAAGCCTGGGAAACTATCTGTTTAGTCTCTACTTGGCAGTATACCAAAAAAGAAAAAATATGGAAACAGAAAATCAGATACCTCAGAGGATGAGGGGAAAAAAGTGCAAAACTGAAGTTCTTTATTGTCAAGGCCTGCTCGGTGAATTGCCCGGACCAGGCAAGGTAAGATATTACATGTGGAGTCACGTGACCCCACTCTACTGGGCTTCGGCGAAATTTCACATCCATGCTTATCAGCAAAGTAGTTTTCACGGAGGTGGAGATCGTTGATTCGTTATCTCTAAAAATCAGCCAGATTTACAAACAGTTAAGAGAGGTGTCCTTTCTTTCTTTTTCCTATTGTGTCGGACCAGAGCAGAGATAAGTGGTCCAAGTTCTCGGTCCAATATTACTTGCAGTGATGGGATTCAAAGAATGAGGCTCAGACATCACTCACAGTGTGGAAATCCGCGTCCAAACAAGAAAAAAATGGGTCCTGTTTATAGGTCGCACTAGTCTATGAACCACCCCGAGCCCCGGTGCAGCACCGAAAATGTCCAACACAAGAATAGGATATTGGCAGATAAACACAGTCATGAAATTTGGAGGCCTACAAAAATTTGCTCGTTTCAACTCCTTGGGCTCACCCGAATTGGTGTCAAATTTTGGTTCAATTCCGTCGACTCAGATTTTTTTATCGTGGGGTTGATTCTTCGCACCAGCACCATAGTCACCCCAGGTAAACTTTAGCCTGCATACAAGGCGCTAGGTGCATTGGGCACCCCGGGACGAGTGAAACATCGAAATTTGATATCGGGGGAACACTCGAATTTGAAGACTTGGAGGCCCAAAAAAAGGGACCCGTTTCAAGATTCACGGGTTAACAGAGGCTCTGTCAAATTTTGGCTTGATTTCGTCGACCCAAGTTCTTTTATTGTCGATTTCTATTTGAGACATTCGTCCTTTATTCTCCGGAATCTTGCAGGGCATCCGGCACAAACCTCGCGCACTATCTTTGCGAAGTGGGTGTTCGTAAAAAGCAATGTTGACTTAATGTTCAACTTTTTAATTTTCCAGCAATTCAAGTCAAAATTCCGTTCAGACGAATCTCTCCATCTGTAAACGAGCTCGGAGAAGCTTTTCTTCCCAGGACCAAGGCTTGAATACTGCCTCAGCTAGCACCCTTTCAACAAAAAACACCCTAAATTGCTAGGAATGCACCCTCATGCGCTCGTGCATACTCGCCTAGGCTTGCAGCTAGGCTTGCATCAATCTACTGTCTGTTGTAACCATTCGTTTTGCTGTTTTCACCCTCACGTCCGATTGCATCACAGCATTCTCCTTGTCCTTGCCCTGATTGAGAATTTTCTTCTCACAAGCCTCGCCACTGCTTTTGTTCTTTGCATCTTCTTTTTCCTTATATATACTGGCAAGCGTCTGTCTACACCTTCCCAGTTTGCCATAAAGAGATTCCCCCAGATTCCACTCTTATTGTTTATACACTTCGATTGCTTGGGTTTTTTCTTTAATCTTAACGCAGAATCCCTTCAAGAGCAATCAAAACGCTTTTTTGCGGTGATAGTATACAAAGAAAATTATAAAAAAACAGATACAAACATCATCACTTCAAGCAGCTTAAACTGTGTCCTCATCAGCCTAACGCACGTTTCATTCCACATAACATTCGGCCCCGGTTCCAGCCCTGGTGTGATTTTCAAACTCATTATCTGCACAGAGAATAGCCCTTGTTTCCCCGGCAGCTAAGACTGAGTTTATTTTATTTTTTATTCTTTTGGATTAAAAAGAAGAAAAGTTCGTCTTTTTTTTGCTGATCGCTGCAAAAAAACATTTCTCAACACAAGAGAGACGCACCAGACGCGTGAACAATGCCCCCACCACCCATGTTAGGAATAAAGGAACTTCTCAATGACCGTAGCTCGCCTGAACTGGGGTCGGACGGGTCAGATGAAGGATCCAAGTTCAAGTCACACGTTGGATCCGAGCCGAAACTCGAGGTGAACACATCTAACCACCGAATCGACAAGCTCTATCGGTCTAGAGTCCATCCAGCACTTCTTCGTAACCGCCGGCTCCTTGATATTGCGTTGCGCCGCAAACTGGCGCCCAAAAGGGCTCTGAGTGCAGCCAATTGCGGGCTGAAACTCCACCGAAAGCTGCTCGAGGCAGGTCTCCGGGTGCGCCTTATATCGGCCCCCTCGATATACGAGATCTATTACCAGCTCATGCCATTGACGCTGCAGAGCAAAAGCTTGTATCGTTTGGTAGCGGATAAGCAACTGAGGCTGCTTAGATCTGAGGATATTACTGGTCGTTTGCTTGCGCTGAGGCATCATGGTGTGAAAAGTGCGCGCGGCCTTAGTCCACAGTCCAATGGCAAGAATGGGGACAGCAAAGCGGAAGAAATTCCAGCCGAGGGAACTCCAGCCAATGAAAAGCCCAGGGGCGGGTTCCAGGCCCAAAATAGCGATCATCTCTCGCTGATGACGCCTGCTTTTCTACAGCCAGGAAAGCTTCTGGGCAAGACGGTGCGTCTTATTGACAACAACTTGGTGAACTTGGCCGGGGTTCCGCTCAAGGTGTTGAAAACGCTCACATACGACAAGTCTGCCACGGAACTGGGCCAGAGTGTGGTGGATAAACCAGATGAAATGGTGCGCACCTTCAACAACTTGGACACGGCAGTATCTTCGTTGTTCCAGGTGCCTCGGTACTCGCTTGTGCGGGTGACCAAGCTGGCGGCAAACAACAACGAGGGCTCGGGGCTTGTTAAACTCGAAACAGCTAAACCGGGCGACCCGGAGTTGATTGATGATGGTGAATTCATAGAAGATATGGTTGCCTCGTTGGGAGACGCCAATCTGCTGCCATCCAACCTCTTCATCAAGAAGGTGGTGGCCAGGCCCCGGTACAAAGTAGACATGAAGCTATATTTTGTGCCCACGGACGTTCAGATGCTGTTGTACGTGGATTCACGGTCATTTGAGCGTGATCTTATCAACGGCATAGTCGACCTCGAGTCAATTCCAGATAGACAAATTTGTACAACGTTTGACCCGGAGCCGATTTTGAAATCAGTCCGTGAACTCATCCAGCAAAGCAACCAATTTAAAGGTGACTTTGAGGAGCATGCTCCCAATCACATCACGGAAAATTTACACAAGTATTTCATGGGTCTGCTGAATGATCCCGACAGTGAGGGCAGCTCGTCATCTTCATCGACGCCGGCGCTGCGGTCCTCGATGTTTTCGTCCAACAGCTCGGTGGCATCCTCGGTATCTTCTGGGTCGTCCAGTGTTGCTGAGAAGTGATGTGTATGAGATGATAAAGAGACAAAACGAGAGACGACAAAACAAGAGACAAAACAAGAGACAAAACAAGAGACAAAACAAGAGACAAAACAGGACATAAAACAGGAGACAAAACAAGACACGACACAAGAGACGATACGCACACGATGAAATGACATGTACTTTTCTGGATTCCAGCGTTCTTTTGCATTTTCTGATTTCTTTCTTTCTTTTTTTCTTTTTCTTTTTCTTTTTCGTTCTTTGTTCTTACACGGTGATGGCCTGGGGAGCTGCTGAAGCGGCAAGCTCACCTGAAAGGTCGAATTGGGATGGCGTTCAATGGGAGAATGGTTTACACAATGGGATTCGGGATACGGCACGTTTGCTTTTTCATCCATCGATACGGTTCTTTGCTAGACTATAATAATATATTTGTTTTTCTTTTGGGATACCCTTTGCAGCGTATATTTGTAATCCTTCTTCTTCTTCTTCCTCTTTCGATTCCACCCAATCTAAACACTTAACGACACGTTCTCCGATGTGATCATGTTCTTGAACGGAGCCAAGGCCTCAGCCACATCCTTCGACACAAACTTCTCCGTCTGTTGTGGAGCACGGCCCACAAACGTCTTTGGGTCCAAAAGCGAATCCAAGTCCGCCCATATGGGTTTGAAATACTCGGTGTTCTTGACCCTTTCAATCAAATCGTTGTCACCTCCCTCTTGCTTCACTACAGCAGATGCCTGGTGTGATAAGACACGGATCTCCTCGTGACACTCCTGTCTGGAAGCACCCTTCTCCACCATGGCCATGATAATGTTTTCCGTGGCCATGAAAGGCAACTCGGCACTGATACGTCTCTCAATTACCTTGGGGTATACCACCAAGCCTGAAGTGATGTTGATCATAGTGGACAACAAAATGTCCGCCGTCAAAAATGCCGACGGAAGAGAGATTCTCCGGATGGCAGAGTCGTCCAACGTGCGCTCAAACCACTGTACCGATGCAGTCTGGATGGCGTCGTTCAACAAACCTCCCAAATGTCTCGACAATGAACATACCCGTTCGCAACGCATGGGGTTTCTCTTGTACGCCATAGCTGAAGAGCCAATCTGGGACTTTTCAAACGGTTCTTCCATCTCCTTTAAGTTGGCCAATAAGCGCACATCGGTAGCGAACTTATGGGTGGTGGCACCAAGAGATGCCAATGGACTCAACACATCAATGTCGATTTTCCGCAGGTACGTCTGGCCCGTCACGGGATAAACATGTTCAAAGCCAAGCAACTTCACCACGGTTTCGTCCAACTGCTCCACCTTGTCGTGGTCGCCGTGGAAAAGCGACAAGAACGAAGCCTGGGTACCTGTAGTTCCCTTTACACCTCTCAACCCCAAATCATTGCGTGCACGAACCATATTCCTCAAGTCCCATAACAACTCCTGGATCCACAAAGTGGCCCGCTTGCCCACCGTGGTCAACTGCGCCGGCTGGAAGTGCGTCCACCCCAAAACTGGCAAATCTTTATACTCCATGGCAAACTTGGACAACCGATCGATAACATTCACCAACTTGGGAATCAAAACATCGTAGGCGTCCCGCAAAAAGATCAAGTCGGCGTTGTCTGTGACAAAACACGACGTGGCACCCAAATGTATAATTCCGGCAGCGGCTGGGCATGTCTGGCCAAACACGTGCACATGAGCCATGACATCATGTCTGACTTTGGCTTCTTCCACCGACGCCGCAGCAATTTCCTCGTCGGTGATGCGCAAATGTTTTTCCATTTCTGCAATCGCCTCGTCCGTGATGACGGAAAGCCCCACTTTTTGCTCGGCAATGGCCAAGTTCAACCACAACTTTCTCCATGTAGAAAAACGGTTTCTCAAGGAGAAGATCAGCGACATTTCTTCCGACGCGTACCGTGACGACAACGGTGTAGAGTAAGAATCGTAAGACATAGTGGTTTTGGGTTTTGGTTTTGGTTTTGGTTTTGGTTTTGGTTTTGGTTCTGGTTCTGGTTTGGTGGTTTTTTTTTTTGGGGTGGGGTTTTTTTTTTCTCTCGAGGGACTCTGGCTTTTTATCAGAACGAGCCTCAGGCCTGTATTAGTGGGAAATTAGCTCCAGTCTAGGGCTGACTCTGGCGCACTCTCTGCGCGTTGACTCCGATGCCGAGAAGGTACTTGATTTATATGATGGAGAAAATGAAAGAAGGGAAAAAAGGAAAAAAGAAAAAAAAAAAAAAAAAAAAAAAAAAAAAAAAAAAAAAAAAAAAAAAAAAAAAAAAGAAAAAAAAAGAAAGAAAGAAAGGAAAAGGGAGAAATTAAGTCAAGAACCAATTAATTAATCGAATGAAAAATATATCTTTATTAAGCTTTATGAGTGGCTGAATTGTTCTTTTGACACAGCACTCCATTAAAGGGCCTATTTATTGGGCGATCACTTCTTTAATTCTTACAGTCTATAAGTGTCTCACAAAAACCATGGCTGTGAGACTTCTAATAAACACATCAAGTTAGGCCCACAAGAATTTCTGCTCAACGAGCAAATTTTCAGCTGTATCGCTTTGACTCAGTATCAAAATTTCAGTCTTGTCCATCTAAAAGTACATTCACCACGTTTATACCGCAGTACTGTAGTGATGCCGTTTTCCATGTGCGCTCGATGTAGCATTATCAGGCCACATGAATATACACGATTTTCAGGAAAATGTATCTGTGACAAGTCCAAAAAATATCTCAACCCCTGCAAGAAGCAGGAAGAGTGAAGTGATACCCTTTTTCCGGTAAAGGGCGTCCAAAAGAACCGTTACCTACGGAGCCATTGGTCAGTCAATACCATACACACGCAGGTATTTATGCGTGCGGTGCCTTTGTATGATTTCGTTTTTAATTTGCCCCACTTTGCTCAGCCAGATATTGAGGATAACTAGTTTCAGCCATGCGGAAACCACCTCTTCTTGCTAGTGAAAACGCATATTTTTTGGGCGATTTGCTAGCATGTCTAATATGCTAGATGGACTTGAAATGGTTAAAAGATGCCCACCGTGAGCAGAATAAGACTCCCGAACCACATTCGAATCAAATCTCATTCCATTCTAATTTAAAAGGCGGTATGATATGGACCAGACCACACCGTACCCCATCCGTACCACATGGTAAGAAACACAAGTCGTTCGAACGCCTGAGTCCTAATTTGATTTTCTTTCCCCTAGAGCTGAGCCAGTCAAACTCTGTAATCGCAGATTTGACTTCCATGGCGCCCTAAGTGGTCCTGAAACATAATTCCACTGCAAACCCATCCACATCTCTATATAATCGAGCTTTCTAAAAAGAAATGCCATGTTCTGCGACAAACATCCTCCAAAAGATGCAACGATGATAGCTATCAAGGCACAAATTGAGTGCAATACCCCTCGATCATACCTTGCAAAATTGACATTTAAACTTTCACAAACTTTCCCTCAAAACGAACATTTCATTCACTCGATCACTACAAAATCCAACCCTCGATCTTTTATCTCTATCACAAATCAAAGTCTCTCAGGCTGAAGCAGAGAAGTGAGATCGTCTTCACTAAGAAGCTGGCGCACGTGACTCTCCGGTCCGCCTTCATCATAGTCATGGGAAGCGTCTTCCAGCTCAAGCGCAGGAACGCGTGAAACTTGAGCCAAATTTTCGTTGGTATCTTCGTTCAGCATCACGAAAGAATATATCGCAGTACGGAATAATGTGTATACGAGGCCTAGTTTCCGCTCCAAGCCCCGCATGTTTTGCAAAAGCGCATGTGCCTGACCTGCCACAATGCCGTTCAGATGCGCTTCAGGGCCTCTGTGGTGAAGCTTTTCGATTTCCTCCGAGAGTTTATGTAGCTTTAAAGCTAAGCTTTGGTACTGTGAGAGCACCTCTCGCTCCAACGGGCTCAAGTCCGTTTGTAGGGCAAAGTCGGTACGAAGTATGCTATGGGACATGTCAAATTTGAGAGTTTGATGATTGAGCTAGTTTGAGATGTGAAAGAAGTGTTGACTTTGGGGGATAGAAAAGATCTGGAGGCTCGAGACGTGTTGTTGTGGTTAGGTCTATATACAGGATGATGTTCGAAACTCACGCAAAATTATGGTTTTTCGAACTTTTTTGGTGGTACTTTGCGATATATATAGAGTTTTGTTTTTGATAGGCATTTTTATAATCTTTTATGGCATTGGAAAATTCAGCTTTCGAGATGTGACGAGATGGTATGTAAAGTAAAGTGGCTTCGAGTGAGGCCTTGCCTGCCTGTCAAGCTAAGCATCTAACGCGTCGGATTCTAGTATCACCTCAATTGATCCACAGAAGGTCAACCAGATTGATGTTTTTTTCGGTTCTTTGCTCTTTTCCTGTCTCCTCTTGTTGAAGTATTCTTTCATCTGGCGTATGTTCTCTTTTAAGCTTATGAATAGTCAAAAGAGAAAACTGGAGATTTTGGAATCTCTCAATGAACAACCAGACACATTTTTAATATTCGAGTTTCACCCAGTTAGATATTAATTTCAGAAAAGCGAAAAGCGCACAGGAAAAATCCAAAATCAACCCCAGCTTATTAAATTTATCACCATATGTAAGAAAATTAACACAATTTCGAAACACAATATTTCTGGGGCTCTTCATTCAATTAAAACGCTCATTTAAAGAAGAAAGATGCTTTCTCACCCTGGCTTCGCTCACACCCTAATCACGAAAGCCCGTTCCACATTTATGCGCGTGCCTGATCTCAGGTCCAAGTGTACGGGTGCGACAGGCAGTGTCTAAAGCAACTGAAGAATGGTGATTTGGTCAGTCCTCCAATTTACCAAATCGACTGGATTGCAGAAAATCCGGAAAAAGCGAGGAGATATTTGACATATTTTACAAATAATTTTGGCATTTGATTCAATTTCAAGAATATAGGATTTCCAGAATATCCTCGAAAAACCCCACTCTTCCCTACCATGTCGTCAACCAGTGTTCATTCGAGGCAGAACGAACAAGCCAGTGAAACTAAACTGGTGCACCACTCATCTTCCAGCAAAGAAAATGCCCCAGCAACAAATGAAACAGTAGAAAAGAAACACCGAAAACGGAAGTTGGTGAAAAAACTGAATACAGGCTCGAGTATAAAATATGCAGTGTGGCTTCTGGGTCACAGTTTGTCGGTTGTCTTTGGCCTTATCACGTTCATGTGGCAAGTCTTGTGGTTGCCCAATATCTACTACATCCACTCCATTAGTTACCGAGTGTCGCTTATTGGGTCGGCAATGGCTCTTGGAGCAACCATGTCCAAAAAGTTTGGCTTAAAGTTTTTACCGCCTTTTTCGACGCTATTGGCTCAGCAAAACTTTCAGTACCTTATCATGGCGCTTGTGTGGTGTGTGACGTTCAAATCCGTGTTTAAAGTGATTCCTTCCTTTTTGATCTCGGTGTTGCAGTTGTCTGTGCACAAGAAAGTGGATGTCGTACTTGAACAGTCGGAGTTTTTGGCCTCCATCATTGCTTTTGACGAGTTGGTTCTTATCTTATACTTGGCCATACGCACGCTCCTTTTGCGACTGGCGTCAGGGTACCAGTTGGTGATCGTTTTAGTGTTCATGTGGTTGCGAATCTTATTCGATAAGGACACCGCCAATTTAGTAGGCTACGTGGTGGAAATGGCTGATAGCAGAATGTCCGAGGTGAAGAATGAGAGGGTCCGCAAGGCCTGGGCAAAGGTGAAAAGGTTCTTAAAAGAGAAGCAGAAGTACGGGATTTTCACCGACGACAATGACTTGTAGAGGTCTGGGGGAGAACTTTGTAAATAGAGGGAGGACAAAGTTGATAGATCAGTTTAGTCTGAATCATTGAGTGTGATAAATTGCGCTTGAACATGTAACTTGGTGGCTGTGACTTGGCTTTTCTCTTTTCGCAGCAATCGGCTGCGTCCGCGCCATGATTGATGGTGATAGAGGTGCCAGTAGCTGGGGTCCACTTAAAAATTATATGTCGCCAAAACAACACAAAAAAAGCCAATTTTTCGTATTTCTTTCACAAAATTTCACTCAAAAAGCTGAAATATGCTTTTAAAGCCCCTAAAATAGCACCAATAGCCCGAATTTTTACAATATCGATGGACCCGACGTATGCTGGTGTACGGGTGTTCGTTCTCCTCTACCAGTTACCGTTCACAGTCGTCAGTGCTCAATTTTCCCTCCACCCTCCACCCTCCACCCTCGCACCCTCCTAATTAAACCCTCCAACCACTTTCCTCTTCTTCTTTACAGCCAAATTGACTATTTTTCACAGTTGAGAGACCTCCTGTGCCAAACAGTCTTATTAATAACCATGATGCCCTCACCAATAGTCTATCAATTGGGCCACAAGCCCATCAAGGATCACTGTTTTTCGCCCGATTTCCTGTTGTTGGCGGTTACCAAGGACAACACTGTTGAGTTGTACCAAACCGCGGCAAACTCGACCAAAAGACCGCAATTGCTCACAGTTTTGAAAGGCCACGACAAAACCGTCACATCGGTGGACATTTCGCCCGACGGTCTGCGGATTTTGACGTGTTCTCAGGACAGAAACGCGTTGGTATGGGAGAAGAACCCTTCGTCCAACGAATACAAGCCTACGTTGGTTCTTTTGCGCATAAACCGCGCAGCCACCGTGTGCAAATGGTCTCCCAATGGTGACAAGTTTGCTGTTGGGTCAGCCGACCGTGTTGTGGCTGTATGTTACTACGAAGAGGAGAACGATTGGTGGGTATCGAAGCACTTGAAGAAGCCGTTGAAATCGACTATCACGTGTCTCTCGTGGCACCCAAACAACGTGCTTTTGGCGTGTGGCTCTACAGATGGCCACGCCCGTGTTTTCTCCGCGTTCATCAAGGGGGTAGACGCTCGCCCAGAGCCGTCTGTTTGGGGCTCAAAGTTGCCTTTCCAAACACTTGTTGGAGACTATACTAACGCCACTGGGTCATGGATCCATGATGTTGCATTCAATGGCGATGGCGAGGGAAACTCGTTGGCCTATGTGAGCCACGATGGCACCATTTCCGTGGTGTACCCACAAGGTGAAGGGCTTCCTCCATCGTCGTTCATTACCGTGAAAACAGGGTACTTGCCTTTCAAATCAATGCTTTTCTTGGGTGATTCGATCATCGTGGGCGGTCACAACTGTAACTTGATTGTATTTCTGGGCGACGAGCAGGGGTGGAAGGAGGTATTTGTTGTAGAAAAGCAAAAGGACTTGATCCACGACATTCCGCCTACGAACGACGATGACGATGACACCGAGATCTCAAGCCACCAGGCACTTAACATGTTCAAGCAGATGGATCTCAAGGGTAGAGTCAACCAGCCCAATCTGCAGGGTTCAGGTAAGGCGTTGAGCACTACCCACCAGAACACCATCAGTAGCTTGAGATGGTATGACGGCGGAATGATTTCCACTTCAGGAATTGACGGCAAGATAGTCATATTTTCCCTTTCGCAATGAGAGATTAGAGACGGGGAGAAGAATAAGAGGGGAGCAGTGGTTCTAGTATCATTACACGACTAGAGAAAGAGTATAGAAAATCAAACGGTTTAAACGATGCAACAACGGCAAAGAGTCCTGCTGACAGACGATGGTTCAGAAAAGTAAGCTTTGGTAATGGGTTATCTTCAGGAATTTTTGGTTCAGAAGCAGAACTGAATATAAGTTTTTCATCATAGTATCGTCCACAGCAGTGCTCTCCACCATTGACAGCCAGTGGTTTCGCCAGAAACCAACAAACTCCCAACAATGAAAAAAACAAGAGTATGTAAAATTAGGGGGCTAACACTTCTGACAATGTTAGTCGGGTTCTTATCTTCAGTATGCAGGAGAAAATGGGTTGGCCACGCAGCTTCAAAGTCAGCTGGTGATGCATGTTTGTACTAGGCTCAGGATTCACCGGACATTTTGTTTGTGAAAACAATCATCATCCGAGCCACGTGACCGATATGTTTGGAGTCACATACTGCTTAGGTGGTTTTACCAGTTGTCGAGGAAAAAGGGGGGTTGAAAGCTTACAACTTTTCTTATTTTTTTCTCAGGCAGAGTCTACCCGCGACTCCGGCCGGGTAACCCCCTCAACTGCGATGCTGAGAAGGGTAGAAAATGAGTGCAGTATTGTAGAGAACATAGTGCGACATGCCTAATGCTGGATTCCATCAAGCTTTAGGTTATGAAAGTTGCAGCATAAGGAGCGTACACGAAATTTTTGGTACCGCTGAAAAAGTTTGATATTTGGTTTTGCCAATTAGGGACACTTTTGCTGACCAGTAACTTTTTGTCAGTATGGTTTGGGCCTAATGTGGAACATTTTTGCAGCCGAGGGCGTGAACAGAAAGCCTTTAAGAAATAGACCCTTTCAGATTTAATCAAGTAAGCTTTTATTAACGGGAGCTTGTGATAAAGTTCTGGTGTCCAATGGTAGTCTCTAAGTATCTTTTGAAAAGTAACGTTGATGTTTCTGAGGCGGCGGGAACAATTGCCTAGTAGAGATTTCGTTTAATCGCTTCCCGACCATCTGCTCATGCCCATCACGTAAACTTCAATCGGTATGCTCATCAGTATACATAGTGCGGTCCATTTATGTAATTTCGTTTTGGTGAAATTTCAGAATTTATCTTAATGAAACTATTGTGAACCTGTTCTATGCATGCTTTCATCCTCGGCATTATCATGGCCAAGGGCATTCAAGCAAACAAGTTCACGAAACACTCCAGGAAGCGTCTTTAGATAGCATCACCTCAAAACTGAGGGAAAAGAGTAAAATCCAAGAAAACTGTTGATTTTTTTTTTTTTTTATAATTCCTCACGCGGCGTTATATGCGAGACCATGCCAAGAAGACGCGCACGCCCGCTCATGATACGAACGGTTCCTTCCTTCTTTCAGACTCAATTAAAGAAATTGATGAAAAGCCGAAATTAGAAACCTGAGAAATTCCCGTGTTTGCTCTCTTTGCCCCTCTCAGTACCCTAAAATACCCGTGGCCGTTGGTCTGATGCCACACTCGGTTCCTAAAAGATGCCTCGCTGCATGCAGTACCAAAGGGCTATTATTGCATTATGGGACTCATCTACTCAAAATGCCTTTTACTAGCGGGTAGTTTTCTAGACTGGTGTTATCTCGACTGCTGCCAAGACCAATCCAAGTCCAATTAAATCCCAAGCTAACCAAAACAATTTGAAGTTTCCACCAATTTCCAATTCTGCTAAAAGAAGAAATAATCATATCTTTCCTTATCTAGTTACTGTGTCCTCACACATTAGCTTCCACACCAAAACTCGCTCATTTGAGCAGCATTATTCACCGCCACAATGACATACCAAGGGCCGTCTTCGCCGCCCCGAGAAGGCCGCAGCTATGCAGCACACCCAAGGGCAGAAACACTGCCCCTTTTATCGCGACAGGATAGCCTGGGAACGCCCAGAAAACAGCATCAAGAGTATGCCTCCACACGTCGCCATAGACTGCCATCGAAAATCCGCCGGTCGTCTTTTTCCGTGTCCGATTTGCACCGAAACCACTACCAGTGCCAGAACATGTCGCTGAGCCAACAGCCTCCACTTTTGCAACGCCTTCTAGGCTCGCAGTTCAGCGTATCAAATCCATACTCAAGTTTTGACGTGTCCAGCTCAACAATTAATCTAAGTCCAGATGGCCCGGGTCCAGATATGGAGGGTCAACGTGACTCAGAGGATCCCCAGACTCGTCTCAGTATTTTGAGCGTGCTCAGGCCGGAGAAATTGATAGGCCACTATGATAAGTTGGCCGAATGGCAGGACTTCTTTATCGAGGACTTGTCGCTGGTGAAAAACCGCCAATTGCGTGAGTTTTATGAAGACCAGAATGAGCTCATCCAGCGCTTCTCGGAAATCGACCATTTCTTGGACTATGGCAAGATGCACTTGAACATGTTGACAACGTATACTGATGCTCCGACCAATAGCGATACTCTTGGAGTGCTTCAGGAAGAGGCACTGGATGTGGTGGACATGCAAAAAAGTAACTCCAAGTCTCGAATCAACGACTTACCCGGAAATATCCGTGAAGGAGGCCAGTTTTTGGGGTTTGACGAGGAACAATCGTCGTACCAGGTGCACCTTGCCATTATGGTAAATTTTTTCATCAACTTCCTCTTGATGCTTGGTAAGATAGTCATTTCGCTTCTTACTAACTCGCTTTCGGTAGTGGCCTCTTTGGTGGACTCGATCCTTGATTTTCTCTCCACCTTCATCATTTTCGTTGCCAATAGACTCTCCAATTCCAAAAGCTGGAGAACTCAGATCGCCTATCCTATTGGGCGGACGAAATTGGAGCCCCTTGGCATTTTGATTTTTTCCGTCATCATCATCATTTCTTTCTTCCAGGTTGGCCTTGAGTCGTTCAAAAAGTTGTTCCTTGACACTTCTCCCGACAAAATGCCTGCTCAGATTGGATGGGACGCCATAGCAATCATGCTCGTGACCATTTTTGCCAAAATCGGGTGCTGGTGGTGGTGCTCCATGAGCAAGTCCAGTTCCGTCCAGGCCTTGGCCCAGGATGCAGTCACCGATATCATGTTCAACTCGATTTCCTTGATTGTGCCTGCAGCGGGAAACGTTTTAGGAATTTGGTGGTTTGATCCTCTTGGGGCATTGATGCTTTCCTTGTATATCATCATTAGCTGGGGCCAAACCGCGTTTGAACACATTGACAACTTAACTGGCGCAGTTGCAACGCCCCATGACTACAAGGTTGTCTTGTATCTTGCATACCGATTCGCCGAGTGTATCAAACAAATCACCGCTTTGAAAGTATACCATGCCGGAGATAAGCTCAATGTGGAAATTGATGTTGTGTTTGATACGGAGAATTTCGATGTGGGCTTTAAGGATGCCCACGATATAGCCGAGGCTCTCCAATATGCCATCGAGACATTACCTATGGTAGAAAGAGCCTTTGTTCATATTGATTACATGGAGGGCAACTTCAAAGGCCATTTGACGTAATGTGCTTTTTTTTTTTTTTTTTTTTCACAGGGCAGGAAAAATTTGGACAATACTCTCCTGAATGGCGTTTTTGTATTGGGTTATGATGTCGTTTGGGTTGTTTTGGGTTACTCTCTCAAATTTTTGGACGAGAATCTGCACCACTTCCAAAGCAGAAGTCAACTTATCGCCAATCACATGATCTATCGATACGTCGTCCAACAGCGAAAGCTTCCCATTATCCTTGCAATACTTCAACACACTGACCAAGGACATTGCCCCGTAGAAGAAAAAGAAATGGATCTGGTCAGAAAGATAGGCAAAGTACGAGTCGTTTTCGACCTTGGTGACGAAATGCGTTACACTGTATGCCCTGATACAGATTTGCTTCAAATCTGCATCGCTGGCGTGGTTCAAGATCGAGGCAAAACTGCCTGTGCCAAAAGCGTCGGTTTTTGTATCTGCCTTATCATTCGTGCTAGCCAGAGCTTTATAAAAGACGTAATTTTGCAAGATTTGCAACCGGCAGAAGTTATAGGAGAACTCGCCAAACTGAAGCGCCGGCTGCTTGAAAAGATACTCCCACTCATCAAACCATGCTCTGATCTCTATATGCACAGAGTGCAAACTGGCATCTAGCTGATGCAAATCTTTGCGCAAGTCCAAATTCGAGTTGATCTGGAAGAAATTGTACGTTATGAGTAACAATGCAATTTCACTCACCATTCGTCCGTCGAAATTACTGGCATTCGGTAGGCTCAATGTTAAGTGGCAGTAGTTGAGTCTGATTTCATCCACGATACACATTCTTCCACTAAGCACACAGCTCACCAAGTGTACGAGTGTCAAATGGTTGAAGATGCGAAGTAATGTTAACTTCTGGCCATCTTGTGTCGTGAAGTGCTCATTTATTCCAATGTGAGGCGACGACGAGGTATGGTTTGTTCCTTCTGTATGGCTTTTAGCGTGTTCAATCAAGGATCCGAACGCGGACTTGGAGATGAATGTGGAGAGGCCAAGCCCCGAGAGGTACCACGGGTCCAAATTCAAGTTTCGGAGTTCCAAGTCCTGCTCGTCTAGAACAGAATCTGGGTCCACGGTATTTCCCACCACAGAAGATAAGGAACTCGAGTAGATGGATAAAATCACTATTGCCTGGAGAAACTCCACGTCTCCACCCGCATTTCGCGAGCCTTGAAATGCAGCGTATTTCAACAAGGCCTTGTTCAAATCTTCCACAAGATGCTTCATCACTGCTTTATAAGTTTCCTTCTTTCTGCGGTGACTATCGATGTCTCCTGGACTGGGCTTACCGTTGAGCAGATAACGCAAAGACAAGGAGCAGCAAGTGCTAAGTAAAAGCGACGAATTCTTCCGGATTTGCTTAACAAGTACTTCGGTTGAAACATGCACTGGGAACAGAACCCACCGGCCATAGTTGCTGCGGAAATCGTCCATCAAAGTGATGACCTCGCTTTCAGAAAGTATGCCACAAGTGACAATATCGTATTGGAACTTGCCCAGGCCATTGGCCGGAGTGGGTCTCGACACGTTAATCATGTTGAATGACGTCAGATGGCCATTGGGAATGGAGCTTGAGATGATATGGAGCGGAGAGCTTTTGTACGATCTTGAAGAAGAAGAAAACAAAGACCAGTTCGTTGCTTCATTGCAAGCGTTTTGCACGAGACTTTGCTGGAGTGCTCCTTCCTTTGTACTGGAACTAGGTAGGACTGGAAATCCAATATGTGGAATACTTCTGGACGGGAGACTAAGCGAATCTTGCGAATGAGAGTCGACCAAATTAGAGGGCACAAAAACGTCACTTTTCTTCATCGAATTCGCTGCATCAAGAAGGAGTTTGACGTCACTGCTCACCGAGGCAGACAGGCCTTTCCCGGTTTGTTGTAGTCTCATGATATTCAATATCTCTGATACACCACGATGGATGGAATTGAGCTTTTCGCCTACACTGCTTTCGGTGGCTTTCCTCACAGCAGAACCATTAGTTTCGTTCATCAAATGGAACGGGAAAGGCCCGTTCAAACCGGGCAAATCGATCAAATGCTCGGGGACTCCATCAATTAGCTTGGCGTTTGGGTTATATTGCTTGTATTCTGTCTCCAACAGACACAAAAGGTTCGAGCTGGTACAGCGCACGCATCTGACTGCAAAGCCCGATGCTTTGAAGCATTTTGTCTTGCTTTTCCGGCAAGTATCACACGCCTTCATGGCCCGTTGGTGCCGTTCCGAACTCAATTTTCTCTTGGACAGAGAGCTTTCTTCGTTTTCTTCACTGGGTCTTTTGCGTTCATTTGAAGACACCATGGGGTCTTTGTCAAACATTTGCCTGCAAGTGTTCAAACAGATTTTTAGAGCTTTGTTGTTAGTAGTTTGCAAAGACTGAAAAATCTCGTTCGGGCAACTCCGCGGCATTTCCGTGCATCTATCCGATCGGCAAGTGAGACACCGCGAGACCAGAATGTGGGGCCGTCTTTGATGTGAGATGTGAGATCTGGCAATGGAGCCTGTAGCGGTGTAGTCTGCGTAACCGCTGACGAGGAGAAAATGAAGAGAACATTAACACAGAAACTGATAGATCGATGTTTCATTAAGAATTTTTTTTCCGGTCTTTAGTTGATATGTTTGCTCAGAGGACGTTTTTTTATCCTCGTTTTTAAGCACTAAAAGTACATTCTACATCATAGCACACGGAGATCTGAGGCCAAGAATAAATTGAAAAAACACGATTTTTAAATGATATTCGAGCCATTGTTTCCCCCGTTATCTCTTCTTTTTCTTTGTGTAAGAATTTGTGTAAAAAAGTAAAAAATTTGATGTATATTTCGACCCCGCTACGGCAGTAGAAAGAAGTAGGCTTTGTCCAGGTTTTTTCTTACTGAAGTGCATGATCTAGTCAATACTAGCAAAATCCATGAGTAGAAAATCTGCCCAAAGATTTCCAAGATTGCGTCTCAGATAATTGTTTATATCACGATACTTTAAACGTGGGATTACAGCATTACACATCAAGACCAAGATAAACTGAACTTTCCAGGAATTATTGTACCAATAAAGGAATGAAATGTCGAAACGACAACGGCTATGAATTGATCATCGTCTATCTCCAATTTGATGATGAACTGATAGACCCTTTAAAATTTCTCAGCAAGGCAGGCCTATTGAGACCAGAAGACTGAACAACAACAACAAAAAAACAACATCAACGCGTTTGCAACAAACACCAACCATTCTCTTTCCCATTGCCATCCTCAAACCCAACTCAAATACTCAAGTTCCATTTTAACACAAATTATACCCAAAAGCTATTTGATTTTGTATAGCTTGTTTGATTTTCCGTACTCCATCACTTCCAATGTCATGGTCATGATGCGTACACCCCCATGAATCCCACTGTGGCTGTGGTCAATGATACCTGTGTAAGAAACGGTGCCAGTGTGAAGTTTGCTAAGATCACATACCTCCAAAGAACCCCTGAAAGTAATGGTGTAAGTACTATTTTTTCCCGAAAAAACATTTGATTCCGCCTTTGTCTCTTCTGAACCAGCACTGTGGATCCGGCCACTACCTTGATTATGGGTCTTTCTCTCGGCACCGGTTGCAGCCAAACTCTCTAAAGCTGAAGAGAATCCCGAAATAAAATCTTCTAGATCCTCTGTTCCCTTTATAGGTCTGATTTGCCACCATGTTTTTACAGAAACAGCCCCTTCGCTTTTACAGACACTAAAACTAGGTCCGTGTAGCGTGGGATAACGTGGCTCAAGCCATATCTGGAACAGATTTTTTGGGTGATCAACAACGCTAATCGGAAGTTTGAATGTGTCTCTCACTACAGCCAGACGGAAAAGACAATCCAAAACCTGACGTTCCACATGTTCATTTCGAAGCTTTTCCATATAATCAGGATTGTGGTAAACGGCATCGCAAGACAGTTCCGAGTCCATGTACTGGAGATATAGCGGGAACTTGAACTGACGTTGGGTCGGCCAATTGAATCCTAGCCAAAGCGGCACAAACACCGCCTCGGGCCTGGTATCCATTTTGTCTGATTTATATGCCTTATATACTTTGTAGCTGAAATATGAGCCCATGAAAACACAGTAGCTTGACGCTATGACGACGAACCGGCGCTTCCAATTGGATTTGCAATTTGCAAACGTGACACTGCCATTTTTCAAAATTTCAGGATTAGTGTTCATCTCTTCAATTATCTTTTGCCGTATTCTGTTACTTGAAGAAAGCCTTTGTGTTTGTGTGGCAAATTTCCTGCTGGCTGTTAATAAATGTTTGGCACTGTCAAGTCTCATAGACGCGGCCTTCGGAAACCTGGGGTAAGCCAGAGACAACATTCTGGATACTGAAGAGGTAGAAGAAAATAGATAAAGGACCAAGGGTACCTATGACTTAAGTTTTTTTTCTTTCTTTTTTTCTCTTTTTTTTATTTTTTTTTTTAAGAAAAGGGAACAAGTCAGTTTTTGATCAATTCACGGTATGTCCCTAAAAGAGAAAGTGGTTGTGATCGGTAAATCACCCCTTGCGTCAGTGGTGTCGTGATTATGTATGCATAAATGCTCAACGGTTTCCACATGCGGCATCTGCGTAGCCAATTAAAGTTTAAGGCAATTACAGCAAAAATTGACTCGGTGATACTCAGCCAGCCTTCTTTGTTGCTCATGACAAAAATAATTCCGCTTTTCTCGGTTTTGCCTATACACATGAAGTCAAGTAAAACAGAGGGGAAGGTATATTTTAGTTTGAGAATAGACTCGGGTGCCCAGTTCTCATACCCTTAAAGAACCTATCAAGGACTCCCATGAAGCAGGAATAATGATATTAAAGATGATGGCGGCGAAAGTTCATTATCATTTTTAAAAAAGCCATACTCCAATGAACCCCTTTGGTCCAATTAAAAAAGTTTATGGATGTTCGAGAGCAAACTGGTGCTGGCCCATATTCTCGTGGTTCGTGTCTAGAGTATTTGAGTTGCAGATAGTATCTTTAAAAGCCAAAAACAAAAAAAAAAAAGCTCGCTGACCGTATGATTCGATCATATGTATATCACGCTTCAAGACTGTCCGAGTGAACTCCAGCCATGGTGGGAACACCACAAAATGTTGCAGGCTGATTCAAACCATAGGTGAAAAAAGAAAAAAAGAAAAACAAAAAAAAACTTGAATATCAATGAGAGGGCGAATCGGCCAAAATCAGAATATCCCCCTCACCTTGAGAAAATGGCAAGGCCACTTTTCAGTCTACTCAAAGTCGTCTTCGAGATCGGCCCAGTTTGTGGTTTTGTCGCCCATCTTCTCAAACATGCTCTGGACCTGTGCCTTCAACTCAGCCTCTTTGAGCTCTTGTTCCTTCCTCACCTTGGCGCGTTTTTCTTCCTCCTCCATCGCCTTTCTCTGCTTTGGGGTCATATATTTTGATTGCAAGGTCTTGGTGCTACCTGCCAAAGACTGTTGTTGGATGGAGTTATTTTGAGGACTTGCGCGTGGCTTATGAGGTTTTTCAGGGTATTCAGGCGCTGCTTTAGCTTCACTGGGTTCGCCTATCCGGAGCGCGAACGATTTAGCAGCCGCAGTCATGGGCCCTTTAGGAAGCTCCTCATCGCTTTCGTGTCCCGATTGGGAAAATCGTCTTTGTGGCGACTTGGAAGTCCGACGACCCCGTCCAGCGTGGCCCAGACTTCTACGAGACCTAGGAGGATGGGGGTTTTCGCCAGCGCTTGCTGGTGAGAGATCCAACTTTCCAAGCCTGCCTGCAAGGACATGAGAGGAGTCGCGAGCCACTGAGGTTGTCTTTTCAGCTTTTTCATGGCCTTTTCGTGGTGGCCTAAGGTCACTTATTGGGTCACTGTTTGGCCAACTTTTTGGGCCACTTTTTGGGTCACTTCTGGGACCGTGTCTGGGCTCGATGGCTTTGCGTCTTGCGCCGTATTCTGGATTTGTTTTGCCTGAGGAAGACGGCGGAGTCGGGAGATGAGATTTGCCCCTGCTTGCGGTATGTTTACCTGGAGAGTCGTTGTCAGGAACGTCGGCCCATTTTGAGTCCAATTTCATAGGCGAACTCTTGATTGAAGGAGAGAATTTCACGGGCGGTTTTGGCACGGGTTTAACTCCAGACGGGCTGGGTGCCACGTCATCAATGGTATGGGCCCATTTCGACTCGAGCCGCGTCATTTTCCTGGTTTGATGTGTTGCAACTTCACTAACGAGCGTAATACATGGCTCTGGCATGGAATACCGGCCAAGCCTGTGTAAACACCACCACATGTCTGCGAAGGCCAATAGGCCAATAGGCCAATAGGCCAAAAAACAAGAAACAAAAAAAAAAAAAAAAATAGGGAAAACAAAAATAACAAGACTTCTGTAGTGGTATTTATATTCTCATGGGTTTATGTGGTTATGGTTTACTTTGCTCGAGAAGCCAAGAGGTTATATCTCCACTGTCTCACACAGCGATTTCTCACATGAACCACCTTCGACGCATGTCCTTCTCACCTCTTCTTCTCACCCTCTTACTTAAAACCCAACCAATTCGCCCACCAATTCTCCCACCATAACCCATCATCTCATTTGAAGCCCTAAAGTTTCCGTTTTTCCTACCACATAAAAACAAGGTCAAACTACTTCTTGGCTTTCTGAGGTATCCCGCATAGTCCCAGAAAGTTCCTGCAATTGTCCCTTTTTCCGCATTACTAAAGCTTTGTCATGTAAGCGCATGGTGGCGCCGTGCCAGCCGCACTTGGCCATAGCTTGGCAAGAGAATTGGTGGCGCATTCCAGGCATTCCGAGCATTCCAGTCGCAACCTGGGGCCCGGCACGAGCCTAGGCCTGAGCAAATGAACTCCGAATACTAATTCGAGTCCATGATATTCACACAGAAACCACCAAAAAAAAGGAGAAAAAGAGAGATGACAAAAAGCGCAAAGCAAAACTCACTCTAAACCTTTTTTTCTGTCTATAGAACCCAGGGGTGGTCCGGATTCCTCCCCTTGTGTCTTTTTTTTTAGGCACCTTCCCGTACTCTAAGCTAGTGGTTGGTCGCACTGAACCTAGTGGCCAGTGCTCACTCAGCAAAATGCGTCCCCGGCCCAAGCCCGGCACAGGTATTTTAGGGCGACAGTGCGCCGGTTCATAGCTTGGGCCTTAGAGTACCAATTTACTCCAGAGTCGTTAGAGAACACAACGATCCCATCAAAATTCCCAATTGACCAAATACAACAAAAATATGTCTAGTCTTTCGTCATTCAACCTCTCCACGGAGTTGCCTGCGTGGAAAAAACTCGAGCAGACTTACGAAAACGTCGGGCGCACGTTGAAAGTCAAGGACGAGTTTGCTGCCGACGCCAACCGGTTCGACAAGTTTTCCGAGACTTTCACCAATTATGATGACTCGCGGATTTTGTTTGATTTCTCGAAAAACATCATCAACGATGAGATCAAGGCGCAATTGATTGCGTTGGCCAAGGAGGCCGGTGTTGAAAAGTTGCGCGACGAGATGTTTAAGGGCACCAAGATCAACGAGACCGAGGACCGTGCCGTGTACCACGTGGCGTTGAGAAACCGTCAAATGAAGCCTATGAAGGTGGACGGCAACGACACGGCGCCTGAGGTGGATGCTGTGCTCAAGCACATGAAAGAGTTTTCCGATGCCGTGAGGTCTGGTGAATGGACGGGGTACACCGGGAAGAAAATCACCGATGTGGTGAATATTGGAATTGGTGGTTCCGATCTTGGCCCGGTCATGGTCACCGAGGCGTTAAAGGCGTACCTGACGCCCGGACTTAACGCACACTTTGTGTCAAATATTGACGGAACGCATTTGGCAGAGACATTGAAAGGCTTGGACGCGGAAACCACGCTTTTCTTGATTGCGTCCAAGACCTTCACCACCGCAGAGACCATCACCAACGCCAACTCGGCCAAGGACTGGTTCTTGCAATCTGCTAAAGATAAGGCGCATATTGCCAAGCACTTTGCTGCGTTGTCCACCAATGCAGACGAAGTGGCCAAGTTTGGAATTGACACGAAGAACATGTTTGGCTTTGAGTCGTGGGTCGGTGGCCGGTACTCCGTGTGGTCGGCCATTGGCTTATCTGTGGCCATCTACATTGGTTACGACAACTTTGAGGCGTTCTTGAAAGGTGCCGAGGCATTTGACCACCATTTCACTACTGCCCCATTGGAGAAGAACATTGCCATCATGGGCGGTGTGTTGTCTGTGTGGTACAACAATTTCTTTGGAGCACAGACCCACTTGGTGGCCCCCTTTGACCAGTACTTGCACAGATTCCCTGCTTATTTGCAGCAGTTGTCGATGGAGCTGAACGGTAAGTCGGTGACTAGAGGCAACAGCTTCACCAACTACCAAACGGGCACGATTTTGTTTGGAGAGCCGGCCACCAATGCCCAACACTCCTTTTTCCAGTTGGTGCACCAGGGAACCAAGTTGATTCCTGCGGACTTCATTCTTGCCGCTCAATCACACAACCCAATTGAGCACAACTTGCACCAGAGAATGTTGGCGTCGAACTTTTTCGCCCAGGCTGAGGCGTTGATGGTGGGTAAGGATGAGGAGCAGGTGCAAAAGGAAGGTGCTACTGGTGGTTTGGTGCCACACAAGGTATTTTCCGGAAACAGACCAACCACCTCGATCTTGGCCCAGAAAATCACTCCCGCTGCTTTGGGAGCATTGATTGCTTACTACGAGCACGTGACTTTTGTCGAGGGTGCTATCTGGAACATCAACTCTTTTGACCAGTGGGGTGTTGAGTTAGGTAAGGTGTTGGCCAAGGTGATTGGCAAGGAATTGGACAACTCTGACGATGTTGCTGCCCACGACCCATCTACCAATGGTTTGATCAACCAGTTCAAGAAATGGAGTGCTTGAACCGCACTCGACGAGTCCGAAGAGACCGTCAATGGACCCGGAGCCAAGGCCAGTACAGGTCCCAAGTTGTGATAACTTATGTTTTACGTTCTAATCCCAGAGTCGATTCCACATTTTGTGTCGTTAAGGATCGTAGACTACTTGTATACATCTGTCTTAAAATGAGATTGTAGGGCCGTTCAAGCGCGTGCATTTGAACAATTTGGTGGTATCATGAAAGAAGACAGTTTTTTGGGAGTTTTCTGGAAATTCACTAATTTCACTTTTCAAGGTGTTTTCAAAAACTGATTTTTCTCAACAGACGAAAAAAATAGAACCCCTCTTTCATGCGTTTTGTTTATGACTGTAGTGATGAATAGTTTACTGCATCCTGCACACAGGCCAATGATGCTCTGCTTTGATCAGCTGCTTCCAAAAGTTTCAAATTTCTCTATATACGGACAAACCATGTCGCAGGAGCCGCTTCTATACAAAAACGAGCAAAGTGAGGACTTGGACAATCCCCTCAGAGCCGTCATTGTGGTGAATTCTCCAGATACCCCCGAGGGAGATATGGAAGAAAGAATGCTAGATGGCATACAAACCCATGATGAGGTTGATTCTTTCTTCGACTCTTTCGACGAAAAGGTTGCGTATCCCAATGAGGAGCATATCAAATACGAGGTGGGAAGCGACGGGTTGGTGATTTTTGTAGTAGACTCGGTGAAGTTGAAAGAAGAAGTGATTTCATTTCTTGATGATTATGTTAGTGAAAGAGACGAAAGAGATGAAGCAAAAGAGACTCTGGGGGACAAGGAAGATGAGGAAGAGGACGAGAATCCTGGACAAAAGAAGAAAGCCAAGGCTTCAAAATAACCCTCTAGAGGAGAAAGCAATGCATATCTGCAAATTTAGACTATCAGCAGTTTCTTCATCTGTCATATGGTAGTGCGCTGCCCAATTGGAGCCAACATGGCACTATTAGAGCCCACAGACTCACAAAAATCAACTTTTTCAATAAATCACGGAGATCGTGATATCTGGTGATATATCATGGGTCTGATTCTGCTCCTACTAATTCTGCATGCTTATTCAATGATTCCATAGCAAGATAAACAACTCGTCTTAACGTAGTACGACAATGAGACAAGGAACCTTTAAAGAAATACAATGAACATTTTTTATATAAACAAAGCAGTTTGAACATTTGATAGGCAGCAACTTTGAGACAAGAACCGTTTTTTTCAGAAGTATCTCTTTTGTGGTCAGCTTCATCCGATCCTTATCATCATACCCTTGACGACACCCGTGCACCAAGCAAAGCAGCCAACCCCAGTCCCGGCCCGATATCAACTTTACTTCTCTCTACACACTTGTTACACCGTGCCGCTTGCTAAAATGGAGGATTGGAGACGAATTGATATCGATGCTTTGGAGCCGGAAAATCATTTATCCAAGCAGGAGTTGGTTCCGGATCTCCCTACAGTTTCTCACAATGAAATCACATCTATCGCTCAACAAGTGAAGCAGAATTTATCCCAGGGCAAGTTTTTGGACGCCTTGCAAATCGCATTGGACACACCACCATACGTGAGCGATGATGCAACCAAGAACTTACACACGGAGACGGTTTTCGAGGTGCTTGCATCGATCAAAAACAATCATAACACCAACGAGATTCCCTCGTTTGTTTCAAAACTATCCTCGGATCAACAGGATACATTGATCAAGTACATATACAAGATTATGTCGACCAGCTATGGTGCAAAGCACGGAGCGTTGTTGTTGAGCTGGTTCGAAAAAACTGTGGACGTCACAGGCATGGGTTCCGTGGTCAGATTCTACTCCGATAGAAGAACTGTCTAAATAGGCTTGGCAATGATGATATAACAATGTGGTAGTTCCGTAACGTAGCTAGCTAAGTTGACAACAACGAGTCTTTAAACACAGAATCACCGGATCTGGTTATTCTCCTGCCCGATTTCCTGGCCCAGCTCAAGCACGGCAGGCTTGGTACTCATTTTGCCTGGGCTAATATTGGCCTTGATATTGGATTCGGCCAAAACTCGGGTAGGACTTTGCCCCGTCACAGGCCTCCGGAAAAAGTTCATATACTCCGTCTGGTCCTCGAAAATATCGATTGAAGAGAATGTCGCGTTGCCATTGTTGAAGTCCATGTCCGGATACTCGAAGGGTTTTTTGGGCGAGCTGGCCAATCCTTTAACCTTGCCCAATTCTTCGTTAAGCCGTATCACGTGCTTCTC
Organism: Metschnikowia lunata; assembly: GCA_030583235.1. Lineage (NCBI taxonomy): Eukaryota > Fungi > Ascomycota > Pichiomycetes > Serinales > Metschnikowiaceae > Metschnikowia > Metschnikowia lunata. Next base: position 55,789 of record JAJMHP010000033.1, on the reverse strand, counting down.
GTGTTCTGCCTCCATGTTGCGAGCATCCGTCTCATGCTGTTCAAATTGTCGCTGCATCTTCTTGTTAAGCTCCTCGATCTTCTTGTTAAGCCCCTCGATCTGCATCTCTAGTGTCGCACACTTATCCTTATACCCCCGGGCGTCCGACAACTCCTTAATTTTTTCACAGACATTTAGCTCGAGCGCTTTATTCTCATCTATGTGGACCTGATTGGCTTGCTGAAGGAGGTCGCATTTCTTAGTCATCTCGTGCACGAGAGCAGTGAGCTTCTCAATTTCCTTTGTACTGTTTTCTTGCTCCAAGGCTGCCTCATTCTTCTCCGCTTCGAGATTAGCTATCTTTTGGGAGAGAACTTTCTCTGCCTCTTCAAGTGTAGCAATTCTTTCGCGGTTTTGGTCGTTCAACATGGTTTGCTCTTCAATGCGGGCTGTTTGACCAGCCAAAAGTTCTTGCTTAGCATCCAATTGTTGTTTGAGATTTTCGACCAATGCCGTCTTTTCAATGAGATCTACTTGGCTATCATTCAGCAATTGTTCTTTTGAAGCGGCCAAGCTCTGGAACTCTTTTATTCTTTCTTCGGATACTTTGATTGTCTCCAAAGCGTTTTCAAGCTTTTCAGTAAGGCTGGACTTCTCTTTTTCCACCTCGTCCATTTGCTTAAGGAGCTGCATATTCTTGAGCATGGTCTGTTCGTGTAAATGGGTCAACGAGACAATTTCCTCGTTGAGTGCATCACAATCAGCCTGCTTTTGACTAAGCTGAGATTCGAGTTGTGCGCTCCAAGCTGCCTTTTCTGCAGCTGAAGCCTCTGTCAATTGGGCAATTTCTTGTATTTTCTCATGAAACATGCCTCGCATTTGTTCGAGTTCCGCGTCACTTTGAGTTTTTTCCTGTTGCAAGTGAGAAATTTGTTCTTTCATCGCATCAATCATTGAGCCTTGTTGATTGCTAAAGCTGACGAGATTTTCAAGATTATTGTGAGCAGCCAGCAAATCGTGGCGAAGCTGTCCAAGAACACCTTTCTTGATGGAGTGAACTTCATTTTGCAAGCCCCTTACGAGCCCAGCGTGCAGGGTTTTGCTTTCCAACAACTGGCGACGAAGAAGAGCGGCATTTTCTTCCATTTTCATCAATTTAGAAGATTCTTTTGAAGAGCGAGAAGAGTCATGAGACCTTTGTTTAAGCAGAACGAGTCGGCGGCTACTTGGTCTTGGGTTGTTGCTTGCATCAGGGGATGGGTTGAGGCGCTTCTTTTTAGGAGCCGGTTTTTCGACCTTGAATGAAGAAATTGTCTTCATTGGAGCACCGGAAGAAACAGTAGGCTTTGCGTAATTTGGAATGGACGAGGTTGGCTTGTGTGGCAGAGAAAATACGGCGGTTCTGGGGTCACTTTGACGGAACACTTTCACGGCTTGAGATAAATTCAACAACGACGACTTGATCACGGCCATATCGCCCCTGGAATCCAAATGCATGATAAAAGTGATATTCAGCGACGATACGCGGCGGAAAATCATGTTTGTGACCAAATTATGTGATCTTCCGACCAGTGGTCCGGCGAGTAAATGCTGGGTCAAAGAGGACACGTTAGTGTTGGCCATAGCATTGCTTGAGGCCGCGTCAAACTTTTCGTTGCCCATCATATCCACCACAGTAAGCAATTTTGCGTCTTTGTAAATGTTCACGAGCAAACACGACCTGCTGGAGTGGGCATTACACGCGGTTGCTGCTGCCAATCGATCCTTCATTATTTTGGCCACTACCCGAGGCCCCAAAGGCCGTTTTTTGAGCTGGCTATCGAACGGGATAGTGCTCAAGTACTTTTTCGAGGCACTGCCATCGAGTAAGTCGACAAAGGTGCTATTTTTGTCGACTTCACATGCAGTCACAACAGCGTTGGAACCCAAATTGACGAAATAACTAAGGATATCGTATAAACTAGTTGTTTTCCCACTTCCAGTAGGGCCCATGAGGATAAGCGTGGCCGATGTTTTTGTATAGTCATGAAGAAGATTTGCAGGGATTGAGGTGTAACAAACCGACAGAAACTCGTAGTTTTGGTCGTCGTAAGAAATCGTATTGGCACTTGTCACTTGAAAAGGAGCCTCTTGCGAGTCGCCCTTTATTTTGAGGACGAGCGACATTGAGGGCATGGCGGGGAAATATAGACTTTATGAGGCTGTGGTTTTTGTGTATTACTTTTTAGCTTGCGTCCGGAGAATTCTGGTGGTTATTTTCAAATGATAATAGTGGAGGTTTGTGTTGTTTTGAAAGAGCGAGATGTGTTTACATGAGCAGACAAGTTGATTCTGTATGCAGTACCTTTAATTTGGCTCTTTCAACAGGGCACGAGAAAAGTATTGGAAAGGATTTTTTCGTGTTGGAGCAGATTTATCGGGAGAGAGAGGGAAGAAATTCGATGGATGGTGGAAAAATCATAGTAATCCGGTTTTATGCGTTTTATCGGACAGTAGTATTTTGATGCGATGGTAAACAAACCGGCCTCAGTCACAGTACAGTCGGCTGCGTTGTAAGCCGCGACGCGTTCATACCTGCTCAATGTGCATCGTTATACTTCCTTCAGCCACGTGCTTGGCTCTCATTTCTCTCAATACCTTAGCAAAAAGATAATAAAGAGGAGGGAACGAGGTAAAATAAAAAGAAGGAAGACGGGATACAAAGTACCCAAAGCCAAAAATAAAAAGCCAAAAATCCAGTGAGATTCCCTTTCCCCCTCCTTTCTCTCTGCATCCCCGCGGGTATCTGGAAAATAAGCTACCAAGTTCCCTGTGCCTTGGCTTAAATAATTCTCCAACCGCACTCGCAGCATCACAACATTTGAAGATCGCTTGCCAGTTCAATCCTTAACATCCAAATAAAATGAGCCCCTCGGTAAAAGTAGAAAAAAAAAGAAGAAAAAAGAGCAGTCTGCAACCGCATTCACATAATTGGCACATTCCGGAAAACTCTTCTGACAACCGGCCAAAAATCTCACCCCACGAAGTCCGATCTGGTATATTATTAAGGCCAAAAAATGCACCGCAGCTTAGAGACTCTGGTGCTGCGAGACAACAACGACAGCAAAGCAACTTAATCCGACTCATTTTCCGAACGCTTCTGATGATGTTAATCTTTTACGAGGAATCTCATAGAGTGAAAGTTTGCCCCAATCTCACCTCAGCTCTTGTAAATCAGGTTTTTGCAAAATTTCTTTTCTTCACTTTTTCTTTTTTCAAATTACTTTTTTTTTCTCTCTCTCTCTTTCTTTGCTTTTACGTACCTTCAATGCCGGTACGGAACCAGCACCCCCACTCCCCCACTCTCAACGCATTGCGCCCAAGAACCCCCGAGCATGCCCCGCAATCTATGGAAATCTCTGCTTCGTGAATTCGTTCCTCCAGTGCACTATAAATACAGGAGGGTCCGCCACGAGAGAGAGTCGCAAATATTGCAACACAGACAATTGATTAAATCAACGACAATTTTTCTGTACAACTTTTCTAATTCTCATCATGGCAACCATTAAATTGAACTCGGGTTACGACATGCCCCAGGTGGGCTTTGGGTGCTGGAAAGTCACCAACGATACATGTGCTGACACCATCTACAACGCCATTAAGGTCGGATACAGATTGTTTGACGGCGCCGAGGACTACGGAAACGAGAAGGAGGTGGGCCAGGGAATCAACAGGGCCATTTCTGACGGGTTGGTTGCACGTGACGAGTTATTTGTCGTGTCTAAGCTTTGGAACAACTTTCACCACCCAGACAATGTGGTAAAGGCATTGGACCGTACCTTGGCCGACTTGAACCTCGAGTATTTGGACTTGTTTTTGATCCACTTTCCAATTGCCTTCAAGTTTGTGCCCTTTGAAGAGAAATACCCGCCCGGTTTTTACTGCGGCGACGGCGACAAGTTCCATTACGAAGACGTGCCTTTGCTTGACACGTGGCGTGCAATGGAGAAGTTGGTGAAGAGTGGCAAGGTGCGTTCGATTGGCGTATCAAACTTTTCCGGAGCATTGCTCCAGGACTTGCTCCGTGGCGCAGAAATTCCACCTGCCGTGTTGCAGATTGAGCACCACCCTTACTTGCAACAAGAGCGGTTGATTGAGTACGTGCAGTCGCAAAAAATTGCAATCACTGCCTACTCGTCGTTTGGGCCACAGTCTTTTGTGGAATTGGACCACCCGAAGGTGAAGGAGTGTGTGAACTTATTTGACCACGACGATATCAAGGCCATCGCTAAGGCTCACGATAAGTCGCCCGGCCAGGTGTTGTTGAGGTGGGCCACACAAAGAGGCCTTGCCGTGATTCCCAAATCTAACAAGACCGAGCGCTTGTTGCAAAACTTGACTGTGAACGACTTTGACCTTACGCAGGACGAGTTGCACACGATTGCTAAGTTGGACGTGGGGTTGCGCTTCAACAATCCTTGGGACTGGGACAGAATTCCAATTTTCCATTGAACGCGCAAAAAAAAGATACAGGAGAAGGAGCAGTTGAAGCGGTAGTTGATCTTATAGACGCGAAGGTGTATAGACGCGAAGGTGTATAGACGCGAAGGTGTATAGACGTGAAAGTTCATAGATGCTTTCCCCACAATGCTACCCAATCTTTTCTGAAGAAACAGTAGAAACCACACAAATATACAAATCTCTTATAACGAATCAAGTACGGCCTTGCGCCCTAAGGTGAGCAACTTCAACCGGCTGACAAAGTCGTCTCGATTGATATAAGCTCCACAGAGCCGTCTTCTGCCCGCGAACTCGGTGCGCAGATGAAAACATCGCCAATTGTCAAAGATCAAACACTGGCCGGGCCTCATCTGGTAGAAAAGCTCGTTTTCCGGCGAGCTGATTATACCATACCACTCGCGAATGGCCTTATAAAACATGGGAACATCGTTTGGATCGTCCCATTGGTCCATGCACGAACGGTCACTTTGGTTCCATCTGACCTGGATCAAATTCCCGGCAAGATCGAGCTTGAACACAGGCTGTGGGATGTCTGGCTGGATACAAACCTTTTCTTCTCCAGCCGAATGGGCACGTACAGGAATCCGGGTGAGGATATGGAAGCTTTGGGGGCTTTTTTGGCGTAATTGCCGGGCACACAGGAAAGCGTCCACCAAAGAAGTAGTTCCGCCAGATCCGTCATGGTACAAAAGATGGAAAAGCTGCAATCCGGGCGTGTCCGACCAGTAGGTGCCGTCTGTATGGGCAGAAATATCAAAATTCGTATAAGCAGTGTCTTTCTTGCCCAAGTCGGAGGTAAAGTCCCAGAAACCACCGTAGTGGGTCGGCCGGATATACATAAGCTTTTCACATAGGGCTTCTGTATCTTCTGGAGTTACAGGAACGTTATCAATCAAGGCGAAACCATGCTTCCATATCTTCAAACACCAGTCTCTAATGGCATCCTCACCATCGGAATTGTCGCTTGAATTCATGATGGCATTGTAGTCGACTGTGGGGAGGTTGTTTTCCATTTGCTGAGTGGTCCAAAGCTCCCGTTTTAAAGTCGTTTTTTCCCCCAAGACCTTGTCTTCCCGAGGAACAATGGGAGGATTATACGCATGTAATCTTAACCACTCAAGAGGGTACAGGGACCGGTGGTTTTGCTGGCTCCAGACGATATCGAGCTTTTTGCCGTCGAAATTTTGCTCTAAGGGATGGATGTTTTCGTCAATTGTGGCCGAGTTGAGCAACCGCTGCTTGGTGGTGTCAAAATAACACAATGAACAATGACAGTGGTCTCTAAGCCAGATATAGTGGAAGCCAGTAGAGACCCCATCGACAGTGAGGAAAAGCATGTGGGTCTCTGTGTTTTTTTTCCGCGGAAAAACAGACACGGGGTGATTAAAGGGGTGATAAAGGGGTTTTTGGGGCTTTTTCGCTTCTGACTGTTGTTTTGTATGCTTATTTCGAAGTATATGGTGTTCTCTCTTTTTTCACCGGCTCCCGATCGTGCTCGACGGTGCCGATTTGTGGGGAAGTTCGCGGCTTTATACTGTGGAGATGATAAGAGACTGGAAGAGGAATCCGGAAAATTCGCACATATCGTTTAGAAAGAAAAAACAATTGATGGACTTGCTTTTGAGAGGCTGGTTGGAACTAGTAAAAGCTGGAAAGATTTGATCGCTTTATTTTGGTGTTTAGCGGCGTAACGGGACAGACAGAGGGCCCTGGTCACGTGACGCATGCCTTTAATATGGACGGCTCTTAAAACCTCTCGGTCTCCGCATAGGCTAGACACGGGCCAGACGATAGCAGAATATTCTCTTACATGGTAAACAGACATCGGCTATAGTAAAAAAAAACAAGAGAAGGCGAAAAGGATCAGGAGATTCAATAACATATTTCTCCTTCTATTATTAGCTTTTATTTCTCCTTCGATCTATTTTTGTGTTATGTTTCATTTCATTTTCTCTTCCTTTTCAACCTTATGGTAAACCAGACCGCGCTCCTCCATGATTATCTATTGCTGCCTCGCACTGAGCCTCTCTGCGTGCACCTTTCGAATCCCAGTCACCTTAGGTTCAACTGGGATTTTTCAAACGTCAGTGAACACAAAAAGTGGGCGAGTTTCAAAAATCTTATCTGGCATTCTGAAATACTTGCAGTGGCAGGAACACTTCTATACAAAAACTGGGCCAATTGCTCACTGGCACATAAAAATACCAGGACACATAGCTAGTTTCTTCTCGCTCTCACTGTAGACCAAACATGCCTGTTTCATCCCTGAAGTCTCTGTTGGTAGACGCTGGAAAAGAAGCACAAACGGGGTCTGAGCCGGTTCTCATGTCAAAAGCATCAGACTCACGCCATGAAAGGGGTGAGAAATCTGCCCCGTCAAACACCAACTCTGACGATTGTGAAGATCTATCTTTTCAACAAAAAGAGGACTATGAATCGGGTTTAAATAGCACAAGCGATGAGGTTTCGCGCGTGCAAGTGTGGCTCTCTCTTCTAGGGCTAGAAACAGAGAGTTTGGCACAATGTTGTCCGAAACCGGGCCCTGATATATCGCCTAAACCACTATCCAATGCCCCAGCAGCAACTGGCTCGGTGCAGAAAAGCCGACTTTCTAAGTCAGGCACGGAAAGAAGTCCGGAACACGACATCTTTTCGCTTAACGACTTGCTGCCCCACAAGGACGAGCTGCAGGTGATGCTAGACATCAAAAGGCTGTTCACAGTAACGTCTCAAATCACGTCTTTCCGTCTGATCAGCCATTCTTCATACGCCACGATTTTCTCCGAGGACGAGATCGACGTGATGCGCAAACGCCTATATTTTTTGATTGTCCGGGTACTTCGCAACCACCCTTGCTTGAACTATTACCAGGGATTCCACGATATTGCTAGTGTGGTGTTAATGGTGTGCAATGAAAGTGAAGTGGGCGATGACGAAATAGCATATAGCATTCTCGAGGCCTTGGCTGTGTTCCATTTGCGAGATTTCATGATTCAGGATATCTCGTTGACCATAAACCACCTCAAGCTTATCCCGCTTGTTGTACAGTCGGCCGACCCTGAGCTTTTCCAGCTTTTGCAACATATTAACAACACTTTTAGCGCCACTGGCGGGGCGTATTATGACTATAAGTTCTTGCCTGGATTGCTGGCAATCCTCACGCTTTTTAGCCATGATTTGTCCAACATGCACCAACTCTTGCTTGTGTGGGACTTCATATTGCAACACGGGTCGGTGGCCACTAGTGTATACTTGTACGCAGCGCTTTTGAGCGAGGCAAAAACGCAGATTTTCATCGAGCTAGGTGTTGCGGAACACACAGACTTCGATGACGTCGACTTGGATCTTGCTCATTCGCTTCTTTCTCCGCTGCAACTTCTATCCGGCTTGACCGAAGGGCAGCTAAAGCGTGTGATGGAAACTGCAACAGATTTCATACGTCTCTACCCATTGGAAGAAATCCCCCAGTCTAGTGAAACGTTTGAGGTCTGGTTCGGGCGGTTTAATAAGGACTCAGTGTTGATGAACACATCGAGAATGTCTTTTGGTTTGAATACCACCCCAAAAACTTTTGAAGTCGGCGATTTGAACAATCTTATCCGCTTGCAGGAACAACAACAAAGAGACGAATCTGAACATGAGGCAGAATTGTTGCAGGATGCTTTCGATGGTCTCGATTCTCTTCTGGAGTCCATCAACTCGACTTTTGACGAGGTAGACACATCAAAACTGAGCGTCATGTCGTCACTCATGAGTCTCAAGGCAGCAACTTCACACTTGAACTCATCCGTGGCGCACAGTTCACTGACACTTCTCAAAAAGATTGCATCTTTTGAAAGTTCCGGTGCTGGAAATGGAGGCACACCACATGTGGCATCCAGCCTATCGATATACAAGGTCAGCTTGGCCATTGGATTTGTGGGGGTTTTGCTCCACCTTCTTCTAAAGCAGACTGAATTCGGGGGTATTCTTAGTGTCTCGCCTAAAACGGCAATGTATACGGCGGCCGAGCATTTGAGTGCTTTCAGCGAGATAAATTTCTTCAAAGTGGCCGAGAAGATCACTGGTGCTGTGGAAGAAATCAAACAATATGCGCCAATCAGAGACGCTGTCGAAGTGACACAGATTGGGATAGGATCAGTCAGGCGATCGCTCTATGCCTTGGCCTTTCTGCAGTAGATAGGTCATTGCCTAACAAAGACAATGCTCCTTTTCTTGCTCATACTCTTCCCTAGTTTTATTGCTGCGACGCCTCGGTGTCGATTGAGTAGATCAAAACCACATCAGCATATGCCGAGTGGCCCCAGCCCCTGTTTCCACTGGTACTAATCAAAAACCGCCCGGTTTCATCCACCACCAAGTTGCTGAGTACTCCTCCGTGGTGGCCCGGAATCACGTAGAACGGCGTAGCCCGTTTTTTCGCCGTGGCCGTGTCATGGGTAAACTCATCGTAGAGGTTAAGGTTGTAGAGCCGGATGTTATCGTTGGACCCGCAAAATAAGAAATTGTCGTTGGGCATCACCGATAGCGAGCTCACTGGGCCGGAGATCTTGGGGAAAATGAGTCTTTTCAGCACGTTGGGCGCCAGAACATGCCCATTTTTGTTGTGGTGGGGCATCCGCAAAGAAAACTCCTCCACTGTACTGTTTCGACGTCCCACATAAATCCGATCTCCGTCGTTCGACCAACTGGCAGTCATGCACCAAGGAGGGGTTTCGTCAGGCACACCTAATCGTATGGCAGGCGATGAATTGGACACCCGTGCGTCCCAAATGTTAATGGCTCCGTCGATGCTGGAGCTCATGAAAATGTTGTCTTCGGAAACAGGCTTGTTTTTGGACGGGTTGGCCCGGACACTGTCGGACACATAATTGGCTGTGTCATTGGCTTTGTCACCACCCGCTTCGTCTTCCTCGTCGCTTCCGAAAAGCGAGTCCACGTCGGATTGTACATCTGTTTGGGTCTGGTCAAACGTGAGATCAGTAAGTCCAACGGGTCGGAATTGGACGCTGGAGATCTGGCCGGTGCTGCCTCGATAAAGGCTTTTGGTCTTGCCCGTGTGGAGGTCCCATTCACGGATGGTCTTGTCCCACAGACCCGACAAAAAAGCAGTTTGGTCATGGTTGAGACGAAGCACTGAAACTGCATCCAGATGACCTCCAGTGAGCGACGGTTGTGCCTGTTTCTTCTTGTCTGGACGGAAGTAGTGGCGGATGGCCCCTTCGTTGTATATCATGGTATAAAGCGAAATACCTCCGGAAAGAAGCCCCGATAAACACCAGAGTCCGTCGCGTTCCGCCGCTAGCGAATATACTGGATTCACTTTTGGCTCGTAGGAAGCGAATCCGGTGGTGAAGTCCGAGTCTCGGAACTTTGGGTTTTCGTTCAAGATCTCACGCTTGGTCATGGGCTGCTCGTTCTCCCAGTATGACCCTATGACCCCTGCCTTGGTGATATTATCCATCAAGTTATGTTTTTGGGCCACGGTGAGCGGCGCCTTGCCTTCGATCGAAGCAGCAAAGTCGTACTTGCGAATAAACCCGTCCTCACCGCCAGTAAGGAGCCACTTGGGGCCCTCGGAAAGCGCCACAGAGTGACATTGGTTGGCGTAGGGAACCGCTACTATAGGCACAATATCAAATTCCGTGGCCTTCTGCACCGCCTCACGTGCCTTGTTCCGAATAGCCACGCTGTCAATTTTAGCCGCCGGCTGTTGCGTTGTGTTATTTTCCTGGGGTTTCTGAGGGCTCTTGCCGCTGTTGGAGGCGTCCGAACGCTGTTTCTGACTGTCTATATTAGAAATTGGCTCCTCAGAGCGTCGGGATTCGCCATTGTCTGATCCCTTAGACCCGTTTTTGTTGATTATTGCGTCTCGAGACTCATTAGGACCATTATTGCCGGAATCCATATCGTCATTGTCGTCGTTTTCATTTTCCTCGTTCTCATCATTTTCGTTCTCATTTTCGTTCTCATTGTCATCTTCGTCCTCATCTTCGTCTTCATCATCATCTGCATCTTCTTCGTTTCCTTCATCGTTGATGTCTACATCACCACCATGGTGGTCGTTTTCATTGGTGTTGTGCCGGGCCGTCTCATCTAGATCCATTTCCGAATGCTCATTTTCGTCATTTCCGTCATTTTCGTCATTTTCGTCGTTTTCGTCTCCGAGAATCTCGCCGTTTTCGCCCACATTATAGAGATCATCTTCCATCGACATTCTGTCCTTATATCACACGCCGAGAAAGCTTGGCTGTGCTTGCTCAATGCTTAATATTGTGGTCAATCAAAGCTTGTTATCAAAACGCTCGGCACCTAACGGCAGCTGAGACGCGGCTGCGAACAAATGCTCATTAGAGCGGGTCAAACAGAACTAACGGATAAGACGAGGGAAAGGAAGATAATAATAATAATGATAATAATTGGAATTAAGAAAAGAGAAACGATTGCAATCAGCAAATCGTCAGAATATAAATTGATTTTGAAAAGATGAACTGACGAAATTAGATTTCTGGTTGTATTTGACGACCAGTGCGAGTCGCTGTGACATAACGCTGCCAAGAATGGAGATAGAAAGATTCCCAAAGCTTCTTTTAGTCTACACTATTAGAGCTTCAGATAGACAGTGTGTCGGTGATCAAAAAGATCGTCTATGCTCCAGAGGTTCCCAATTAACTCGGCATCATAAACCAAATATGTAATAACGAGAGCAGGAATACATAAAGGTGACATCGACGACTAGGTGCACCAAAAGCCAAGAAAATCTAGGATTAGTTCGGAATCTTCAGTGGTAAGTAAGTAGATACCTTGGGGCTTTTAAACTTGACATAAAGATTTACCGTCTCATTCACCACTCATTTCATAAAAGAATGAAGGATGTCATAACAAAAGGAGATTGGCTTTTGGGTTGCTGTAATGGAAAGAGATAACTGTTGAGAATTAGAACTTATTGTAGTCATTATCATTTTTCGAACTTCTTGCTAACGAAAAAAAAAAAAAAAACACCATCCAAGCAATTACAACCGAAAGCAGTTACTTAGCGCAAGACAGTTTCTAGTTCAACACAGTGATCCAGGGTAGACGACCTAAGCCTGAGCAGTCTTGGTGGCTATTTTGGTTTCAATCTAAGCACCAGAAATATCACCACAATACATCCTCAAAAATATATAGACTAAACAATCAACCCCACTACTCAAGCTTAAACTGGAAAGAGCTTAGATGATCAAGCGAAATTGACTCAGATGAAGTGACGAAGCTCATATGATTCATCTTACGTCATCTACGCTCCGTTCAAACACTTTTCACAGGCCATTCATTTCTTATACACAAAAATACACGGATTATGCCACTTTAGCCCTGCTCCGTCTCATATAATCTAAAAAAAAAAACGCCCGTGTTCAGTATACTTCGTGAGCTAGACTAACGTTATATACTTACTCGTAGATCCACGAGAGCAAAGCTGGCTTGTAATCAACCAACTCCTCCTTCTTGAACCACAAACCAATCTCCTTCTCGGCCGACTCAACCGAGTCAGAACCGTGGCAGACGTTTCTACCCATGTCAATGGCAAAGTCACCTCTGATGGTACCTGGGGCAGATTGCAAAGGGTTGGTGGCACCCAAAATGGCTCTACCTTGCTTGACAACATCCTTACCTTCCCATACAGTGGCGAGAACAGGGCCAGACAACATGTAGGATAACAAGGAGGGGAAGAAAGGCTTTTGTTGCAAGTCATCGTAGTGGTTTCTCAACAATTCCTCGGTAGGCTGGCACAACTTGATGCCCACCAATTTGAAGCCTCTGTTCTCGAATCTAGAAAGAATCGAGGAAATGAGGCCTCTCTGGACTCCGTCGGGCTTGATGGCAATGAAGGTTCTTTCGTTGTTGGACATTTTGGATGGGGGAGAAAAGGAAAGATTTGGGTGAGAAATTCGGTCTTTTTTTTTTTCAGCCATGCGCTGTGCTGCCGAACGCGCCGTGCTTCCAATTCTTGTCACGTGGCACACTGGTTCCCCACACTAAAGTAGAGTTTGAAAGAGCGGAGGTATTTTGAGATTTTTGAGGTTAAAAGAGTATTTTGTTGAGATTAATAGAGTTTCGAGTTTAGGTTCTGGAGGGAGTGGGTCTAAGTTGAGTATTTTCGGGGGCATCTTTCCTTGCTCCGATGGAGAATGGTGATGGCCGGGTAACCCCTGGAGGCCTGCAAGCGGCCTGGCCCCGGGGTAGCCTTTCGCTTTTGCTTGCTTGAAATGGTGTACGGGTGTATAATGCTGGGTCTACCTCAAGTAAAGTTTATGGGCAACAAACGTAAGCAAACATGAATAGTCTAGTCCCGGGACAAATAGTAATATTAACCCTTTCTATGGGCTTGTTGTGGGTCTAAAGGCGCCTTTCGGCACGCTACGGCCCTGCACTTTTGTGTATCACGTGACTCACAATCACGTGCGTGAGACTTCACACTGTGTACGTGTTGGTTGAATCAAAACACACTTTTCAAACCAGATAATGCCCCTCGCCCACAGCCCTGGAACCCCAAGAAAGACCGGGAAAAGAGCTCCCACAACGCCTTTGACGTCTTCGAAATACCAAAACAAGAGAACTAGCTCAGCTAAGTTGGAGTACACCCCCACAAAACAACAGATGATAGAGGTAGCACCAGCTCAAAACACTAGCTATGAACAGGAGCTTTTGGAGACCAAACTTCGGGTGTGGACCCTTGAAAAGCGTTGGAAGGAGCAGAAGGAACTAAATGCATTTCTCGAGTTGGAAAGAAAGTTTGCTCTGGAATAAGAAAGGGTTAAAAAGAGAATTTGAGATTCAGAGATTTCAAGAGTTCGGGTTGTGAAATTCTTCTAAGGGGTAAGAACCAGGCGGTATTGGTATGGTTTGATTTGTGCTTGAAAACTAGGCGATCTAAAAAGGAAGATCCTTTGTCCATTAGTTCTTCCATCAGATCCATGGATCTTTGTCGCACATGCACTGGGTCATTGAATGTCTCCTAATTGGGTCAGAATTATGGATGAATCTATTAATGATAGACGGAGGAGGAGAAATTGGATACGCTCAAAATCTTCTGATGAGAATTTTTGGCAGGGAAAACTCAAATATTCATCTTATTGCCCTCCCTTCATACACCACTCACTGCTTGCTTCTGGTTGCTTTGAAGTAGTCGCCCACTTTCGCGTCTTTGTCGAAGTAATGACCGTCTTTGGCATTATCCCAGTCATTTCTCAGTTTATCAAGCCTGGCCTGCTCTTCTTCGCGAGAACCACGCTCCTTCAAGTCGTCCTTGAGCCAATGTAAAACTAACGGATGAAGAGATTCAGCAAGAGCAACGTCAATCTTTTCGACTGAGTCGCCGGCGGGATTTCTGTGGATTTCCACCCCGTCGATGCCTTTCTCAAAATTGATCTTGCTTATGTCAATATCGTCGGTCTTTCTGCCCTGGTTTAAGTGGATGACTCGATCACACCATTGTTTACCCAAACCGTCGAAAATGTGGGTGGCATAAATCACACAACAGTTGCGCTCGCGGCATTCTTTCTTCAAGAAATTCAAAAGATTCTGCCGTACAATGACATCGAGATCCACTGTAACCTCGTCGAGCAAAAGCAACTTCCATGGCTTGAGTAAACCCATCACCAACTGCACTCTTCTACGTTCGCCATCGGAAATATACGCCATTGACCAGTTGGGGTCCAAATCAAGAATGCGGATCAATTCGTCTCTTCTGTCACGGTAGATTTCGCCGCCAATGGAGGAAATGAGGAGCTTGACAGGAATGTCGCGTTTCACCACCTCGTTATTGGCCCATTCCGTGCCCAAGTACGAGATATAATTGTTGATATCGGCGTTTTCGTGGTTATTTCTAGTGATGGAGAACTCAAATGGGTCGAACCCACCAAGCCGGAGTTTTCCTTGCTTGATCAAAGTTTTGCCTGCCAAGATCTTGAGCAAGGTGGATTTTCCTGCACCATTGGGTCCAACCAACAAGTTTGTTTTGCCCCATGGGATCTGGAGATTGATATCCTGCAAGCCTCTGCGCTTGTTGCTGAACACGTACGTGAGGTTTGAAGTTTCCACTGCAAATTCAGACAGAGACATGTTTGCGTTTGTTTGGTGAATCTCTTTAATGTTTATTCCGTCTTATCGAGACTATGCGTATAAAAGCCGGGAGCCTCGGTGGCGTGCAGGACCAGCCAAGTGTGGAGGTTTGACGGCCGCGAAGGGCTTAGGCTGCGAAAGAAAGAAAGAAAGATAGATTCAAAAAGTTCCATATTATCATTAATGCTCGTAATTGTACACTTAACACTGGCCTATTCTTTGTCTTATTCAAGCTTTTGCACTACTTTCAGCATCTCTAATACTCCAATTCATCGATCCACCGAAGAGCATCTGTCTTGACTGGGTTATTTTTGATGCCTTCGAAGCATGCTTTCACCTCCTGAGTGAAGGTGGCATACTGCAACTTAAACTTCCTCACATACGTCTTCAACAACCCCTTGTACTCGTAAAAAAGCCACTGTAAATCGATTTTGGTAATAAGCTCGGCATCTTCAATCTCATCGTCTGAAAAATCCTTTGTGATTTCCACCGCCCTGGTGACTGGGTCTTCCGGTGCCAACTTGTCGAGAATCGTGTTCAAGTTCTCCACAATGAGTCCAAACAACAAAAGAATGACACTCTTGAAGCTGTCGCTATTGGCACCGGCACTCAAGACTCGGTTCATCGACTCCATACACGAGACATTGTTGATGATGAGGTTGTGCTGGAAATCTAGAGCTTTGCGAATGAGCAACTGTGGGTTCAAGATATCAAACTCAATAAGATACTCCAAAATCAAAAAGGCTACCTGTGGCTGATGCACCCAGATTCGCAAGATAGCGTCCACAATCCACGCTTGTCTCAAGTCCACGTCTTCTGCAGAAAGGTTCAAGTCGGGGAAAATGAAATCGTTGCCACTGATGCGGTAATCATCGTCAGTGACCTTCATTCCGCTAATATACTTCAATTTAGCCACATCTCTGTTGAGAATGCTCACCACCGAGTAGATGGATCTGGAGCCAATGTACGCGTATGTCTGGAATATAAGGTTGATCAAGATTTTGTCCGTATTGACATTCACCACCGATGATTTGATGGCCTCGGTTGTCTCATTCACCATATCGTTGAACTGTTCGTTCGACCTCCAGTTGGCGATAATGAAATCGTAGAGTTTGTTTGCCACTTCGTGGAGAGGCATTTGCGGATTGGAAAACTCGTAGATGAGTTCCTCTTGCGCGGAAACCATTTGGCCCTGTTTGAGAGTATCAATCCTGCTTGAAATAGAGGTGCTGATGATGTTCTTGAGCTCCTCATTGTTTCCACCGTAAAGGTCATAATCGTAGTTGATCATGTACTTGGTCGAGTCGGGAAACAACGAAATGTCCAAGTACTTGTAGAATTCTTTGAGTGCCACAAGTTGGGCCTCACCGTTATCACCCTGGGTCATTGTAACAAAACTGTCTCTGATTCTTGCCTTGTTTGATAGCCGGATTTCTTTGGCAATCAAGTTCCGGATGAAGTTCTTTTTCGGGTGGTAGGTCAACCCCGAGTATTTGACCGAGTCACTTACCCATTCGTCCCACTTCCAACTGAAGTCAAAGTTGGAGATTTGCGTGGTCATCCAATCCATGAAGCGGATTTTCAGCTCGTAATCGAACATCTCCAAGTTGTTGTAAAAAAACCGAATGGCCCGACCAAACACTGGAGCAATCGACTCGGGGCTCTCACGACAGCACGAAATGAGCACAGTATAGTAGTAAATCTCATTGTAGAGCGATTTTGGAAGCTGGAAAATCATTGTCAAAATACTTTCCACGGCTACGTCCTCTACCTTCCATGTGGAAAGTGGAGGCTGGTTCTCTCCTGCCTCGTTATCTTTAGCAATAAGCGTGAGCTGGTCAATTGTAGACCCGGGAGGACTAAATAAGTCTTTTGAACAGAACAAGTCCAAGATTGATAACTGGATCGATGCCTCCTTTTGGTTGAACGACATATTGGTCAAAATGTCAAACGCAATGTCCTTGAAAAAAAGCCCAATATACGACTCGATTGGCGGGACCGTTTCAAAAGGCGTGGCAGTGTTGTACACTTGAAACAACAAGCGAGGGTGTTCAAACCATAAGTTATCGATCAAGCCAACAGGCTTGTATTTTTTCAAATCGTCTATGCTTGGCACGGAAAATTGTGGCAACGAGTGCTTGACCACCTGCGAAGAAATGGTGTTATTTTCAAGAGCAGTGGCAATGATTGGACCCATGAGTGCCTTAAAGTCAACAAACACCGACAGCTGCAACGACTTCCAGTTTTTCTCCGGCGTCTGCAAGGACACAAGCGCGGGCAAAATCAAACTGACAATTTTCTGCGGCTTGTAGGGCATGGAATCGGCGAAATTAGCGTTTTTCGAGTCGAAGGGCTCTAAAATCGACACTCCACGAGTACTATCGTTCTCAACCACGGGGAATTTGGCAGCCAAGTCGAGCAATTCGTTGGCCGTGTCAATCACCAGCTGTGAGTACTCGTTAGCAAAGAGATAGGGCGTGGCCATAAGCACATTGTAGTAGATTTCCTCAGCCAATCCATTGCGAACAGGTAAACAGGCATTTTGCAAGTCAATGGCCGTGTTCAAGAACTGTTTGAGGATATTGACCACAGCGTTGTTGTCGATAATAGGAGATAAGGCGGCCAAGAACTTGAATATGGACTTTAAGTCGTTGAAAATCCCCGCAGATTCGACGTCTGCTTCCTCGGTTTCCAGCAGTTTTTCGTCGGTCTTTTCGTCGGTCTTTTCGTCGGTCTTTTCGTCGGTCTTTTCGTCGGTCTTTTCCGGCTCGCTCGCGTCTGCCATGGCCTCATCCTTTTGCCGCAACGTGTCTAGCTGCTCCTGGGCTTTTGCGTGGAAGTATTCGATGACATACTTGGCCACAAGAAAGTTTTTGGCGTTGCATATGAAGATCAACACGCAAAGATTGGGAATTTTTTGCGGTTGCTCGCGCACCACGGCGTAGAAGGTAGAAAGCACGGCGTCACGTAACTTGTCGATTTTTTCGAACTCCGCCACAATTGGGTTCGAAATGTACGAAATGTCGTCTACCTGATTGACGAGATTTGGGTTCTCACCAATGCGTCTAATGTCTTTGCAGATATTGGTGATGAGTTCAGCAACGGGGTCTGTGTGGGCCCTTTTGGCGAAGTCGTCATGCTCTGCATACGATTCACCGGACGACTGCTGGAACTCGTCCCTGGAACGTTTTGCCGGATTTTCCATTGCGACAAAAAAAAAAAAAATGGTTTAGCAAAGAGAGTTGGTAAATAATTGATGAACTGTTGGTGAAATGGAATATTGAAATGTCGGTGCGCGCGGCGTGCCATGCAGGCAGAGACCGATGGCAGGAGAGAGAAAGAGAGAATTATTACCGAAGATTAAAAATCATGAATCGGGGAAGGTATTTATGAGACCGGGAAAGACAACGCGATAATGAAAGGAAAAAAAAAAAAATTCGAAAATGACGATTTCACTAACGGTGGATATATGGCGATGAAGAATATGGGATGTTTGCGGGGAAACGCTCACAGTATTGTAGGATCAGTTGAAGTCAAATGCGTTGAATGCATTGTGCACTTGTGTCATTTTAAAGGTGGTAAATGCAATGGGCTCTTTACTTCATGATTCTTGGTTTAAGGTAAGTATCTCATACGAAAGTAAAACTTCAAGAATTACCGGTCTCTGTTTTCCCTTTCATCTTTTATTCTTGGTTTTAAGTGAACGAAATTGACTGCAACTGAAACTCAGGTACCAAGAGTAAACGAAAAGAATCTTGAACACTCTGACTCAGAACGCTTGTAATGATGGTTGGCTCTGAAGGGCCACAAATGAAAATAGCAGTGTGGCTGATTGTAACCTTATACCTAAGAAGAACCATTGTGAGGTGATTAATCATATCTGTCAGGCCTCCCTAGACTTGGCCTACATTGTTTCTTGAAAGAATCTTGTTATATCCGGATAGGACAAGTATCAATTGCCAAAATAGTAGCCTAACAACAAAGAGGATTTTCTAGAGTCAAGTGATAAGAAGACCAAAAGCTAGACACATATTACTGTGAATATGTCATCATTAACAGTAAATTGAATCGATTTTTTAGATAAGCTTTTGTGCGAAATACTGTTCAACACTTCAAGATTAATTCTTTCATAATGCTTTGTCATTTTCAAAATGTTCTAGGAATACCCATATCTTTCTGCGTCTCTATTCAAACCAGTTTTCGTTCTCTTATTCGTTACCCCACTACTAATTAACTGACCTACTAAGCTTTCTAGATTGAACAAACCAATGACCCCAACGGAATAGAAATTGTTTTGATTCTTTTGGTATATTTTTGATCTCTTGAACGATGAAAGATCAATTCTACATAGACTATATGGCATTGATTCGGCACCATCCTACACTCAAGTCTACAACTCCCATGACCTTATCGCTTCAATTGTATCCGATAAGTGCTTTGCAGCCGCGTGTCGCGTCGGCGCACATCGGAAAAACTCCATTGCCTTCGCCGGTTCCGGTCAGATCGGACCTGCATCCAGCACCACGTCAAAAATGGCGAAATCGTCTCCACATTTTTCATCTTCTCTTCTCCGTCCCTCACTTTTCACCAGGACAAAATAAAAAGGAAGAAAATATACCATGTCTTTAAAACAAGTATTGAAAAATAAGGTCATGGTGCAGGACGGTTCCATGGGCATCCAGCTTGAAAACTTGCTTCCCTTGGATCACCCGTTATCGGTCAAAGGCCTGCCTCTTTGGTCGACAAAGCTTCTTTTGGCAGAGCCTTCCTTGATCACTCAAGTCCACAAAAGCTATGTAGATGCCGGATGCGAGATGCTTATTACGTCTACTTATCAGGCCCTGAAACTTACCTTGGAAAAACACGCCAACATGTCTTTAAAAGACGTGCAAAGCGTTTGGCAAACGTCTGTTGATTGCGCGATGGATGCAATCACTTCGTCTTCCAGAAGCGATAAAATATACATTGCCGGATCGATTGGTCCCTATGGCGCATACTTAGCAAATGGGGCCGAGTATAGTGGGGACTATTCAGGAAAGAATCCTGCCGAATTGGCCGAGTATCATCAGGAACTAGTGAAGTTTTATGTTGAGAACAAAGACGTTGATGTGATTGCATTTGAAACGATCCCAAACTTCGACGAAGTCAAGGCTATTTTTCTGTTGATGAAGAGCTTGCTTTCTGAAACATATGCTAAGGAATTCTACTTGGATTTTAGCTGCAAAGATGAAAACACCCTTGTGGACGGCACTCCTTTGAGCGAAGTGATCGATTACATAATCTCACAAAACACGGGGCTTGTCAAGGACAATTTTGTTGGCACAGGATGTAACTGTGTTGACTACGAGCTCGTGACGGGAATAGTGAACACGGTGAATGATGCCTGTAAAACCCACAACATCGAGCCCTTTGACCTTATTGTTTATCCTAATTTGGGGTTCAACAACGATATGTCAGATCCAAGCAAATACGGGTTCCGCACCAACGATGGTGGGTGGAGAAAAGCTGTAGAAGAGTGGGTTTCTATTCCAAACATTCGTATCATTGGGGGCTGTTGCAGCACGGGTCCAGAGGAGGTTGCTATTATTCGCGATGTTATAAACAGTGGCATGTAGAGATAAATAAGGGGCATTAAGGGAATCAATAAATTAAGGGGGTTTTGATAACATCGTCATGCAATTGTGGTTTTGGAAGGGATGTTGATGATCAGCACACTTCCGATTTTTGCACTGAGGCACGTGTAACAAGGGCATCTTTGATGGAAAACACCGCCATAACCCACGCCATTAGAAGGGCCACGAGCCCCAAACACACGTTCAACGTGAACATTGGCGTGAGCCCATGATACTCCAACAGGTAAACGACAGAGTCACATGACTCCATGAAAATGGCGCCTCCACAGAGCAAAGCAAATGCAACAAATAACTCGGTGATTGGGTACATGGGTTTTGTCAAGGCTTTGGTCTGCGGACCTTTGAGCAAAAACATCAAGTATGTAAGAACCCGGAAAGCACACCCAAACACAAACATATTGCCCCACTGCATGTGGATATGCGTGGAAAGACTCGACGCTTGCTCATGTTGGGACATCAAAACTCCTGTCCAGTAGATTGTGAGCACAGGGAAAGGGTTAGGCGAGAAACCAGGAGTTGCCTTAGCCACCGATGCGAGTTTTTTGGCGTCTTTAATAGCAGAGGCATTTTCAAGTGCTTTGGTGAGTCTCCATGCAGCCAACTTCTGCTCAAGCAAGACACCACAAAGACCACAACCAATGTAAATAAAGGCAATAGACGCGTGCTGAAGATCTTTGGCCGACCACGTGCCTCCAGCGTTTGCCAAATGCTCCATGAATATGTTTGTGGATCCATAGAATAAGATGAGACTAGACTCCACCATTTCCATTGTGATGAGACCCTGCGATTGCCATTTGAGCAAGCCTGAAGAAGCTTTGACCACCGTGACAAAGCGGTGGTTCCAAGCCCAACCCTTGTTTTTGAATGCTCCGCAATACCGGGCCAATGTGACTAACCCAAGCACGAAAAATACCCCGCCCTTGATGAAGTGCGCGAGCAAGTTAAACTTGAACTCGTCTTTGCCATAAAGAAGATATGTGGCGAGTCCAGTCGGGAAGTAAACGAGAAAGAAGGAAAACAGCGCCCAGTTCGCGAGACTCGTAAGGCTCAAAGCGGTTTTCCCTAACCAGTGGGTGAGTCTTTCCAATGTTCCATGGCTGTGAAGGAACAGTGTTAAGTGAGAAGGTTTCAGGCGGAGCATCGAGTCATTGGAGGTTTGCAAATGACCATCAGAATCGGGCGCGTGTGCCTCACTTCCGAAATCGTCCAACTCAAATGAGTCGAAACGTGAGTTGGAGTCGCGTAGAGTAAGCGTAGGTGAGTGCACAGACAGCAGCTCCCCGTCGGATTCGAGCTCAGCATACTCATAGTTATGCTCCATGTCTAATGCTTGATACCCAGTGGCTAAAGCGGCAACAATCCAGTGGATAATTGAGCCAAAGAAGAGCAAAAGCGTCATTTTGAAAAATGCGCTATTGGGGTACAAGTCCGGGCGCACCGAGCCGGTGAATACCCAGTAGTTGATTCCAGAAACCAAGATTAACCCGGTGTGAAGAGTCAATGCCGGAAGGTATAAAGCATGGTGGATGTTCCAAAAGACAAGGACAAGGGGAAAAAGAAATGTATAGGAGCCGAGGTAGGTGGCGATGTGGAGATACAATGCCGGACGGCTGCCTGAAGGCGTGGTGAAGAAGGTTTCTGTTGAGTAGTTTTCCCAAAAGAGCCGTTCTTCCGGAAGCAAGTCCTGATGAAGAATAGACATGCCATGATGGTGCTTATCTTTATGAGGCACGGGCACGAGATCCAGGGAGATGTTATTTGAGGAGTCACCGGCGGCAATTGACCCTTTATGGTTCATTGAGTGGTGCATTGGCTCGTGCATCTGATCTTCATCATCAGACGCCTTACGTTGCATAAACTCCCGAGCTTCTGGCTCAATTGAGCCGGTTGCGTTAGCCGCCAGAAACACAAGTGCAAAGGCAAGGATTTGGAGGTTCCCGAGGCACAACATTTTGTGGATCTTTGTGGAGTTCTCCGCAATATCAATGGGACTTTCGGAACAATAGAATAGATTATTTCCACGTTTGCGCACGCAAGGTGAACCGGCCCGGATTTACTAGACCGCAGGCTGCAAATTCTTGGGGGAACTGGGCTGTTGTAGCAGGCAGGTGTTGTGACGATGAGTCGAGGAAAACGCTTGCCAAACGCAAAAATAACAGTTTCTTCGAGTGATACGCCGAAATAAGTGGTATGCTAGGTAATTGGCTCGGGTCACCCAAATGCCATTAAGGGCATCATTAAGTACTCACACCAGTGAGGCAACATGCATGATTTGTGAGCAGAGGCTCCACTTTCGCAACCAGGGCTCCAAATCTTTAAATTAAGTGCATGAGCACCCGGCCGGAATATACGGAAGTGACGCGGACTGGCCAGCAATGTGCTGAGGCGAAGGAGGGAACAGAAAAACAAGAATTGGATGAAAAAAAAAAAAAAAAAAAAAACAGGTAAGGGCAAGAAGACAAGTAATAGAAAAATTTACAATTTCTCGGCCCGATTGAGGAAGAGGGGAAAGAATGTGTGAGAATAAAGCCAAGGATTTGGCTACGAGAGATCTGGTCAATCTAGCTCCAGGTTGCTTGCTCGTCTTCGCTTGCTAAGGTTCGCTTGGCTGCGCTAGGAAGTGCTTGGCAGGACACGGAATAAAAAGAGCGGATAAATGACCGGGGGACCGGAAGGAAAAACTTAAAAAAAGAAAAATACGGAAAAACAAAACACCAGAAAGATTCATGTTTATGATACCCAATTTGGTGGTTGGGTTCTTGGGTTAGTTGCGCACCTGGCCGCCCTTCTATGTCTACACATAAAATCTTTTTATACACCCAAATACCCACATTTTACCTCAACATCCATACGCACACACATTTTCTAGATTTCTTTATTTCAGATGATCATGTCTTATTTGTTTCCGCAGCTTGATATTTCGTGACGCGTTTTAGCATGCCAGGGGCCGTTTCTAGCCGGTCACCGGTTGCCGGCCGGCTGCGCTCTTTTTCGCTTCACTTCCGCACTCGTCCTCGCTGGAAGTGTCTCACTTCTATGCCCGCCTCCGCGCAAGTCTAGGAGTGAGAACGCATCTCGTAAACATTGAGGTGAAGAGTGTGCAATCGGGGGAAAGAAAAGCATTGGGTTTGTTTCCGAAGGTGTTTCTCTTGGTTCCGGCTTGGGGGTAGCTCTCCGTCGTTTTATCGTCTTTTTTGTTGCACATGTATTTTATTTTACTTGCGCAATCTCCTGATCTCTTTTTAGTAATGAAATGTTTTTTTTTTTTTTTTTAATCTCTCACAACCTCGGAAAGTTGCTGTGCAGCCTGTGCTTACCTCTTTTTTAGTCATGCCCCGACAATTTACGCACCACACCAGGCTACCAGCCGAACCGAGCTCAATGCCGGATGCTGCCTTTTTTTTTTTCTTTTTGTTTCATGCTTGGGTTGAATGGATGCCAGGCAAGGGAAGATTCGATAGTGAGGAATGTTCAACACTGTTAAAAAGCATCCCATTTGAGAGCGAATTATCGAGAG
This sequence comes from Metschnikowia lunata, assembly GCA_030583235.1. Classification (NCBI taxonomy): domain Eukaryota; kingdom Fungi; phylum Ascomycota; class Pichiomycetes; order Serinales; family Metschnikowiaceae; genus Metschnikowia; species Metschnikowia lunata. Next base: position 32,059 of record JAJMHP010000033.1, on the reverse strand, counting down.
TAAGATCTTTTTTGTGGTGCTCGCTCTTTTTTTGATGTTATGAAACTTGTTTGTTGTGTATCTTGTTTGTTGTGTATCTTGTTTGTTGTGTATCTTGTTTGTTGTGTATCTTGTTTGTTGTGTATCTTGTTTGTTGTGTATCTTGTTTGTTGTGTATCTTGTTAGTTGTGTAAGTCATCTTGTTTAGCTTGGGTGAGGAAAAATCGTGGCGTCTCGGCCTTTGGATGCATTTGCCGAGAAACTTCCGATATGAATACGGTGAGATGCGCGCCGCTTGAGACTAATGCTTCTACTTAAGACTAATGTGACGAATGCCCGCTTACCTTAAAGGCTGAGAAAAGGCTCATTATAGTTGTATGCATTTCCATAGACTCCTCTCGGTGTCATTTCCGAGAGAGATGTTAAAAAAGAAAAAAAAAAAAAAAATCAAAGTATTACCACGGATGGAGGATTGCCTTTTTTTGGATACACTTTGAGTGCCTCGCCGAAACCTTCCCATACAAGTGTGCTGTTGACATTCTATCATCTATGTAAGCCTCTAACGTAAGCATAAAGCGTCTATAAACTTTAGGCGTAAGGCAGTGGGGTAAAGTAGCAACACACCCCTTGCAATGCTAATCTTTATCGGTTCTATCATCTTCGGAACTATCTTATAATGCATTTTTCCTCGTCAAATAGTCAAAACGAGAGTACGTGTATCCAATGAAAGGAAGGTCTTCTTTGACGTTTTCGCCCGTTCCTTGTTGTTGCTGCTGGTGAGCACGGCTCATGGCCGGACTATCGGGAACGTTTTCCAACTCATCGGTGGGGAAAAACCTCGTATCGGTGATGGAACGCAATTTTGGAATGAAGGGCGCATCAACCCGGCGGATAGTCTCCCAATCCACTCCACGAAAAAATGGGTGCTGCTTGATTTCATTGGCCCCGCCGTTGCGCCCTAATCTTCGGTCGCTGCTTGTTAACAAGCTGCGGATCAAGTCCTCTGCTTCTGGCGATAAATGTATATCGTCGGGGATCACTAAAGATTCCTTCCAGTTTATGATCTTCTTATAAGTCTCATGGGGTGTCTCTGAGCAAAATGGCGGCCAACCAATCAAGCACTCAAACATGATGGCCCCCAACGACCACCAGTCGCATTCTTGGCCGTAACCCTGGTGTATAAATATCTCGGGGGCAATGTAATCAGGTGTTCCAACCGTCGAATATGCCATAAGTCTTCGCGATTTTCTCCATGTTTGCATCTGCTGCCGGTTGGACATGGTCAAGTTGATGGCATCCACCATCATAGAGTTTCTTTGCCCGTGTTTGGCAGGCACTGTTAAGTTGTTTTGAGGCTGGTTCTCCTTCTCGAGCAACTTCTTGTAGTAGCTCAGATCATGCGTTTTGTGGAACCCGGTAGACAAACCAAAGTCCGACAATTTGATGTGCCCGCGGATATCAATCAAGATATTGTCCGGCTTGACATCACGGTGAATGAACCCGAGGTTGTGTATGGCCTCTATTGCCAAAACACATTCGGCCATATAAAACCGGGTAATGTCCTCAGTGAAGATTTGCCACCGGATCAACATGGTCATCAAATCGCCACCAGGCAAAAACTCCATTATCAAATACAAGTTGACCGTGTCTTGGAACGAGTAGTACAATGATACTACCCAAGGCGAGTCGCTCCCAGCCAAGACATCTCGCTCAGCTTTGACATGCGCCAACTGGTCTTTCTTGTACATTTCAGCTTTCAAGAGCGTTTTCATCGCGTAAATTTTACCCGTGTCACGCTTCTGGACTAAGCGCACTTCTCCGAATGCACCCTTACCAATGACTTTCACTGTAATAAAGTCGTCTAGTGAGAGCCTTGTCCTGCGAAGACGCAAGAATTGCGATTCTTTTTTGCCCAAATTCTGCAACTGTCTGTTTTTGCGCTCTTCACTCATGCCCGCCTCCTCATTGGCCAACTTGCTTTCCAACTCCAAACGACGCTGGTTTCGTTCGATAGCATGGCTAACTGACATTTGGTAGGCGTTCTCCAATTTCAATTTGATCCCGGCAGCTTTATCTTGCGTGACGCGGCTCATTAAGTTGGGCTGTCTCTGGAAATAAACATAGTTTGAGTTTCTCGACGTGTTTTCAAATCCAACGTTAGTTACTTGTGAAGGAGGAGTGCGGGGATCTTCCATCACTTTACCACGCATTTGCGGGGTGTGCGGTTGTCCAAACTGGGGCGGAGGCTGAAACTGAACTGGCGCCTGGTAACTGTTGTTGTTCGAAGCGAATTGTCTTTGCTGTTGCTGAGCTTTTTCATGAGCCTCATTCTGTTGTACCAATCGTTCCTGGGCCAACTGTTGTTCCCGCTGCTCACGCTCGCTTTGTAACTGTTGTTGCTGGAGTTGTTGTTGCTGAAACTGTTGCTGCTGTTGTTGCTGTTGCTGCTGTTGCTGCTGTTGTTGCTGCTGTTGCTGTTGTTGCTGTTGTTGTTGATAACTAAAATCGTTATGCTGAACAGGCAGATATGGCGAGTTTTGTACCGGGGGAGGCGTGGCGTGGAAGTTTCCAATACTGGAGTTTTCTCTCTGGAAGTTCAACACGTCGTGCAAAGAACCGGCCCCAGACGCATTCAGGGTAGCGGTTTCCGATAGATTTGTATTGCTGGCATTGTTCAACGTCGTAAATGCATTAGGCGGCCGGAACCCCATCGAGTGGTTGCTGTCGATCAGCTGGAAGTTGGCCCGGTCCGGCGAATCAAACGCATGGCCCGACGAGAACGTCGGAGATAGCGGAAACGACGGCTGTCCAAACATCAGTGGCTCATTTGTAGGTGCACGTATGGGCGAGTCCACATGCGGCCAGGCCAGCGGCACTCCGTTGTCGACGAAGGTGTTGTTTGTATCTTCGTCCATGAAACTGTCATCATTTTGCATAAGCTCCATAGCCGACCCATGGGTGGGCCCCAACTCGGGGATATTCTGTGCGTTCAAATGCATAGTCTGGCCTCGAGGATCCAGATGTAGCTGGGATCCAGAAAAGCGCTTGTCCGCGTTTGTGTATGGTGAGTCCATAAAAAAGAATTCTTACTTGTTTTCTTTTGTTCTTTTTTGTTCTCGCTGGAAGCGCAAGGCAACTTAATAAATAAGCGTGGATGCTAGTGGTGGTTGTTTTTAGCAATAGACCAGAGAAAAAAAAGATAGCGGAAAAGCCGGGCCTCTTTTGCTTTCGACTTGTCTATTCCAAGGTATAATTAACAGAAGCTTCAGCGGGAGAGTCTTCCTTTAATTTTTGGGTGGGCTTGCTAGGAATTGTGCGTGGTTAAAGAATTGTTTTTTGTTGTAAAACCTCGGAGGTTAGGGCGTGGTGAAAATCCGTGGAGGCAAGAAGCGTGTTGGTTGGTGTAGGTGTAAAGAAACCGTTGCTTCAGAGCGCGCAACGCGAAAACATTCAATGTGATGCTGTAGGTGCTTGCGCTGGGCGTAGATCAGAAAAACATGCGGAGTGCCACTCGCCAAAAAGGAGGCTGAGACCGTTTTGGTGCACTTGATGCGGGAATGCATCGGTGTCAAGATCTCAGACGTTGGGGAAACCGTTATGAGAGGGGGAGAGGCGAGGTGTTTTGGGTGAAGAATTGAAGGAGTGGGGATTTATTTGTATTTTTCGGGGCGTTTTAATTACAGGGTGAATCTTTGGCTGATTTTCGGCTGGAATCGGCGGTAAGGGTTGGTTGTGGTTTGAAAGGAGGTGGTGTTGTGGTATGTATAGAAGACGTCTGAGTTTCGGGGCCTCGTGAGACGTTTCCCTGTGCTCAGTGCTCAGTGCTCAGTGCTCAGTGCTCAGTGCTCACAGTGCTTTAGACGAAGGAGCTGTCAACAGGCCCACAAATAATACCAACGCAATTGTTTCATAGTTTCTTTCTAATATGAAACAGGATTGAATTCTTCTTCTTCTTCTTCTTTCCTTTGCCTTTATCTTGATCTCGATATTCTAGTACTTTTCAGACGCGTGCCTTGCTGTTTTCTTGGCCGTGGGTGCTGGTGCCTGCTGACTGCGGCGCCACTTCGTAATTTTTGGGGCTCCAGGCGCGAGACCATCCATGCATGAAGCTACTGTCCAGATTGCTTCACATCTCTAAAACCTTGGTAATACCTTCTAATACTCTTGTTCAAGACATGACCCATACTGGATTATATAAAAGTGCAGACTACTGAATTAGTTTATGCGATTTGGCTCGGGGCTTAATCAAGTTTTCTATGGAGTTGGGGGTGTTGTAAATGCTGACCCAAACTTTGCAGCCAAGGCTAATGCACCGGCTGTCTGGGAAAGGGACAGTCAATAGGAAGAAGTAAAAGCGGGGAAGAGAGATTTTTTGTTTGACCTGGTTGGCCGTATCTATAAAAGAGCATTAAAAGTCCGAGATTCGGATTGAATAGTCCATGAAATTGCAAAAGACCAACCGATCTGACGGTTTCCCGATGTAAAGGAACTTAATAATCTCTTCTACCGAATGAGTTCCTGGTGAGACGGTAAAACCATATCATATCATGTAAACATTTGCATCATTAGATAAAGCGATAAATTAATTATTTCGATGTTATTGATCCTAAAGAAATTCTTATCAAAAAGCGCAGACTTGTCGGATCCCGAAGGTGTCTGGGGCCATTGGCAATACTGTACACTGCCTAAACCCATATAAGTGACATAGGGTATATCATATCAGATCAGAAGATTTTTCCGATTCTTCCGACGAACCTTCGGGGTTATTGTCTACTTTCGGGTTTTTATTTCTTAACATCTCAATCTTTCTTTGGATTTCAACCCTTCTTCTTAAGTTTGTTTCATTTGGCGTTACTTCCATGGCTCCACTCTCAAAAGAAAGCAGTTAAAGTCAATCACAGGATTCATGGATACACCAGGTTCTCGGACATTATGCAGAGCTAAGAATGCATGTGTTGTGGGAGACTGAGTCATGATATTTTACCTGTTTGGATCATAGACAATTGTCGGAATTACGGCTGTCATAAATATATATTTTTGCAATCAAAAACTCACTAACTGTGCACATGTCCGAGAACGTGGGTTGTTTGCGAGCCCTGTGATTGACGTTATAGAATGAAGCAAACCCCAAGAAATTTCAACCGAGAAAAGTAGAGCTATAAGGGAACAAAATAGAAACATAGAATGAAGAATCACCATTATCGACATTTCCCTAATTGTCGCTGTCGGCCGCATTTGCCTGAATTGAAACATCGATTATTAGTGCACCGGGCCAACTGACTTGCTCACTCAAGAATCCAGCCACACAAACCAATTTGAACAAGAAAATTTATAGACAAAGAGAAAATATGAATCGAGAACACAAAGAAAGTTCCAAATTAGCAAAATTACCACCTCGAAATCAATCACCCCAAAAGCCTTCCTGTTAAATAGCTGCTATAATTTTCACTCGTGGTCTTGCATACAAGAGGGAGGCAATCTTCTCTCTCCCTCTCTCTTTCTCTCCCTCGCTTGTCTCCCTCGCTTGTCTCCCATTGAAGGTGCACTTGCATTGCTCGCTCGTCTCCACAATTCCCTCCAGACAAATAAAATAAAAGAAGAACGTACACCAGCGTCCGTCTGTCCGAACACGCTGCCGGTGAAAAATAACATCTAATTCTGTTGATCAATTTTGATTTGAATACTTATCACCTTGTCTTGCCGAAAGAAATCGAAAATCCCCCGAGTCTTCCCAGAGCCTTGTTTTAAACCATGCCCGGAGACAGCAAGTTGAGGCCTTATTATGACCATGACACCTTTAATGCAGGGTATCTGGTGATCTATAAGCCCGGTGTTGGGCTAATAGATACTACGACACATAAAGAAATCACCTCTACTTTCACATTTGGCAACTCGGCGGGTAAGCCAAATATGCTTCAAGGAAATGTGGGGCTTGGGCCTACTAAGGCCATGGGCATCACGCGGCATGACCGTTTGGTGCCTTCCGCGGACATCAATTACATCAATGATTTGGAACTTTCCGAGTATTTCGACATGAACAATCTCCTGGAGTTATTCAAGAATCTCGTGTGGAGCTTTGTCACCAATTATTGCCGGGTGCTTCTTTCTCAGCCTCTTGATATTGTGCGGTTGACATTACAGGTGGGGTATTTCAAGTTTCCACTGAAGCTGGTGGCAAATCCACTGGCCGAGAATGGCATTAAACCCGACGATAGTCTTTATGACGATGAGGAAATTAATTTTTTTCAGCCAACGCGGCCACAGACTTCACCTGTGGCGTCGCCAGTCAAAAAGAGAAGAAGACACTCAGGAGGAGAGAAAAGGCGCATGATCAAGAACCCATACAAGATCCACCCCATCTCTGAACATACTGTGGACATAATGTCGGCCATAGCGTCGAAAGACGGGCCATTTGCGCTTTTCCGCGGGGTCAATGCCTCGTTTATTCATTACACGTTATCTCACACTATCGAGGCATGGATAACCGGATTTCTCTCGCCATTTTTGAACATCCCCGACCCATTTTTTCTCGACTTGACCCACTCTCCCGAACCAGCTAAATCGCTCTGGCTCTCGGTGCTGGCATGTGTTTTAACCGGGGTCATTTTGATGCCTTTGGACTTGATCAAGGTCAGGTTTATGATCACTCCATCAACCAACAAAGTGCCCGAAATTGAAGCCGAGTCTGTCAATATGCAATCTTCAAACATTACTAATGCTGCTGCCGCCGAATCTGTTTCCTCCTCTGACTCAGAAACCAATAGCTCTTCGAGCGACATGCAAAAATATAAGCAAATCGACACCAGATCAGTACGTGACTCTCTCCGGCACTATCCTCCGCACTTTCTTTTGAACCCACCACCATCAATCACTGTGTTGACAGTGTTGCACCAAATTTCGACCATTGTCTTCCGCAAATCCGCGCCTTACTTTTTGTTTGTGCGCTACAATATTGACTCGTACCTGTCGCCGAATCTCTTTACCGCTGCGAACTTGGTGCTACTGATCACAGAGTTTTTCATCAAGTTGCCCGTGGAAAACTTGCTTCGTAAAGAGCAAGTTCGGTTTTTGTTGAAGCCAAAATCGACGCAGGAGGATAAGTATAGAGTAGTGACGATCGATAACCCGGACGAAAACATGGTGATTAACTTTAATGGTTGGGATTTGAAGCACTCGCACCCTGATCACGACGCAGAAAAAGAGGCTGTTAGTTTCTGGGCGAGGGTGAAGTGCTTGGGCTTGTTCAAAGGTTGGCGTGTTGGTGTATTGAATGTGATTGGCTTCTGGGGCTATAACATTGTCAAGGGTACGTCTGTTATGACCGAGGAGAGACTTTGAGAGTATGAGGATTGGACTAGAAAATAAGAATACATGTGCAAAATAAAGTGATTCTAATCAACATAAAGAAGTTTACTTGGAGACACTTTACCTTATGTTGACATGCTTGCGAGTGAGTCCAATTTAGTTAAAGTATAACTAAACGCATTATTGGGGCTCTTTCGCAGCCAGGCTACCTCTTCTCCGTCAATGGGGATGAGGGAATGAAATGGAAGAAAGACAATGAGAAGAGAGGGAAGAAAAGACGTAAAAGACGTGAATAAGACGTAAAAAAAAGAAAACAGAAAAAAAAAAACAAAAAATTAACGAGAGGCAATGAAATCAGATATCAAAATGGAACTGCTGTTTGCTCCATTAAGCTTAGAGTTTTCTCGACACTGACGTATAGTTATTAGGTCTTCGTGGCTTGCCCCAATTCTGGGTCTGTTTCTAGGTCCGGTTTCGCGTGCTCAGTCAATCACCTGGGTTTTTCTACCACGGCCCCAGCGATATTTTCTGGCCCCGATTTTCTGGCCCCGCGATTTCCGCCCACTGGTCTCCGCTATAATTACTTGTGCCAGCTCGCCATAACCGAATTCTAATTACATCAACAAGCGCCCACACGGCCAAATACTTAGACACGTAACTCACCAAATATGGCTTCTGCGATTCCGTATGATCCAGACGACTTTGAAAACAACAATCCCTTTGCAGAGCCCGAGGAGACTGTACCGGGTAGGTCAGGCCAATCTTTTAGCAGTTTGAACGCCAACCATGCTGGCTTAAATTCGGCTGAAACCATTACAAATGGCCTGAAGAATGACGAGAATCAGGCCCAAGTTTCAGAAAGTGCACAGAATAGCATGTTGACTGATCTGCTGGCTGCCAAAGAGGAGCTAGTTAAAGAAGAGTTGAAAAAGCTCATACCCGAGAGGTTTAGTGACAAGTATCTGATGAAATTGGTGCTCCGTGCTATAGAAGACAACAAGCCCGAAAACCCCATATTACGCTTTGATGCCGAGGTCAGCGGGTTGCTGAAATATCGTCAAAAAGTATACACTAATGTGCGTCGAACCTATAACGAGGTGGTGAAATTCAATAAGTACTTGTTGGTGTCAAACTTGGAGGTTTTTGTGCCGGTGATTCCTCTGGCACTGACTTCATACCCGACTGGTGGAGAAGAAGAACGCAAGCAGTTGATGTACGTGTGGCAAGAATGGATGGATCGTGTCGCTGGAAATCCAATCTTGGTGCGGGACGAGGAGTTTGTTTTCTTTATTGAGAACGACTTTGGGTACACCGTGATCAATCCCAGCCGGAAGTCCGCGGTCGCCAGTGGCTTTGTACGAAAAACTTTGAAGCAGTTGGCGGTTCCTTATGATCCATACCAGGAGCTAGCCGATTTCAGACCCATGGTCAAGTCCGCATACACGCTAGGGCAGAAACTACACAAGGCCATGGAGAAGAACCAGCGGAATTACAAACAAGTGGCAGCGCTTGTGGCGGAATTGAGCACGAAACTCAAGGGCTTGGCCCAGTTTGAGACCGTGCACCCAGGAATGAAAAACATGTGGGAGAAACTCGCCAATATTGCCCACATCCAGTCGGAACTCGCACTTTTACAACTGGTTAGCGACATGGGGTCGTTGGGTGATGGTCTCAAGGCTTTGGTTGACGATCTATATGAGATAAAGGAGGCACTTACAAACAGACACCTTATCATGAGGGAGCTCCTCCAAGCACAGGCTCAAACACGAAACAAGCACATAAACGCCACGAAAATTAAGAACAGATCGTCGCTTGATCCGATTAAAGTTGACGAGGCATTAAGCTCTCTCGAATTTGCTACCAGGGCAGAGGAAAGCTTGCATATGCAAGTGAAGCGAATTCTGGGCGAGATGATGTTTGAACGGAAAGAGGCGATTGAATTTTACGAGAAAAAGTTCCAGAAAACCCTCAAGCAGTTTTCGCTCAGCCGCATAGACCAGCACCGCAAACTTCTCAAGCACCTAGAAAATATCCGCCTTGATGTGCGCATTATTGATGCCAATGGTGGCTTGTCAAGACTTAACAGGGACAATTTGACCCAGATGAAGCACAACTTGCACCAGTCTCAGGAGGAAACGGGGGATGCCTGGACGTCTCGGACATTCCGCAGTCTCAACACCGAAAGCTCCGGGAAAAAAGAAAGAAAACAGGCGAATATCAACGAAGAAGAAGACAGTTTGGATGCCAAACAGGCAGTGTCGTTTCTAGGGGCTGCGACTCTCTCGCAATAAACGAACAAATCGTCCAAACACTTCCAAAAGCTTCCAAACATTTTCCACGAAAATCTACATCTGATGATTGAAATCAATAAATAAGCAGGCTATACAGCAAAAGTCTAGACTTTTTCACATCTTGGGAACTTTGGACGCTATCTGGATCAGTTGACAGTGTATCTCTTTTCAGCTTCCTTCCAGTTGATGACGTTCCAGATGGCCTTGAAATAGTCGGCCTTGACGTTTTGGTATTGCAAATAATAAGCGTGTTCCCAGGCGTCGATAGCAACCAATGGCACAAGAGGTCCAGTCACGGTGTCCTGGTTGGCAGTGGTGACAACGTCCAAGCTTCCGCCGTTTTCCTTGTTTTTCACAATGAAAGCCCAGCCCGAGCCCTGGATGCCTGCCAATTTCTGGTTGGTGATTGCCTTTAAGTTGTCGAGCGAACCATACTGCTCGTTGATCTTCTTGGCAAACTCAGAATCGGCCGAAGGGGGTTGGCCACCACCCTGCTTCTCGGGTGCCAAGTTCTTCCAGAACAAGCAGTGGTTGGTGTAACCACCACCATGAAAGTTAATGGCCTTTTGCAACTCAATGGTCTTTTTCACCTCACCTTTGGCCTTGGCCTCAGCAAATTGCTCGATGGCCGTGTTGTATCCAGTGACATATGTCTGGTGGTGCTTAGTGTAGTGGATCTCGTTGATTTTCCCGGAAATGTGGGGCTCCAAAGCGTTGAAGTCCCAGTCCAAGTCCGGCAAAGATACCTTTGTTCTAATGGAACCCATGGAGGAGGCAAGTCTCGAGGGTTGAGCGAATCTCTTGAAAGATGAAGCAAGCATTTTTTTTTTTCCAGAATCGAAGTGCGGGTTCTTCTTTTATAAGACGGAATTTCTGGCGTGCAAATAGATGTGTCTGGCCAAGATTCTTGGGGGTTGGAGAAGAATGATGGTGGTTAGAGTGGAGCCATGCGAGTCTTCCTCGCCTCCGCAAGTACCGGATCTTGTTCGATGTGCACTCTGTCACCTTCCGAAAAAGCGCCCCGCACTACTGCCTGCGGCCCACAGTTTTTGGATTTTTCAGCCCCAGCGAGCACTGGGTGCGATGTTATTGGCCGTGACTAGAGCAAACGAGGGCCATGGAGCCAAGCCAAAATGAACCCAGAGCAGAAAAAAACATAAAAATAAAAGACATGAGATATGATGGAATCGGGAAATACGTTTAACCTGATTGAGTTGACTCAAGAGCCGGTGTGCACGCCCTCTTTTTGCTTGTTGCTTTTGTTTCCTTCTTCCACTTTCTGCTGTTTAATTTGCTCTCATTTCTCCTGGTTCGGGGCCTATTTGCTCAGAAGTGCGCGAGTCTCGAGGTGGATGCCGGTACGGCGACAGTGCTCCACACCCTAATCTCACAAGCTTACTAAGAGAAAACTAAAGCTTTCGATCGCACTACGGGCTGCAAACCGTCTAGAATATCTGATAGCCTGACGCCATCCGTTAGCGTGATTGTGCAATTTATTCGAAATGAAAGTGAGGCGGGCAACAATTTTGGAGTTGAACGATGAACCAGTCCCATTCAAAAGCAGCCACATGGGTTGATAGCGCGGTGCGCCTTTCTTTCTTGCAGCTTAGTAGCAAACTATAACACGAACAACTCTGGAGCAGGTCAAATGATCGTTTTGCTTCTTTTGCTTTCTTTTCTTTTCATTTCATTTCATATTACTCGTTTACTCTGGAGTTGTTGAAAACCAGGGAATTGGATTTTTAAATCCCTCCCATGGAACTTGTTCATGTCACTTCTGAAGAACAGAAATTTAGTTCAAGCCAGTGCTTGACTCCATAACATGCATGAAATCGGCAAATTCCCAGACGCATACGACCGACGCAGTTATGACATCACCTCCCCACGACGTGCTTCTCATCTTTTTAACTTCTCCTAAAACAAAACAGGGAGTCATAAACCTCGTGTCGCTCGTGTTTCTCTTTGGTTACTTTGGCCTCTTGGCCATCACTTATTCCCCAATTTTCTCACCTAGTTCCTCAAAGCACGCAATCTCTCAGCTAGCTTATCCTCCTTTTCTTCGCTAACAGCCGAGGGCGGGCTGACAATATCCACCTTTGTCTCGTTTAATCCTTGCTTCATTTCAATGCCAGCCTCGTCGGCTATCTGGCTCATCAATTCGTCCACTTCTTCCTGAGGAGTGGTTAAAGCGTTGACGTTATTTGTGGCCGACTCGTAGTAATTCGTCAGTGCATCCAAATCCTCAAATTGATTCTCAAACTTGTCCATAACCACTGATATCCGCTCCAAGTTCATCGTCTGGAGTGCTTTGTCCATTCCTTTGATCACCGTGGTCATATTACCAGTGACAGATCTCATTGTCACGGCAGTCTGCACTCTTGAGGCCACTGCGTCAATTCTTGATGCCAATCTTAACAAGTTAACCCTCTCATTCGCTTTCCGGATGGCATTTTGTGCATAGAGCTGAGCTATATCGTTATTTCCTTGCATCAAAGCTTTTTTCGTCTTGGCTTTTTCCAGTAATTCTTCTTTTGCGGCTTTACTGGCCTGTCTATTCAACAGCTTGGCGGTAAACTTGAGCTGGAAAAGCGACTGCTCCAAACCTGCCATATTTGTATATTTTGTGTGATATTTCCCGTGCTGATTCTCGGAAGCACGTGTTTATTTGATAGGCTAGAATGAAGTCTTCTCCGGATTTCCTTATCGCTTGGGAGGCGCACCACCATGTGGAGAGGGTTCGTAGAGGAAGCTGGATCTCGGATGTTTGGGTGTTTGGGCGTTCATAAATACCCAGCAAAATGGGGAAACCAAATAAGCAAGGCGGAGGAAATGTTTTAGTAAGTTTGTGAAAGCAAGTAGAAAAGAGGCATTCCTTCTATTCGAAAAAATTATGTTACACGAATGCTTGTTTTTCTAAGGACTTACGTACTATAGACCACTTGGGCTTCGATCGCCCGGATTATCACACCCTTGAAGATTTTAGTCTTTAGATAATGTATGTAAAGCTTGATTAAATCTGACATTTCTCTGGGACACGAACTCCTTATCTAGATCTCAGTCGAGATCAAGAGCATCAGCCATTTCCGTGTCCTCAGGACTGGTGCGCCTGGCACCTGGATTTTCCACAACCGTGTCAGGATTAGCTTCTTGTCTATTTGCAGCAGGTGTTTGGGTGGTAGAGGATGGCGATGCCTGGGGATTCGAAGCCACCAGTGTAGTTGAGGGTGTCTGAGCGGTCGACGAGGATCTACTAGCAGAATTTTGAGTGGTAGAGCTTTGGGCCGAGGAACTCTGCGGGGTAGCTCTGGGATGCACTATACGGACAGAACCCAAGCCGGATATAGGCACCTGCATGGGCACGGGCATTGGCATTGGAATTGGCATTGCAGGAATGTTGATCGGACCAGTCGTTGTGTGGTGAACAGTCGTACCACTTGCTCCTGAATTCGCTTGGCGCATCCGTTCAAAAGCAGCATGGTGGTGTCGGAATGCCGCTTCAATTTCCGCTCTGTTAGGAGGGTTGCCCGTAGCAAAGGTGTTGTGCATTGAGTCAAACATGGCTCTGATCTGACTCGGAGGCTCAGGAAAATGCCCACCCGGCGCATTTTCCCCGGTTGATTCTTCTTGCCGAGTGACTTCTTGTTGCAGCGGTGCTCTTTCCTCAGCGGACCTTTCGGCTATTTCCGATTCTTGCGCTTCATCATTAGTGCCCTGTGATAGTTGTGGGTTGGAATCATCCATATTAGAGTCCGCCACGTTGCCCATGACATCACCCACTACATCATCTAATGTAGTGAGGAAGCTCCGGAGGTTTGCCGGACCAGCACCAGCATCCGTGCCTCCGGCTTGGGCAGTTCTGGTCGTAGTCGTGACAACTGGAATGGCCAGGTCTGGGGCTTGTGCTGCACCACCCACAGTCACAGCAGACGCCTCCACATTGGCGCTGGCCATGATATCCTGAGCCACCTCAGGTGTCAAAATGCTGGGACGGACGGTATCGGCACGAACAGCAGTAGCTCGGAGAGACTCAGCTTCCGGATCAGGCGCATACTCAAGATAGTGTTTATCTTCCGGGGCCACATGGTTGCGAAGCCGGGCCAAAATTGCCCGCACCCTGGTGGCGAGTTCACGTATAGCCAATGTAGGCTCTCGTTGTTGCTCTGCTCTTTTCACCGTAAGAATCACCGACAGCACGAGCTTCTGCACAAACTGTGGCATCACCGTAGCAGATTTGGCCTTAGTATACTCATCTCTGAGCGCCTCGGATTCGGGGAAATTGTAAGGGTAGATTTCCCCGGAAATCGACCGAAATGCCGCTAGATAACACTTCAAAGCAACGATGGGCGAACCCAAGTATAGCTGGCAGTAGCCCATCTGAGTCCACGCAGCAACACTCGTGCGGTCGTACACCAAGGCCTTTTGTAGGTCCGCCACTGCCTCCAGGAAACAGTTGAGGCCAATATAAGCGATTGCTCGGTTAGTGTAAAGTTGTGGTAACTGTTGGCGAGGCCCCTGATCACATGTGTGTATGGCATCTGTGTATACCTGAATTGCCTGTGGGTGGCAAGTGTTAGCGACGAGGTTGTTACCCAATTCCCGGAGCTTGGACACTTTTAGGGAAGGGTCTTGATCGGAAGGGGCATGTGTGGCCCCCATATCCATGTAGAAGCTGAGCATTTGCTTGAACGTGGAGAATACTTGTTCCCATGCACAGGGAGAGAGCGCATCGCCTTTCAAGTGGGCCATGGTATCGGAAGCAAGGCCTTCAAACGCATTGACGCCGCTCAATTTGGGCTGTTGCAATGCAATATAGTCCACCAAGAGTCTCGACAATTGACCACTAAGATCGTCTTCCGAAAGCTCCGCAGCACCCGTACTCAAAAGAAACGCCTTTTGAAGCGTGAGATATACCCGCTTGTAGACAGTTGGGTGTTGGGCCAAAGCATCGGTGGATTGAGGCGCTTCATCTACTTTTTCTAAGATCTTTTGTAGCTCCGACGAAAGTGGTAAGGGCGGCTCTGTTTCCCCATTTAGAACAAACAGAATTAGCTTTGAACACAGTCCCTTTACTTTGCCCGACTCTTCGGTGTAAAGCTGGTCGGCCAACTTCCTCATGACGTAGTTGCGAATGACACGGAACCCTATCGACAACTCCTCGGCCCAAACGGTCTTTTCCATCAGCAGCGTTTCGCTTTCTGCAATAGCGTCGAACGACTTTTTGAGCGTGTCTACATGGGCGGTCCATGCCAAAACAGCTGCAAATTCGTATGCGGGATCCGAAGCTGAAAACGACATATTTCAGTACCACAAGCTCTTGGGTATATATGGTAAGGTAGGCTAAGAAAGAACACGGATATGATCACAATAAGGACCAAGAAGAAATAAAAAATCGGCTTTTTTTCTCTTCTGGTTCGCTTGGATAGCCCGAATAGCCCCTTGAGTCTTGGTGTTGGAACAACTGTAGATCTAGTAACTTCAAGCGTACTCAAGACTCTGATTATCAAGTGACTAAGGCGTGGAAAGATTAAGCAGCGGGCATGGAAAGTTTAAGAATGAGCGCGCGTCAAGCGATACGTTCGTGGAAATTTTCTCAAGCGGCCCTAGGTCCGGCCCTGGAAACCTCAAACAGACAAAACGAGAGCGTAGCGCTAATTGCCGTTTATACGTACCTTGCTTCTGAAAGGGGAAGAAGAAATGCTAAAGCAAACCAAATGGAATTAATAAGAAAGCACGCAAAAACAATCAAGCAATAGAAGGTCAAACTAAAACAATCAATGAAAATATCCGTCCGTCACACTTCCTTTGACTTTCTTCTTTCTTTCTCTTTACACCTCTGGGTCGCGAAAAGATATTGGATTTGGGCGGAATTTCATAGCTCGACTTTTCCAGGCCCCAGCCAGTTACCACCTATAGCGAACACATTCACATGTACACCTGTCAAGTTCTGCTTTCTTGAGACTTTTCCATGCTTAAAAGATCTCTAAAAACACAGAACGATATTAAAGGTTGAATTTTTTTTCTTCCATTGTTGATAATTTGTGCCGTGTGAAGATAGCTAGTGCAATTTCTGGGGCCACTTTATGCGGCACTGGATTTTGTAGTGCGGATGGCTTCTCCCTCTCACCTACCTCAACCTGCAGTGGCGAGAGAGAAATTACCGGGCCGGGGCCAATCGACAACATTATCTTTTTTTGAAAACTCAAGCACTAAAGATCTGCAAAATACGTCTCGGACACTGAACAATACTTCTAACATAATCAAGCTTTTCGATACCTTATCTGGACCACTGCATCTTCTATTTTTCATCTATATCCTCCACCGGTAGTCATCACTTGCCCCAAAATTGGTGCTTGATAAACCTAAGGCAGATTCTACAAAGACTCAGAAAATGAAACTATTTTCTTCTCACGAGAAAAGTGACGAATTTAAAGAATCGTTTCTAACTGGTTCAATTAAAGGAGCCCCTCTGGCGCCAGCAGCCATACTTTTGCCCGAAAACTGCTCTTCCAACTCAAGAATACGTGCTTTTCTTCGTCTTTCCAGAATCGCCACCGATGATTCTATACGGCAACATCTAAACGAGATCGACTCTTCCCAGTGCGATGCCTACTTCAAACAGAAGATCTTGCCCCAATGGAAGGTGCGTTCCGACGCAATTGAATACTGTTCGAAATATGCAAGAAGCCTTCGGGCTGAGGCCAGGTCCAAGGAAACAACCATAAATGAGGACTACGACTTAAGAGTGGATCCATATGCTCTCAAGAACGCACGGGATTATCTTGACAATCAGTATTCTCTCTGTGTCAGCGTTGAAAACTGGGTCGCCAATGAGACCAATGTTGAAAATATCATCAGAGAGCAAACGGCAACCATTCTCTCGGACAAGTGCTACTACAAAGACTGGCTCCTGGAGTTTAAGACCGCCTCCAACCCATGAATGACTGTTGCTTTGGTATATTGAGATGAAGGTCCTTTGGTTGTGCAGTATTCACTATACTTCGATAGTATTTGGCAATGTAAATCCCACTTATTTGTGTGCTGCAGCGGCAGCAGCAAATGCAAAGCTGTTGGCACCGGTTTTCTTTTCAGAAGTACTTTTCTTTGTAGCAATCGGTTTCGCGCTTGTCTTCACGGGCGCTTTTGTTTTCGGCTTCGCAGCAACCTTTGTAGTCGAGCTGTTGCGACTCGGCCTTGCTGAACTAGGGTTGGATTTGGCAGGCGGAGTGTTTTGTCTGTGTTGCGAGCTCGACCGCGAACTGTTGTTCAGGCGGCTTTTATGTTTCATATCCTGGTCCACCATTTCCTTGGCTTTCATGAGACAATCAATCCAGCCAAAGTTCCCTCCAATCTTCATTGGCTGGCCCGTCGTACCCACAACCTTGATCGATGTCAGATACTTCTTTTTGTCTATCTCGCTGAACCGTTTAAGGAAAATGAGATCGCCCCCTTCTTTTATTAGCTCCAAAATGAGATAGCCAAACACCTCTTCTTTCAGATCGGTTCCATGTGGATCATCGTCATCGTCAACAAGAAGACTTTCAAACTCGTAATCATACATCAGATAATCACTACCCTTGTTTGCTGTCAAGTCAACCATCATGACGTCCAAATTGTCATCAATCAAAAACACCTTGGCCTTGTTAGAAATGCAAGCAATGACAGGAACCATTTTCTCGTCGAGAATGATTTGGTGTCTTTCAATGAGCATTTCGATTGCTTCATCATCCAAAGTTCCTGGCTTTCGGTTGATTAACTTGTTACTCAACATCAGTTTAAGCACAGAGTCCAACTTCATGATCTTTTCCCCGGGATCCAAGAATGAAGAAATCTCGTTTAGAGTTATAGTGACAGTCTTCTTGGTGGAACTCTTCGCAGGAACAGCAGACTCAGCGGTTTTACTAGGCTGTGAGGAGCGGGGTGTTGTTTGTAGTGGTGATATGGGCTTTGGAGCTGGTATGCTCGATTTTGAAGTTGGAGTGGTCGATTTTGAAGCTGGTGCGCTGCGTTTTGCAATTGGCGGGCTGCTTTTTGGAACTGGAGAGTTGGCATTTGCCAGAAACGTAGCGGCCAGTGCTTTGACCTTGGGCGAGGCTTGTCTTGGTAAGGAAGCAAATGCAGTGTTGGCTCGCAAGTTGTTAAGTTCAGGCGAGTTCGAGTTACTTCTAATTTTCGTCTCGGCAAAGGTCTTTTCTAGTGGCGACATTTGTGCTGCTGCTTGCTGAGCAGCAATGTAAGAGTTAGACTGTTGTTGTTGCTGTTGCGCGGAAAGATTCAGCAGTTGCTGGTACGTGTTTTGTGGCGACTGCTGATGATAAGTCACATGTGACTGCACCGGTCCCTTCGCTGAATTTTGCATTATTTGCCTGTACCCATTCTGGTTTTGTTTCTGCCTTTGATGAGTGTGTGGCGGCGGCATTTGCAAGTTGTATTGATGGTCATGGGCTTGGTAGTCAGAGCCTTGACGCATGAGTTGAGGTGGATTTTGCTGGGGTGGTAGATTGTGAGAAACGCCTTGTTGCATCGCTGAATGGTTGACGTTTTGTGAAGAAAGGCCCTTTTTCAACCTTGTTGCAGGCAAATACAGCGGTTTGCTATCAAACGAAGGGACTAGATTATCAAACTTCTGGATTTGAGAATGCAACTGATAATTCGAGTTTGACTTGTTGAAGTTTCTGTTGGCTCCGGTCTTCATATGCGGACCGCTGGTACTAGACGACGCATTCTGATTGTAGGGTTCAAACCTGGGCACTTTTCTGTTCCAAATATATTCTCTGTTATTCCAGGGTACGCCTTTAAACCAGGGCATGGCCTGAATCTCAGGAATCGTGGGCCTTTTTTGGGGCTCAAAAACCAAAATCTTTTCAATGATCTCTTTGACTGCAGATGGCACCGGCTCCTTGAATGAGTAGTCGATACCTATGATCTTCTCAAAGGTCAAATACTCTGTTGCGCCTTTGAAAGGGGGTACCCCATTGAAGAACTGAAAAAGGATGCAAGCAATAGCCCAAATGTCGGTTTCAAATCCGCACAAGTTGTATTTGAGAAGCTCTGGGGGCACGTACTCGGCCGTGCCCACAAAAGATCCCTTATGCTCCAGGCGACCACTCTGAGACGCGTCGTTGACCGAGTCATAGGTAATCTTTTCATCGGTGTTGTCGTCATCATCACCCAAAAGCTTAGCAGCACCAAAATCTGTGATTTTCAAGTTGAAATCGTAGCCCACCAAGATATTCTCCGGCTTCAAATCACGGTGTATCACTCCTTTCAGATGGATAAACTTAACAGCGTCCAAGATCTGAAGCATGTAGAATTTCAGCACTTGTTCCAGGAGCGAGCCAAACTTCGATATGATCGAAAGCAACTCACCATATTCAGCAAAGTCAAGCACAAAGAAAAGACTCAGCTCGTCTTGAAAGGTGTAGTACAACTGTACAATGCCGGGGTGCTGCACACCCAATCGATGCAAAGTGGTCTTCTCAATGTTCACGTACTTAATTTTCCCCTCTTGCACAATGTGTTTTTTCAGAAGCATCTTGACCGCATATGTTCTCTTGTTATATAGGTCGACCGCCAGGTATACCGTCGAATAAGAGCCCTCGCCAATACGAGTTCCAAATTGGTAATCTCTAGCTGTGCGTCTTCTAGGCGGAGCATTGGCGTTATTTTGCCCTAGCAGGTGTGAACCGTTGCTTTGCTGGGATACTTGTACGCCTGTAGAATTTGCATGGCCATTGCTAGACATTGGATAGGGAAAAGCCGGGGGATATTGGTGGTTGCGGTGGTGTGGAAAGTGGCCGTAGTCCGGAAAACGGGAATGTAACGTATACGTCTGCATCACCCTAATTAGTGCGTAAGAATATCAAGCCGGGGGCCCTTGCTGTGCGTTGCGGTGCGGTGGGCAAGAAAATATTTTTTTTTTTTTAGAGAAAAAAAAAAAAAGGGATAACAACGACGGGTGAGGCGAGCGCCTGAATATGCCAGCGGTTGTGAGATGAAGCGGGCGCCAGCAGTGCTGTGAGGGGGTGCCTTTGGTTTGAAGGGCAAACTAACAAAAAAATAAAAAAACCGATGGAGGAAATCAAAAGATTGTAAAGCCGTAGAAACCCGCTGAGATCCTGAAATCAAAGAAAAAAATTATGGATAAATCTTGAATATGCCTCTTTTGTTCGGTAACTGGGTAAAGAATCTGGTTCTATCAAGGGGCTGAAAGGGTGAGCAAAACTATATCTGTGGAAATTAATCGTAAGGAATGAGGTGAAAGCTAACGTTTGACTGCAAGCCAAGAAAAAAGAAGAAAAAAATGTGTAAAAGACGGGGCCGTAACTGGGGAGAACATTTACTATAAACCAAGCAAGAGGCAAGTGATCTGCTTCGCGCGGCAGCAAATGATCCACCAAATCAGCCAATTTCCAGGGCGTATGCCAGAGTCTTGAGCGCCAGAAGAAAGGGAAGTTGCAACAAGCAAATTTAGCTGTTGTTGTTTTTCAGGCCAAAAAAATACTTCGGAACAAATCGGATTTTATCTAGGATCGATGCTTTATTGCTCGAATAAGAACAGAAAAAAAAAAGAAGGATAAGGTTTGTGATATCATGTTCAGGCTGTCTCATGCTGTCTCATGCTGTCTCAGCACCTTCATTGCAGGGTGGACTGTTGAGATCTTGAGAGCAATGGAGAAAGAGACAAAACGAGCAGAAACAATATAAATGAGAAAGAAAAAGAGTAAAAAAAGAAAGCAGAAAACAAGAGGAAAAATAATTTACTGGCTTTAGCTCATCATTGTTCCAAAGTGCTTTGCTTGTTTCCCTGCTCTCGTCCTTAATTTCCCCGGTCTCAGCATGGCGAGAATTTTGGCTGCAACTTCACTCAGGCAGCCAGAGCGACCGGAGTAGAATGTTCAATAAAGCACACGCGCGGTTGAATTCGATAGCGTTAGTTATGAAGAACAGGCAAATAAAGAAATTTGAAGAGTTGGATACGCTTTTTATTTCTTGCCCTATTTCTTTGTTTTAAATTTGCTAATTGGATATCTTGCTATTCTGCAGTTTTTTTTTTCCTTTCACACTCTCCCCAATTATTCCGACTGACCGCTTAATTGGTTTCACTTTTTCGGCCTGGTTGTTAGGGTTAGATTCTGCCAGTGATTCTCGCGCTCTTCGGCCCAGTGCGCCTCTATCGGCCCGGTACATTACTACGCCTATTGAGGCCATCGAGATCTAGGCCATCGAGATCTAGACCGAAGACCACCACATCCAGATCTATCGAAGCACATTCATCTCCATAATGCTCCTTAGAAGTACACCCAAAACGAATCTTGCTAGAATTCTGCCGCTGTTCTACAGAAGTCTACATCGCACGTCTGGGCCCGAACAAATACTTAAGCTATTCGACTCGCAGAAGTATTTCGCCAACTTCAACCTGACTGGTCATCTGATTTTCTCATCACCGGCAGTCGGGCTATTCAAGAATAGCCATCTCACTTCTCCGGATGGATTGGTGAATTTTTCCAGGCTATCGTTGGAAAAGGCGAAGCTGTTGGTGAATAACATGCTTCTTGATGCCAATAATACCGAGCAGGGTAAACTCGCGTATATACGAAAATTGGACCAGTTAAGCGATACTCTATGCCGGGTAATTGACGTGGCAGAGTTCATCAGAGTTGTCCATCCGAGCCAGAAATGGGTAGATGCTGCACAAAACACTCACGAGATGATGTTCGAGTACATGAACCAGCTCAACACCAATGTTGAACTCTATCTGACCCTATGCACAGTATTAGATCTGTATGTGGCCCAAGATTTGAGTAAAGAAGAAGTGGAGGTGGGCAAATACTTGAGGCAAGACTTTGAGCGGTCAGGTATAGCCATGGACCCAATGACAAGGGATAACTTCGTTATGATCACCCAACAAATCTCGCTTTTGGGGTCAAGGTTTAATACCGAGATCCAAAACATGGAATCCTTTTGGGTTTCCATGCCCAGATACGAGTTCGAACTTATTGAGTCTGAAGCTTTGAAATCGGACATTTTGCTGTTCCAAAGCCGGGCTCCGAAACGTACAAAGAATGACACTAGCATTATGGTGCCCTTAGCTGGCCATATTCCTTCTGCAATTCTATCGCAATGTTCTTCTGAAGAAGTGCGCAAGAGAGTATGGATTGCGTTACATAATTCTTCGAAGGACCAACTCGATACACTCAATTCATTCTTGAAGTACAGAGCGCTTCTATCCAATATGTTGGGCTACCGCTCGTTTGCACAATATCAGCTCGAGCACAAAATGGCCAAGACCCCTGAAAATGTTGTGACTTTCCTCAAAAACGTGCAAAAAAGCCTTTTGAACGGGCCGAAGGGCGTTGTCCATGAGATCAAGCGACTCCATGATCTCAAAGAATCAAGCGAGGGTACCCAAAACAAACGTCTTTCTGACAAGCAGATTGTTCAAAATGTCAAGCCCTGGGATAGAGACTATTTGCTAACAAAACAAAGCAATGCCTCGGTAAATCCTGCTCCATCGCAAGATATTTCCGAATATCTCTCTGTGGGTTCCATCATGAGTGGTCTTGATGAGTTATTCAGAAGCATTTATAACGTGGCGCTCGTGCCGGAAAAGACCATGAAAGGAGAAACGTGGGATCAGAACCAGGTACGCAAATTGAGTTATGTGGACCTTTCGAATAACGAAACTTTGGGCCATCTATACGTGGACTTCTGGTCTCCCAAGGTGTTACCGTCACATTTCACAATTGTTTGCTCGAGAGAACTCAACACTGATCTCGGCAGCGAATTCGTCGAAGACTTGGCAAACGAAGTCCATCTTAGCAGTGAAGGCGACTACCAATTACCGGTGATTTCGCTCGTGTGTAACTTCCAGAACAGTAGTCGTTCGAAACTTGGTCGTTTTGCCGGGTTTGAAAAGGATACCCCGACGCTCCTCAGCTTGGACCAAGTCGATACCATCTTTCACGAGATGGGACATGCCACCCACTCCATGCTTGGCCGCACGCGTCTTCACAATTTATCAGGAACGAGATGTGCCACTGATTTTGTGGAATTACCTTCAGTGTTGATGGAGCTGTTCAGTAGTGATCCGCGTGTGCTTTGCAAGATAGCCAAGCACTACCGGACAGGAGAAAATTTGCCGGTTGAATTGTTGCGAAGCTACCAAAAAGAGCTGAAGTGCTTGAAACATACGGAGACGTATATGCAATCGAAGATGGCCCTTTTGGACCAAGCGCTTCATAACGAGAACATTGTGGATTTTTCAGATCAATCCAGTTTTGACCAATTTGATTCAACCAAAATCTACCACTCTTTGGAAAGACAAATGGAAGTATTTGCTGACGAATGGTCGACGTGGCACGGCAAATTCCCTCATCTTTTCTCTTACGGAGCAGTGTATTACTCATACCTTCTAGACCGGGCCATAGCAGAGAAGATTTGGAAAGGCCTTTTTGAAAAAGACCCATGGAGCAGAGAAGCGGGCGAAAAGTACAAGCAGACCATCTTAAAGTGGGGTGGCACCAGAGACCCCTGGATATGTTTGGCTGATGCCTTAGACAACGAGGAGTTGGCCAAGGGAGACGCACAAGCCATGGCTCTTATCGGTGACTTGTGAGCAGTAACAAGAAAGAAAGAAAGAAAGAAAAAGAAATTCACAGGAGATTTTGGAAACAAAAAGAAACAGGAGAAAATGATTCAATCGAAACTTCCTTCAAACCCTCATCATAGGTCGTCAAGCTTGCCTCTCTTGCGAAATTGTGAATGTTTACTGTATTGCGGGGCGCGGGTGCTCTCTTTTTTATTTTTCGCAGCCGAGAACGTGAGAGATGTCCAGGCCCAGACATCACCAAACGAAGCCACGCACTCTATCCAGATTACACTCTTGGTTCTAACCTTAGTCTCTGTTTGCAGGTGATGGTTTTAAGCAAGGTATTTCTACGCCATGCGAGCTCATTTAAGAACACTGCAGCTCTCAAAAAACCAGTCTTCGACATAAAAGGAATTATTTGTCGACAAGATGAAATGAGACTGTCCATCACAAGGAGAGGAGATGGTAGCTGTGGCCAGCTTGACTTCCTCCTTGAAAACAGACAATGTGAGCTTGCTCTTCAGGAAGAAAAAAACAAAATGACTAGTGACCGGAAAAAGCTTGGTTTCAAACTTGCTAGTTTGCTCAAAAATGCATCCGGACAAGATGAAATCACGCAGGCTGAACAAGCCCGCTTACAGCTGGAACTCCAACAGTACAAGACGAAAATTCTGGCGCTAGAGGAAAAACTCGAGAAGCTATCGGAAAGCATACACCACGCAGTCGAGTCGCTTCCAAACTGGATTTCGGATTCTGTGCCCAAAGATTCAAACGTTGCCGAAGTACGTGAAGTGATCAATGGGAAATCAATTGAGGAAGTAGAGGCGGCATTGCCCGTTTCCGAACATGACCACAGAAGCATTGGCCTCAAACTAGGACTCATGGATTTTGAAAATGCTGCCAGAATCGCTGGGTCCTCGTGGTACTACCTTCTCAATGACGGGGCTCTACTAGAGCAGGCTTTGGTGCAGTATGCTTTATCCAGAGCACGTAAAGCCGGCTACAGAATGGTTATTCCCCCGTCAATCGTTAAGTCTGAAGTTGTACATGCTTGTGGCTTCAAGCCTCGTGACCAAAACGGCGAAAAACAGGTTTATACCATTGACGGAGAGCCATTGTCTCTAACGGGCACTGCTGAGATCCCTCTAGGCGCTCTACATTCACAATCGACAATTGAAACACCCCTCAAGTATGTTGGGGTGTCAAGATCGTATAGGGCTGAAGCCGGGGCTCGTGGCAAAGACACGGCCGGACTTTATCGTGTGCATGAGTTCACAAAGGTTGAGTTGTTTCACTTCACCAATGCTGGAAATGCAGAGCAGGAACTTGAGGATTTGCGCGAGTTCCAAACGGCGCTTATCCGAGATCTTGGCCTTAAGGCAAAGATGCTCAACATGCCTACGACCGATCTTGGAGCGCCCGCACTCAAGAAGTACGATTGCGAGGCTTGGATGCCGGGGCGTGGTTCATGGGGCGAATTGACCAGCTCTTCAAATTGCGGCGATTATCAGGCCAGGCGTCTTGGCGTCAAACAAAAAGCAAAGAATGGAAAGCTCGAGTATGTTCATACATTGAACGGCACAGCCATGGCTGTGCCTAGGGTAGTTGTAGCCATTCTCGAACAGTTTTACAATCCAAAGACAAATAGTGTGGCGATTCCTCGGGTTCTTCGTCCATATATGGACGATAGGACGGAAATCGTGGGGCATTGAATGACTAATGACAGTCTCATGTGAAATCACAGCGTATATAGTTAAGTTGCTGTTCAATCTCCATGAACCGAATATATTGGACAGAAGTAGCTGCTGATGATCTCATTTAACTTTCAAATTGTGGAAATACAAATCGAAGAAACAAAGGAATCCGGATACAAAGCCTTGATGAACAATAAACCTGAGCAAATCGTCCGTCCATTATTTCCGTAGTTTTCCATAGTTCAGATCTTTCACGTTCCTCACGTTCACAGCCAATCCTGTTTCGATAAAGACAGAATTTTTTCATCACACGAATACAATCATAGTATCCATTCCAAGTTGGTGGAAGGTGAATTTTGAGTGCCATTTGTAGACTTTGTTTTCCCCGGTCAACAGCTCAGCCTCTGCAATTTCAGCTATGTCGGCAAAATAAATTAAGTAACGTAAAGGCATTGATTAAAAGTAAGCCTTCTGTCCGGTAAAATCTGTGGGGCTTTATTTCAAATGTACCTAATCATGACGTTTACAAGAGCAGTATTTACAACAATGTCATTGCTCATCTGGTGGTCACTACTTGGGGTTGCTTTCTCAACAAAACCCACAAGATTGTCTCTTTTCACTTCTCTGCCAGACAATGTGCCTGATTTTGCGTTTCTTCCTGAAACAATTCCAGCGTTTATTCCTCTCCCGAAATGGGGAATAGAAAAGTCGGATGACGTCATCCTTGTTGATTACAATGGACCAAAAACAGCCGGAGACGATGCGTCGCTCGCATTCGTCGAAAGTGCTCACGATATCAATGACTGGGTCGCCGGATATTATGATTGGGCGACTAATGTCCAACAACGTGTGTTTGGAAATAATTATACAGCCCAGTACTTGAATGAAAAGTTTTTGCAGACCCCAGAAAGATCGTGTCAAATCGAAAATCCTATGATAGAGCTTTTGCAGCGCGAGAGCCAGTTGCAGTGGACATTCGAGCATATGAAAATCTTCACGTACGAAAACACTTTCAACATTACGGCGTTTGAACGTGTTGGTCCAAGCTTAAAAAGCCAACTATCACTTATCGGAGATATTTCAATCAAATTGGCTTCCTGCGGAGGGGACTTGTACCAGCAGCTCAAAACTTCCATATCCATGTTCGAAATGATAGTCGACTCGATCGAGCTTTTGAAGTACTACGCCCATGTCAACGGTCCCGGACATGAGCAGATTTATCATTTGATCACCCTTAATCTCAAGCTCTTTCACTTCCAGAAACATGACGGTAGCCTTAGCCGGCAGGATCCGAACGTTGGGGAATTTCTCGTTCTATATAACGAGTTTCTCAGTACCGTTTACAACGGGTTTCAGGCTGCCCTGGACACGTCATTTGGAAGCAAAATGATATTCGAGAAACACTTTTTTAAGGCAGAGAAAACAATCATGCGGTTGATGAAAGAGTTCTTGCAACTTTAATGTAGCATGGTACCAACAAGTATGCCATCACCAATGCCACTCCAAAGGGCAATAAATGTTTGAAATTATGGTCCTGACGATATCCGCAATCAATGACCATTCCTTTCTTTACAGCCACTCAGTATCTGAATCAGGTTCTCTGAATCAAAGTTTTGAATATAGCCTATTATTCCTCAATATCCGAATTGTTTAAAGGCGTCTCTCTAGTAGTAACTTTTTGCAAGGGCATACTCGCTACTCGAGAAGGCCGTTGAAGAGGACTTATAATTCGTAGCTCGCTACTTCTTTTAGAAATGAGCGATTGCATCTTATCAAGTCTATCTAGTTCGTCGTTCTCAACCAAAATTTGGCGCTTCTCGCATTCCTCTGCTAATTTTACAAATTTGGACTGCAAATCGCCAAGAAGATGCAATTTGTCATCATATAAAATTTCGAGCTGCGAATACCGAGAATTTAGATCGGAGTACAATCTCTCTAGCTCTTGGTACTCTGTGGCGAGGGCAGCATAATTCGCTTGGAGTTCGATTTGTTTATTGGTCAAAATGTTAGTTTCGGTTGCCAAGTTGTTTGTTTTCGTGATATTTTCAATAGCCTCCAATTGTGCTTGTATCAATTTCTCAAGTCGTGTTAAATCCACCGAATTTGGCGAGCCTATCAGCACACTCCCATAAGATTTTCCGGCTAAGTTAATTGACCGCAAGGATTCAAGGACTTCACTGAGTTTCCCGTTTACCTGCTTAGAGTTCTCTTGAGCAAGAGACTCAACTCGATTACGGAACTCTCCAAAAGAGTTCTGAACTTTTAGGCTACCAAGCGAAGTTTCAATGGCCAGCAATTTTTCCATTAATAGACTGTCATCTTTTGATTTAGATTGTTGGTTTTGGTGGCTAGCTAGGCTCTCACTTAGTTGTTTAATTTGATTGGACGTTTCGTCTTGCTTGGCGTTGAAATGTTTGACCGCGCCCACTAAATTCATGGAATTTCGAATCTCGTCAAGAGCAGTCAAGATCTTCCCAACATCTGTTTTGGTTGCATTTCCTTCCTCGGTAACTTCCTTAGAATATTCTGCTATGCTGTTTAAAACCCTGTTGAGGTTCTGGTTGTTGTTTTTCAGTCTCTCGAAGAGTTGCTCAAGGTCTACCTGGGTCTGTTTATTCTGAACCTCAAGGGAATGTAAAGACTCCATTATTACCTCGTGCGACCCATGGATATGGTCAAAATGATTATCTATATTGTCGCTTTGAAGAAAGCTAAGCTTCCCGATAGTGTTTCCATTTTTACATGGAGATAGGGGTTTAAGATTATTTCTTCTCGGACTCGAATTTGGAGTATCCAGTATATTCCTCGATGACGGATCATTGTCCGTAAACTCAGTGGTATTTATTTCCATGTTTGTTATTTACTGGTAATGTCATCATGGCGATCGGGATTATTCAATTTGGAGGTAAACAACCGCGTGAAATGTCGCGCGCACTTGCGTCTTGAACGCTGCGAAGAGACCTGGAAAATGTCGGACATTTAAAACATGAAATCACCCATAAGGTGAACTTGCCCTGAGATTTAAGTTAGACTTAATTCGTCTATCAACAAAGCGCTTGGCTGCTTAGAATCTCAGTGCAAAAAATTGCAAGTATCCTTTAGAGCAAAGTCTCAAGAATCACGAACTCGTGGGAATATTAAAACCCAAACTTGCTCTTCAAAGCCAGTGAATAGATTGTTTTCTTCAGCGAGTCAACTGTATCAGTCATTGCTTCGGAAAATCCGCTGGCATAATTATTCATTTGCTCTTCGACTGATTCGATTCCGTCTCTTAATCCCTTAACAAATCTCAGAGTACCTATCGCATATGGGTTGCTCGTGGTGGATCTTTTAGAAGGCTCAGTATAACCACTATTGTCTTTCCCTTTTCCAGCAGTCGTACCTCCGTATCCACCATAAGAAATATTCGGGTTTGCTTCCGGGCTGATGTTGTATGCCAATTGACTTTCAGGGTGTTTAGCTGACTTTCTGTTAGGACCAGCGATCAAAGCCGTCAAATCCTTGCTTGAAATGTAAGTAATTTGGCCCTTAGCCCACAGAAGAGCTCCTGAACTGGGTCTCACTGGAATGATAGCTGTATCGTTGAAAAGGACATCTGTTGGCTTCTGCTTGAATGGCTTATTTTTTGACTCGTCGTATAAGAACAAGTTAATTAACTCCGTCGAGCTTACCTTGATAAAAACCTCTCCCGAATATAAGACACTAGAAGTGAGCGCAGCTCCTCCCTCAAATACCTTTTTCAACCTCGAAAAAATATCTGACGGAATTTTCACATCCGCCACATCACTCAAAGATGGGAGGGAGAAGAGTTTGATGAACCCCGACTTCGTTATGGAAGCCAATACAGCTCCTTTTTCCCTAAACGTAATCACGCCAGTGGAAATGCATGTCTCGTCAACAACCTTGTGAGACAACTTTTGCTTGGGAGGCTTCAAGACCCGCAAATCTCTTGATGACGAAATCACAATCAAGCCAGGCACCACAACACTTTGTCCCAATCTTTGGAACATATCCAAAGTGGCAACAGCTGGTTCTCCCGTGGATGCATTTATTGGCATGATTTTATTCAAGCCAGCATCTTGAGTGGTGTCTCCACTTCTGTAGTTGAGCCCTAAAGTTTTATCGGCAAAAACGGCTTCGAATGCACCGTTTCTTTGAGGCACAATCTTGAATGTGAGAAAGTTTCCTCCCGCATTTGTACCTAGAAACATGAGCAAAGATGAGAAGCCCTCTTGTCCATATTCCATAATAGCGAACTCAACGGCAGTCACAAAACATTCGCCTGAAACTGAAGGCAAATGTTTAGTGATATTTTCAAGATTTAAAATCACTGCAGGGCCTCTAGTGATATCGCACACAATCAAACGTCCGGATTTGTAACCAATGGCTGCAAACCCAGCATGAGACATCTTGAGACATGTGACTTTATCAGCAGTAGAGAGGCTGAGTAAAGAAAGAGGTGCAAAGGACTGTTGTGAAAAGTCTCCCGATATTCTTCTGGTGAGGTCAACAATCGATGCGTCTCCATTCGAATGAAGCACACGGCAATTGGTGTAATCTTCCTTTGCAGGTGGTGTGTTGGAGCTTCCGGGAATCTTTCCATACTTGCAGATAGCCACATTTCCATTTGCAAAGCCCACAAGGGCATGCTTGCACTCGAAACTGAAGGATACTTGCGATACCCTATATGAAGCTGAGCTAGCTCCAGTGTTCAACGTATCCTTCAAATTGAACTCAAGCACTTGTTCTCCACTTTGCCGTTCTCCCGCAGTCACATCTAAGCACCTAACAGTACCATCCTCGTGACCTGTGATGAGTATATCACTGACGCCATCCTCCACGCCGATTGTTCTGGGAAAGTGTCTATCGACAGGAGCTCCTCCATTTACAAGCGTGGCATTTGCTAAAGGCCCGGCTCTTCTGCTTGAGACGACACCAAACCAGTCCACTCTTCTAACCGATTGAACTGTGCTGAAGGTGGTTGGTGGACAAATAGATTGTAAAGAAGGCGGAATCTTCACTTTTGTTGTCAACGGTTGGATTTCCGTGAGGTAGACAGCCCCTAGACTGGTCAAGACCAACAAGTGAAATGGATTGTGGCCGCCCAGAAAGTATGGTTGGCCGTCGGCTGCTATGGGTAGCATTTTTGTAATGTATTCCAGTGCACCCTCCTCTTGCAGCCTTCTGTTGAACTTCATCGAGAGACTTCTCTGTCCACCAGGGGGCTTACCGTAAAATTCACCTTGTTTCTCATGCAGCGTCAAGGAGTATTTCAAGGTAAAGCCGAAATCTAACACTTTGATAACATCGGGACGAGAGTCGGAGGATCCAGCAACAAGAATCGACGTGTCTTCCGGGTCTTGGCCAGCGATCCATGCTAGGGTGAGGTCACGTGAGTTTTCGGTCTGTGCTGGTGGCCCTGGAAGATGAAGAAAAGTCTCGGTGACTGTCCTGGCGTGTAGTAATGTGCCGTCATTGGCGTCGAAAAAGACCAATGTTCCGTCATTATGAACTGTGACCACGTGAAGACCGTTAGGATGATAATGTGCCTCCTTCATGCGAGGAATGACATCCTTCACACTACCAAAAAGCTTTTTCTTGCCTCCGGTCTCAAAAGTGTTGGAGAACTGAAACCCTCTGCATTCGGGAGTCAACTGATAGATGAAAGCACTTTTGATTGTTCCCGAACTTAACGAATATTGTACTGCACAGTGAGAGTATGTCACCAATATCGTGCCAATGTCTCTAGGATGCCACTGGATCAAGAGTGCAGGGGACAATTTTTGTTTGGGCAACACTTCCTTTTGCAAGTTATCGATGCGAAACGGCGTCAAGTGAAATCTGTCCACGTCGTAGAAGAGTATGGATCCATTCGACATGCCCAATATAAGCCAGTCCAAAGAAGGATCTGACTCCACGCTAGTAATGGCGCCTGGGGCCAGATATGTTGCCAAAATCTGCTTTGTGTGTAGCGACAAAACAGTCACGTTTCCTGACGCCTCAACGCATACCAAATACACCCCTTTCACGAACTGGAGGTGGGAAATTAGACCCGGGGTGCGGAGCTCAAATACAACTTCAACACAGTTTTGCCCATAGACATGGATAGAATCGTTTTTGGTGGCGATTGCAAGAAGTGACTGCACGGGATCAAAAGCGGCGGCTACCACAGAATCAAGGGGAAGTCCCAACTGGTCTCCGGCAACCACCTTTAGATGTTTTGCGATTAATTCCGGTGTCAAAGTGGCATTGCCTGAATTGCGAAGGGCATTGCTGACCGAGCTAAGTGAGAGCGGTGCCTTTCTCAGCTTCAACTTATCGAACATTTCGTGTGTTTTGTATGTTTACAAGGAATAAAGCTTTAGAAATGGTGCTTTGGCTGAGTGTGAAGAATTAGGTGAGGCGCATGAAAGCTGGGGCTATGTTGAGGAATCTTACAGTCAGAGTGACCGTCGTGCGACATTCTTGGGCTGAGTCCCCGACTGCAGATCGAGAAGCCACCGTGTGGGGTGGGTGCGAAAGCCAAAAAATGGAAGAAGCGAGGAACAAAAATTCGGGTGGGCCTGGGATTTTGGGGTTTTGATGTTTTTTTTTATGTTCATGTAGTCTTTTCTCGTTGAAATTGTAGTATTTTTTTTTTGAAAGAAACATCAAATTACAGGGATGCCCCTAAGTTCGGCTCGCGCCTGACTCAGCGACGATAAACTATATCACTACAGAAAAACACCCGTAATAGATCGCAACCTCACATCAGGTGCTTAAGCCGGGCCCAAGCACGGGGATCTCCCCCAGAATTTACTCTGCCAAAGATTCCCTGCCCAATATGAGATCAACTTCTCGATCTTACTGGTGAAGAACCGCTGTCATCGGCCCATCGGATTCGTCCGACGGAGTGCCCGAGACAATAGTCTACTCAGTAGGGGCTGAAGAACTACACCGTTCTCCAGGTCCCGGCACCGAACTGAATAGACCCTCTTCACGACTTTAACGAACCAGTTGAGTTGCCATAAATTTTCATAACTTGTATCTGCAGGGGCTAGCATTTCCCGAAGGTTCATATTTGTGGTGAAGCCTATCTTATGCCACCAGAAACGAACACTCTCACACTCATTATAGAGGGGGTCAACAACGCTTCCGAGTCGACACTAGATAGGCACAATTGGCATTTGAAATTTGGTATATCAGACGTTTTTTTTTTTTTT